>WKFP01015363.1:921483-1077302 GCA_011057875.1 Pterocles orientalis
AAAAACCCAAACCAAACAACCAAAAAAGCCCCCCACCAAAGTCTGACATACTGTGGTAAAAACAAAAATTAAAGATAACTAAAGTTACTTGGTTTCTGTTTTCAGATTTGGTAGTGTAATTGATTTCAGGCTTTACTGAGATAATGTGTAAAAACAGGAACATACTGGTACGTGATGCTAGACAAATGGTTTAGTGCTTGGTGTTACCATCACCTTCTTCAGCTGACTCCTTCCAAAAGCTTTTTTTTTTTTCTGACAGATGTAATTCAAACTTATGCTGTAATTACCACTTGGGTGTATTTGAGAATTAGCAAATGGAAGGAATAGTGCCATAGTTCTCCAGCCATCTTTCTTCTGCTTCAGTTTGCTGATAAAGGTACATTTTCTGGCGCTTTAATATTAACTAACAAAGAATGATTTGTATCACAAAGATCAGAAAATAATGTAACATAGAGAAGAAAAATATAAAACTTCTTTATAAATTACTCATGGTTTTTTCCTAGATCCATGGTTATGCTTGCATTAAATTAATGTGCTTATCAAGAACAATGTTCTATTTTTTCTATTAATTATTTGAAAATATTTTCATGTGTTCAAATTTTTGACAGAAAGCACTTTGATTTTCTGTGAATCTAGGGATATTTAGTCATAAATTGAAAAAAGGAAAATATTTGCAAATATTAAGTACACTTGAAAAAAACTAGTAGATGTAAAAAACATAGTAGATGTAAAAAACATAGTAGATGTAAAAAACATAGTAGATGTAAAAAACATAGTAGATGTAAAAAACATAATTTATAATGTTTCATTTTGATTGGCAGAAAATTATGTAGTAGTCTTTATTCTAGGTAGGTGTTTTAAGGTATATGACTTCAGACTAGATGAAACCTCCCTATGCTAGAGAAACCTAGGTGTCTCAGTGTCTTTAAACCAGCAGACAGTTTTTTGTAAAAACCTATTTCTTCATATATTCTGCTTTTTTTTTTTTGTAATGCGAGATTTAAATAACCATCATAGCTCTGACCGGCATGTGATTTAGAGCACATTCTTCAGGGTACGCTTCAAGTCTGCTTTATTTGTTCTCCTTTGTTAACCATGTTTTCACACTGATTTATGCTAAATTTAGTCCTTGTTTTAGGTGTGTATAGTGTAATTGGTAACATTCATTGGAAAATCTGCCTCTTCTGTCTCATTTCATAAAGACAAAATTATGTCTTTGTTATTTTAGATCAAGAATGTAGTCAGCAGAGTACTTATTTTAATTTTCTGGTTTGCCGTCCCTCAACATACTTGGATTTTGGTGAGATTTACCAACTTGGATGCTGGTGAGATTTACTAACAGCACACAGTTTGGTTCTGGAGAGTGAGTAGCACTAGGCTGTTTTGTGTTTACTAAAGCACTAAAAAAAATTCTTATAATTATGGTTCCTATATTCCAGTGAGATAGACAGTGTGGCATCACTTGAATAATTGCCAATTTCCTTCCCATTGAAAGATATAAAATATTTCTGTATTATCAATTGTAGAATTTTGCAAAAAGATAACAATTAACTCCTAGAAGACAGAAGGTTATGAAACTGACCATATGTGGTGGTTGTTTTGTTGTTTTTTCATAATTTATCATGACAACTTTTAACTTGTTGGTAAGGTTTACGCTGAGCGATTGCTGGGATATTCAAGGCAGATAGATAAACTTTTTGATGAGCAAGTTCAGTAATTCATCCTATGCTGTGTATTCTTGCATTCTTTTGAAATCCTATATGAATCTTTTCTAACTTTAAATGTTTCGCATTATCCTGCACTTCTGTATGTTACCAAAGATATTTTTTTTAATGCAAAAGTTTTTGTTTCTCATATTTGTCTGTAATATAGTCCTCTCAATATTCAAAAAGTGCAAATTAAAGCACTGTTGATCATTTTTCTAACTTAATAAAAATGCTGCTGCAGAGTCCATGAATTTTCTTTCCTTGCATTTCTCAAGTTAATGAATGCAAGTACAAAATAAAACTTCTTTCCAGGTTTTCCTTTGGGGTTTGTTGTCTGCTTGTCGATTTCATGCAGCAAAATGCCAGATGGTTCAATTCAAGAATTTCTTTTGTACAACTGTGTTTTCTTGTTTGCACTCAAGAGTGAGCTTGGAAGACTTTGAAATAAAGCTGAATGGGTACCTGCAGAGTATTCTGGAAATCTGAATCAAACTTTGCTTTGGATATCTTTTGCAGTATGGGTTGTTACCATGTCTTGTATGTGTTGTAGTTGGGATTTGGGGAGATCTTGTACTTTGAATTTTGGCTAGCTGAGCAAGATTACATTGTATGAATATTGTTTAAATAGATCTGGGTCTTCCTTTCTAGCAGCTAATGAGGATCATAAAAAATAAAAATAGGTTGGCTTCTCAGATTGATTTATTTTTTGATGCAAACTATTTATGATATAAGCAGTATATATGAAATTACTCTTCCATTTTCACCATGCCTCTTTTTAAAACTTTATAGAAAGAGGCCCCTAAAAAAAATTTAAAAAATCTCGGAAGTGTTTTGTCTATTTTGTCAACAGCTTTCGGTGTCACTGTCCATGCTGGTTTCAATTTTTGTTTATGGATGAGATTATCCAAAGATAAGGGGTGAGGTGAGGACTACAAAAACAGTTTATTTCTAAACTTGGACAGAACAACCCAGGTATGTTAAGTTAGAGACAACTAGAAGTATATATAGACATGGAAGACACAGAATGACATAAAGCCTGCAGTTGACGAGTAAAAAAAAGAAGAGTTGATTAAATATATAAAGGTAAAATAATTTTGCTTATTTTGAAACTTAGGAAATAAGATTGTATTTTCTGCTGCATTTCTGTTAAGTCTGATTTAACATAATTCCTTGCACTGCAAGGAGGAGGAAACCAATTTTGATGACAAGGCTAAATTTATGAAATAAAAATCTGTGCCAAAACAGGGCACTCTTCACTTACTCTGTAGAAATGACTGACACACCCAAAAAATAACTTGGAGTAATTTACTTGGACAGGAGTAATTCACATCTCTGCTGACTGTAACAAAGAAAAACATTTCCTTTCCAATGTAAGCAACTATCCAAGACTCCTGCTCTCTGAAAAACAGCACTAAAACTTGGTCCATTTACAAAACCTGAAAAAAATTACAGCTGCTTCACATAATTGTTTTTTACCCACTTCTTAATCTTTAACTAGACTTGCTCTAACACCCTTTGGTCTTCTGACTCTGCACTACTGATTAACTCAGGACAGGACTCTACAACCAGATGTCAGGCTCTACAGACAGCAGTCAAATAAAATTAGTTTTCTTTCTTTAATATTCAAAGGTAGGTGTTAACACCCTTACAATCAAACTCCCCAAAACACAGTATCATCTATAAGCATTTCTAGAATTATATAGAACATCTTCTATAAAGGTGTTTCCTGTATACCTTTCCATGAGTTTGCAGAAGGCATTTTACAAATGCTTCTTCCTCTGTAAATGTCTAAATCCCAGCAGGCTTCTGGCAAGCCACCAAAAGTAAACCACTGTGCAAAGAGCAAGACAGCTAGGGGCTATATGTACAAAGCACTCAAGCAACTGAATATTTCTCTCTGCATATACACAAGACCAAGACCTCTTGCTGTTACTGCCATCACAGATGAGAAAAGGCAAGTTGGAGAGGTGCATTTGTGACATCAGACGTCCAGTGGCCAACAACCCAAAAATCAGTAGGAATTACATTTACTGCTAGCATTGATCAAAGAGGAAGTGGGAAAAGGAGACAATGCTTTGTTGGCATTGTGTCTCAGGTGCATGTGTCCATTGTACTCATAATTTCGCACACTGTATGTGTACTGAAAAAGCATTGCATTGGCCAATGTGCCTAATTACTTTGCAGCTTCCTTTGAGAGAGTGTGCTTTTCCGTCAGGTTTTGGGTTATTGGAATCTGCCCCACGTAGTGTTAGTAGAGCTTCAAATGTGACGTTTTCCATTATTCTTCATTCCATTGCTGTTTGCCATGCTATTGCATTGAGGTGCGAAATTGCTTTCAGGATGTATGTTTTGGTATACATGACACTAGCTTTCTATGTTGTGTGGTTTGGTTTTGGTGGTGTTGTGAGTCTCTCGCCTCCCCCAGTAATAACATTTCAGCCCTTCATATGTAATCCTCTTATTTTAATGTGGTGACCTACATTTTTCATCCAAGTATATATTTGAGAAGCTTGGGACTACCAGCCATATCACTGACTTTATTTTAGAATTTAATTATAGAGTACAGCTCAGTGTTGTATTGAGAGCTGGGCTGTGTTCCTACGTTTCCCATGTTTTTACAGTGATTCACTTAAAACACTTATTGTGTTAAGTAAATATAAAATACAACTTTTATATATAAAATAAAAATACTATGCGAGGCTACCTACTCTGGAAAATATCCTGCTAGGTGTTTCAGTTTGGCATCCACAAATCTTGAACATTTTTTGCCTTTCTGTGTCTGAATTCTTCAATCTCAAAACTTGGGTTAATGCTTTATAGATTTTTAGGGATGTATTTTGAGGACAGTGTTTTGTAAGACACTCCTAATAATGAGCCTTACTTGACTGGTGCTCAGTACAGAAGGCCTCAGGCTATGTTTAAATGCTGAGAAGAAAACAAAATACTGAGTAGCTGCTCAATAAATGTGTGTTGATTCCTCTTTTTAACTGAATCAGGGAGCAGCCTTGTGAGGGGAGACAGGATGCGATCCTGTAACTAAAAACTTGACCATAATGCATGCACACTGGGCAAGGGCAAATGAAGGCTCCCAGGCATTTTGTCTGTTGTTTCTGGCAGTGTCTTTGACATTTGCTGGCTTTGGCATGCTTGGTTTTGCAACTTGATTTTCTCTGGGCCTATTTCTGTTCATAACTGCACAACTCTAGGAAGAGCCTGCAGAATCTATGACATGAGTGAAATATGGTACAGAACAGCTTTAAAAAGTTTATTTTGACAAGTTCCATTGTTGAGTTGAAAAGACAAGGGTCATGCCAGAAAAAAGGTCAGGCATTTTTGAAGAACAAATGGCTGATATACCAATGTATTTGTAAACTGTGTTTAATCATTGCTGTGGACAATCCATAATTTATCTTCCACTAAGGAAAAGGAACGTGAAATTTCCTTCTCAGAATGAGCAATCTAGTATGGGAGCTATTCATCAAAGTTTGGATGTCAGAAAGGTCATGGGAAGAAATTTGTAAAATTTTCATAATTCCAGAAATAACTCCTTTGGCATCCAAAAAGAAATTTAAGTGTTTAGGAAAGAACCCGTAGTGTATCTGATACCATCCTGTGGTGGGGTGGATTGGCTCTGTGTGATGGATGTTCTGTTCAACAGAGCTGTATGTTTTCACATACCCCTCCCTTTCCACCCTGTGGGAAGAAGGGGGGAGGTAGTAAGCATGTGTTTTGTGTGTGACAAGCAGAGTTCCTTCCCTTTGCTGCTTGTGTTTGGCTTATTTTGATTTTGCTGCTCTGTATGAAAACTGACAGTATACTTCAGAGACTCTATATTAAACTTGCTGTTAATTAAGTTCTTCAGATAAATTTTTCCCAGCAGGAAATTTCTTAGTCAGGAGGATTTAAAATGGAGCTCTCACACAGAGGCTTCTGCTGTAACATGCTGTGCTCTCTGTGAAGCGTCTATGTATCTGAAATGTCAGAATAGCAAAGCATGTGTATCATCATAAAATAATTCCATTTTGTAGCTCCAAATATTTTCTGCCTCTGTTCGGTTTTCTCATGGCCACTAATTGTCCTTATTTCTAAGCACATGTTCTGTGTCAAAATGGTTTTCCTAGTATTTTTCAAGTTCTGACTCTTAAGCTGTTAGTATACTGTGGCTGCAGGAAAGAAAAGGAAGTAGATCTCTGAGATATTTTTTTTCATGGGCTAAGTATGTCAAGATGCAAAATATTCAGTTGTTCATTGTAGATGTCTGTGAACTGCCCTTGGAAAATTCTACCTACAAATAGATTAGTACGAGGAATCAATATATTATTCCCTTTTTGCTCAATCCTTTCTCCACTCACTCAAGAATTTAACTGATCTCTGTGATCAGTATTAATGCAGGTAACAACAAAGAATATGTGTTCTTTCTAAAATAATAGCAGCAGGAATAAATCTAATTTCTTTTCTTTAAAAGCAAAGTATCTGACACCTTAATATAGAAAAAGGTATGACATAATTGGAGCAAACTGATTTCAAGTTGAAGTGTTTGTGGACAAGATTAACTTTACAGAAAAAAAGCTGCTTGCAAAAATTCCCTGTGTTTTTCCCCCTTCCTTTTTTTAATGCCTGTGTTTTGTACAGGTCCATATAGTATTATATGTGCAGTGTCAGATAAAAGAATGCTTGCTGCATAATTGGTAGGCCAGTATAAATCTTTTGGGGAAGTATTTAAACGCAATAGGCAACATTGCCATAAATAAATCCTCTAACAAATTCCAGATCAGCACTGTGTAGATTTCTTCCTGACAGTTTTTTCTGATTAGTTTTTTGGTTAAGACCTTGTTGATGACTGATATAACAAGGTAGGCAGAGAGCAGAGGCAATTCAGGAACATCTTAGGGTCTTTCCTTACTGTTTTTACTGTTGAAAAAGAACTAGCATATAACAAGGTATTTAAAATACTCTCTCGTCCATGATTGGAGGCTGTTAATATAGTTCATGCAAAAATGTGAAGCTTTCAGAAAATACAGTAGTTTTAAGAGTTCAAATTTCAGTTTCCAGCATTTTGAGAATAAAGATCTCAATGAAGAAAAAAAATGTTTTTCTATATGGGTTAAAGTGTGGGCTTTGTTTTTTTTTAATAATACCTAGTGTTGCATAAATGTTTTAAATTATGCCTGTTTTGGCAACGATTTCATCTGTCTGCATCCAGTTTCATCTTCTGTGTGCTACTCTGTGCCTTTTTCCCCTTTGTGTTTTCATAATCTATAGGGCAGCCTGGCAATTTTGTTCTTCCTGTATAGTGGTCTGTTTCTGATATCTGATGCTTTGTCATAAAAGATTGGCACAAATTTAGCAAAGCCTTATCTGAAGAGTTGCTTTATAGAGGAGCTGTGAATTTACAGTCATATGTTAATACTGTGTAAGAGGGTAGCTTTCATTGTAATGGTGTTTTGAAGTGCCTTCACCCTACTGAAAGCAGATCCAGAAAGGATGAAAACTGCAGTTCTTTGGCTGAAAGGAATTAGCAGAGCCCAGGAAGTGCTGTGTAATGGTTTTCTTGATGATTCACAGCACATTTATTTTTAGCCAAGGAAAAAAAAATTACTTCACAACCTGGTGGCGTTTTGAAAAACTGTGAAAGAAATCAAAAGGTTTGTTCTGGAATGCGTCACTCCTATTCCAAAGTAAAAATGCATTTAAGTTTACTAATCAGAATTTATACATTTGGTCTTTTTAATAATCCAATTCTAAACTTCACTTCACTCTTTTTTGAAGATGGACTATCTCTATGTTGTGGTAGAATGTTTTATTTTTAATTGATTCTTTCAGGCTAAAGAATAATATGACTTTTATGACTTGTGGAATTGCACTGTGAGTTTTCCTTCCTGTTACTTGCATCAATGTCACTATGCAACAAACTTGCTGGTTTTAAACTAATTGCAGATTTGGAATAGTTCTGGTGAGAGAAAACAGTTTCAGAAATGTTTCTAATGAGCTTTCTTTATCAGATGTCCTGGGAGAGAATACAATTCCAGCTTTGCTATGCTAAGACCAAATATATTTTTCTTCCTCAGAATGCCCATTTGGATTATGGTTATGTGGCGGGTTAGTAGGACCACAATATGAAGTTAGGACTATACAGCCCTTTCTCAGGAAGAACTCCCACTGATGTTCAGACTTGCAGCTAATGTCAGAAGTTGCAAGATGGTTTTTATGTTGACTATTCATATATTATTTTGTTTAGTGCATTTTTTGTCAGATTTCCTCTTGTAGAGGGTTTGGTCAGCTTTATATAGTTGGTTTGGAAAAAAAAAAAAAAAAAAAAGCTTGACAGTGGCACTCCTAGCATGAAATCTTTGGTTCTTTTTTTTCTTCCTCAGATTGCTTGAATTCTTCTGGAATAGCTAATGCCTATATTGTCTGTCTGCATTGTTCTTGTATTGGTTTGCATGGCAAGGTTTTGGTAGTGGGGGGCTACAGCGGTGGCTTCTATAAGAAGCTGCTGTAGCTTCCCCCATGTCCGACAGAGCCAATGTCAGCCAGCTCCAAGACCACTGCTGGCCAAGGCCAAGCCCATCAGTCACAGCAGTAGTGCCTCTGTGATAACATAGTTAAGAAGAGGGGGAAAAAGAACTGCAGCAGAGCAGCAGCCGGAAAGAGGAGTGAGAACATGTGAGAGAAACAACTCTGCAGACACCAAGGTCAGTGCAGAAGGAGGGGAAGAGATGTTCCAGGTGCTGGAGCAGAGATTCCCCTGCAGCCCGTGGTGCAGCCCGTGGTGATGCAACTGTGGCCCTGCAGTAATGGGGGAGCAGAGATACACCTGCAGCCCAGGGAGGACCCCATGCTGGACCTGGTGGATGCCCAAAGGAGGCTGTGGCCCCATGAGAAGCCTGTGCTGGAGCAGGTTTGCTGGCAGGGGGACCCATGCTGGAGCAGTCTGTTCCTGAAGGGCTGCAACCCATGGAAGGGACCCACGCTGGAGCAGTTGGTGC
Source organism: Pterocles orientalis (assembly GCA_011057875.1). Lineage (NCBI taxonomy): Eukaryota > Metazoa > Chordata > Aves > Pterocliformes > Pteroclidae > Pterocles > Pterocles orientalis. The sequence goes on from WKFP01015363.1 coordinate 930,179, forward strand.
CGAACTGCAGCCCATGGGAAGGAGTCATGTTGGAGAAGTTCTTGGAGGACTGTCTCCCTTGGGAGGGTCCCCACATTGGAGTAGGGAAGAGTGCAAGGAGTCCTCCCCCTCAGGAGGATGGAACGGCAGAGACAACATGTGATGAACTGTCCGCAACCCCTATTCCCCATCCGAATGTGCTACTGAGGGGGAGGACTTAGGGAAAATTGGGAGTGAAGCTGAGGCCAGGAAGAAGGGAGGGGTGGGGAGAGGGCATTTTAAGATTTATTTTCTATTTCTCATTACCATACTCTGATTTGATTAGTAATAAATTAATTTTCCCAAGTCAAGTCTGTTTTACCTATGACGGTAATTATCAGTGTCCTGAGTGATCTCTCCCTGTCCTTATCTTGACCCGTGAGCCTTTTGTTATATTTTCTCTCCCCGTCCAGCTGAGGAGGGGCAGTGACAAAGTGGCTTTGGTGGGCACCTGACATCCAGCCGGGGTCAATGCGCCACAGTTCTTCATAGATAAAACTTTGAATTAGCTTTTGGATTTCTCTGTAATTAGATATAGTTATCTTGGAAACACTTCAAAGTTTCTTTGAACCATAATGGTCAGAATACATGTGTGTGTATGTGTGTACACTTGTTTGTATAAACATGTATGCATATGAATAATTGTGTGTGTATACATACACATCTATACATACATGTGTATGATATTTGATTCTGAAAAATATGAATTTTGTACAAGACACATGAATATATAAAGAAGTCTAGCAAATTCCTTGGAGCTTGTGAGATTTACACTTGCAACTATTTTCAAGAGTTTAGAGATGGTTTTAATTCATGCTTTGCAAGAGGGGATGGCTTTTAGTGCAAAACATCTATTTTCATTCCCTGTTTTGCCAAGGCAGCTTGCCTATTATGGAGAGCAATCAAGACGCGTATCATTTCTGCTATACAATTCGGGTATCTAATGTCAGTTGGAAGTCCGGTAATCTTGGCTGCCACCTTTGGAAGGCTTAGTAGAAGACAAATCTTAATACCTCTGTAGCTAAGAAGTTCTTCAAGGTTGGATGATATTTAGGTTAAAATACTGTGTTGTGCTGTATTTGGTGTACACTCTTACTGTATCTGGTGTGAGATTGCTAGCTTTTCTAATTGTTTTGGTTGTTGCCTGGGGTAGTGTAGAGGGTGAAATCAGTGTTATTTATAATAACATATAGTAATAGTTGTGTCTAGCAATACCATGAGTAAAAATAACATTTTGAAATGCTTTTGGGGAAGCAAAATGAAATACTGAGGTGAAATGATTACTTAATAGCTTACTGCCTTAAAACAGTGGTTGCTGTTACACCTGGATTTCTAGGAATAGGAGTGAGATAGCATCAAGCAAATGCAATAGTAGAAAAAAAGACTGAAATGCTGTTTGTGTTTTGTGTGGGTTTTCCGTGAGACAATATCAGAATGAGTGGCTGTAAAACCCCTTGCAAAAACTTGTCAAAGATTGGATATGAAAACAGGTATCAAAAGAATAGGAAACCAACTAGGTTTGGGGGAAACACAAGCTCTTGGTTTGAAGGAGTAAGGCAGCAGTTTCTTCAACAGCTGATATTAATTTACTGTTGCCAGAAGAGAGAGATCTTCTTTCTAATCCACTCCCACAGCTGTGGGAATGGTACTTCTCTTGCATGCTCCAGTTGTGATGCTTCGAGGACTAGTCCCTGATTTGCTCTGGTTTGCTAAAGCAGAAAGTGCCCTTCCCCAGCCCTTTTCTGGGTGAGGGAGCTGCGTAGGCTCCTGGGGAGCGCTGGCACAGGGTAAGCGGTGTACAGGACTGTACAGCTGCAGGATGTGTGGGCAGCGCAGGACCTATTGACTCTTTCCATCACATGGAGTTCTACCTTTGTCTGTAACAGGCTTGCACACATCTCTGTGCTTTTTCATACTACAGAGTGGTCATTTTCCAAGTATGTGCTACATGCAAGTTCTAATTTTGCCCATTTCAAAACCGTATTGTTGGTTTCTCCCCCCAAAGCTGCTTTGCAAGAGATGAGATGCATCTCTCTTTGACCTCTAGCCCCATGGGCTTTTTTAGGACGGGCAGATTTTAGACCTCACCTTTGAAACCTATATCTTCCCACCTGCACGTTTCAGTGGCTTAAAATTCTTTTTACTGGAGTTGGACTTCTTAGCCTTCATGTTTTATGTAATACCTTATCAATGTACTTATTGTAACGTCTAAATTCTTTGAATGAGTTTCTAAGAAGCTGCAGAAATCCTTTCTTGTGAAACTTTCAGTACAAGATGTTAACATTTTCTGCATCAGCTTTTGATTTTTTTTTTTAATCAAGTGCCTTTGTTAATCTAGGGATTAGTATTGGTTTCCTATAAATTAAACAATTAAAATGATAGGATTGTTTGTCTAAATATATGTAAATGTGCAGCTTTAACATTGTTATTGAATGTTTCTGACAGACAAAATTTTACTATTTTCATACAAGTTAATCATTATAAGAAGATTACTATTTAATATAAGTGTGTTTTTCCCAGGTTTTCAGGAGTTCATCAGGAATATATTTTTATCTCTTAGCAAAAAAGTGTAAATCTAAATCATTGTAATCAAGTCTAGACTTCCCCTACCTTACTTTATTTACTGTATGTCAAAGATACTGACTTTTATAATTGTTGGTTTTGGGGTAGTTTACAGGATCCATCACTTTCTGTAGATTATATCTTGGGTTATTACTGTGTATGTCTTGGTTTATATTATGTATGGCTTAGTTTATATTGTTCATATATATTATGAATCAGTAATCTGAGAAAATATTTTTATCTTTCTGTCTATTTTTTATTCTGCATAAAAATTGAATTTAAACAGCTGTTTCCAGTGGTGCTAATTTATGTCTGTTTAAATCAACTTTGCTTCATAACAGCCCTTTTAATAAATTAGGGTTCTTTAGTGTAGCAGTAATCTAGGATCAGTAATCTGCTTTTAGGAAGTGTACTAATTTGAGACAAAATCATTGAAGCAGACTGTCAAATAGAGGGTCAGCACTTTACATTGGCTTTTTGACTTATGCATGGAAAATTGAAATTGCAGAAGCAACTACGGTCACAATGTGATTGTCTTGGCAAACGTAATGGGTTATGTTCCTCAGAAATATCTTGCTCTCATTCTGTTCTCCTCTAACAGGTAAACTTTGTCTTTCAATTTTAATGGGTCATTCTGGTATTGTGAGCTCCTGTTTTGATTTGAGTGAGGTGGAGATTTTTGGCAAGCCTGAACAGAATAAGGCTTTTGGGATCCTGTGCAGGTCTTTGCAAAGACTGTGGTATCTTGAACTAGGAAATGTGAACTGTAAATCTGGATAGGACAAGGAGCGGGAATTTCTTTGTAAGTTTTAATGGTGAAGGAATCCAAGTTAATATGTGAGTCGCTTCTGTGTAGTTGATTTTACACATTTACTTAATTATCATTAGTTCACCTCAGTTGGTGAGTAAATGTGGAAGGAATAATGTTGGGAGATGAGGCTTTAATTGTCCCATTGCTGTTGTGTGTGCATTACACACTAGCTAGTGCCATTTAGAGTATTTGTCAGTCTTTGTTTCAGCTCTAAGTCCTTGTTCTGTATCCACCGCTGAGTTACTGAGTGTATGGATATTTAAAATCTTGTGGACAGAAATAAAAACAAGACCTCTTGGCTTGTAGCCTTGCATTTTGAATTTCTGCAGTTTATAGGCCTGTCTTTGTATTCCACGAAGGAATATTAAACTAACAGTTACTTTAATGATTTTGTTGCTGTATGTTTATCCTCAATGTTTAAGGCGTTCTTAACTGAAAGGTTCTCTCAAAGATGAGTAGCTCATCTTCTGTTAGGTGTCAGCTGAATGGTCCAACCATCTCTCAGCAAGGAAGGAAGGAAAGCACAGGTTTTACTTACTGGGTTACTTGAAATGAGAGGGGTGTATTCCCTCTTCCTACTTTCTCAAATACATTATTTGCATTTTGATAGCTCTGTGTCTGTAGCTGAACTTCATGAACTCTCAGCAATTTAAAAAAATGTGAATAGCACTTTTTTGTTAAGTAAAGAATGACAATGACGCTATTCTTTACAGAGCAGCATATGACCATAGTATTAGGCTAGCCTGCTTGCTCAAAAATGTAAACAATTACACGCAGGGGCAAACACACACACCTGAAAACAAACACAGATACAAGACACAAATATGCCAAAAGTAACTGCAGCACATGCTTTTGTAAGTTTCTATCTCCTTTTCAGTTCTAGTTCTGTTACAAACCAGTGTTTGTCAACCTGAGTTATGGATTCAGAATCTTCTTTCTCCAGACTTTGGGAAATGGGCTGCATTTTTTGAAAAGAGATGTCATATCTCCTGAGGCAAAAGATTCACTTTTTTAAAGCTACGTATTAGACGTTCCAGGTACTAAAATTTGGTGAGCACGTGACTGAAATAATACAGTAGGATTTCTTTATCAGATAGATAAAGGTATTAAGTTCGCTTTCTTTTTCTTGTTTCAGAGTTATGCAAATACCATTCTGATGTTTAATTAACAGTCAGACTTTTGTCTAGTGCAAATCCCTTCCAACTATTTGAAATCTTTATTATAAAATTGAATTAAAGGAAACATTTAATATGAAAAGTAAAAGATTTGGATAAGCTGAAGTCCTATTTTCAACATTTTTTTACTGGAGCCCAGATGGACTAGATGGACTGCATTTGCTTCATCTTTTTTCCATTCGTCAAAGGCAGATATTGAGTAAAATTTTGTAGTTTGTTTACTTTCTTTTTCTTTAGTTCTTTCTTTCAAAATGCATTCTAAAGCTTTTTTATGGTACTTAGGGCAAATTCAGACTTCTGTATTTGAATTGTTTTCACAAATGCAGTTATTTGCTGCTTGCTAGTCATATGGTAACATATAGCTAATTTTACAGTCTTATTTAAAAAAAAAATCTTCCTACTTAATTTCCACTTTAATGTGCTGCTTTTTTTCAGTTTTATGGATTATCATCCCCACAGTGCAAATGGCATGCTCTCTGGGTTTCTTTCACATAAGATGTGGGCATTTGCATTTCCCTTCCCCTTCCCTCAGTCTTGTTAGCCTTCTCTCCATGCCTCTGGTTTTTCTGATTTGTTATGTATTGGAAACGGAGGCAAAACATCTGTTTGGAGGCTTACCTTATGTTATCTCTGATTTCTATACGGCATGAATGCACACTTCATGTTTGGTTTTGTGGGGTTTTTTTCAGTTAAAAATGAGTGGCAAAATTGTACTTTTTGTTCTAATTTTCTAATTCAAATGTTTATTTGAGTGGTTCTCTTTTTAAGCAGACAATTCTTGACTTCCAGGTTGGAAATGCCTTACATTAGTATGTCTTTCCTCAGCTTTTCTATTGACTTGTTCAGTCCTGGTAATTTTCTTGAGGTGTTTATTTGTGTAGTTAACTTTAGACACCTGTTTCTCTCTGTGCCCCCACCTCCAGCCAGATAATTTTTGTGCTTTTTGACTTAAGAAATGGCAAAGCCTCCTTCAGATCCAGGTTCTTGTGTTCTTCAGTCATACTGTCTTTGTCCTCTGAGTCGGGGGGGGGGGCTGGAAATACCTAATTAACTGACTGTTTTATCCTTTCATCTAACTTTGGTATTTAAAAAGCTGATTCACTTTAATACCAGTTTACTTTCTATGACCTGTTCCTCTGTATAGTCCTTCTTACTGTCCAAACCTAGATTTTAATTAACGTTGCTTCCTTCTTCGGGCAGTGTTTTTTGACTGAAGAAGTCTTTGTCTATCAGGAATGCTACTGTTGGTTTTTTTGGTCTATTTGTGAAGACACACTTTCCAAGATGATGAAATTTTTGTTCCATAACCTCTATTCATCTCCCAGCCCAATTATTGAAAACCCTTAGTAGTATTGTAAATATAACCTTTAAAAGCTATAATTTCCCTAGGTGACTTTGACCAAAGCTAATTCTGCTTTATCCAAGGAATCCATATTTCTAGTTGGTAAGACATTACTAATGCACTTCAGTTTTGACGTGAATATTCCAGTATCTTTTCCTGTAGTCTCTTCAATGTGCTGAATTTCATGTCATGAATGAGTATTTCTAATTTCTCACACTGTGTCTTCTAGGCTTCATATATTCAAGTGGAAATGTTGTTTCTCTGAAACCTCTCCTGAAAGAGCCAGTTCAGTTTCAGTTCTTTCATGAACTACAGCAGTGACTACAGCTCACATCCATATTGGACCCTCTTCTCTGCTGTCCTTGTAGCTGGGGAATTCTTTAATACTCTGTGTATCCCCTGTTTTCCTTGGGTGTGGAAACCAAAACTCCACTATGATTCTCTCAGAGTCCAAGGATCCAAAATATTATAGGGTACTGGCTTCGTGTGCAAACAGGTTTAGTTTAAGCTTGTACATACAGGGAGTTTCCATATTTCCTACCTAATGCCTCTGTTAGACGTTTTTGCTTTGGTCTGCAGAATTACACATAAATTAGCCTAAAGTGGATTGGGTGATTTACCTATAGGGTATAAAGCTGCTTCAACTTGCTTAAAATCCTGGCTTTAATTAAGATGATGCAACTCTGAGCATGGATGAGACTTGATGAAAATCCAAAGTGCAGTTGACAGTGTCCTTTCATTCTGCTTTGTTAGACCAAGCAAAAAATTATTTTTTTTGCCAGAAGAGTTGTTACTAAAGTTGAAATAATATACAAAGCTGGTCCGAGTGTCACCTGTATAGCATATAATCGGAATATATGGGGTCTTTATGAAGCATATTTTTGTGCACTTTATCATTAAGATGTTACTTGCTGGTCATTTTCATTGTGTTGACCCAATTTACTCAATATCATGTCACTTAACAAAGTGGTACTGGTGGTGTGCAGACAGTTGCCAGGGATACTTAAAAGAAAAAAAGAATCTTGATAACAAAGGATTGTCCATCTCTTGAATGTTTGCATTTCTTCAGGGATCTTACTTTCCTTGTTTTGAAGCTTGAGGCCATACAAGGACATATATTTTTGTATGGCGTTCATCATTCACTGTGCTGTCGGGTTTGGGGTTTTTTTTTTCCCCATTTCAGACTTTGCCATTGATTGCACAGTCACAGAACAAGCTGCAGGGCAGAGGGAAATGTACTTTTCTGTCGCTCAGAATTTGCTTTTGTTGGAGACAGAAGCAGTGCTGAAAGGAACAAAAATGAAGCATTCAGTGCTGCATTGAAAATACCTTCCCAAAAAAGTTCATCTCTCTTTATTATAGGTTTATAACACCGGTATAGAGTTCTTTCTTGACACATTGAGATCATTAAAACTGTTGAGTTAAGAAGTCCTCCTGTATAAAGAGCCCGTCAGGTGTAGTAGTCTCTGCAGCAGTTTCTCTGTTGAGCACAGGCAAAGGTCCCTTGGCTGGAGCCCACAGTGTTGGAGCACTGAAGTATTTTTCAAGTACTGGGGTAGGCTTGTTGTCTGACTAGGAAGAAAAAAAAAAGTAATTTGCATTTTAATTTGTAAGAATTGATTATCAGGATGCTTCTCTGGACAGCTGCATAGTTGCTGTATGCTAAAAGATTCATTTCATCGTGAACACAAGGCAGTGTTGTTACGGCTGCTATCCATGTCTCGTGGCTGATGTGCACGGAGGGTAGGGCAATGCTCAGAACTCTTAAACACTGGTGAGGGGATTGATCTGTTCACAGGAAAGGGCTGTTAATTAAGGAAAGGTATTACCAACAGTTGGGTTTAGGGGAAGGCGTTTTGGTGCTTCCCAGCTCAGATGGTCAGTAAGCTTCACTACTTACTCCATTTGTAGTCCCCCTCCAGTGCTGCAGTGTTAATCCTTTTCCAATTCAGAGGTGTTGGAGTCGTCTTAAAGATGGCACTGAGGATTCAGCTTTTGGATGAGGACCATGTGATCATTCTGTGTTTGCTGGAGTTGATTTAGTCAGCTCACACGGGCATTGGCAACAAGTACAGATTTGTCCCGTTTCTTAAATAAAGAATTCCAATAGTAACTGCAAGAGAGACTGACCTGGAGATGTGCTTTTCTTACAAATAGGTACAAAATGCCTAATGTCTCTATTCAAGATTTAAAGAAAGAAAGCAAAAAGTAAAGGAAGTTCAACAATGTAAGGATTTTTTTTACCCATGGAACCACAGGATTATTTTAGAATTTATTTAGGTGTATAAATAATCTAGTTATTGAAGTATTAGCAATAATGATGTACTGCAATATGGAGAATATGTATCAATTCCAACAATTTAACTGTTATTCTGTCCCAAGAAGATTTCAGTTCTACTAAGTGAACTCATCTTTCAGCAAATAATTTTGCTTGACACAGGAGAAAATTGCAGAGTAAACATTTTCTATTAATTAGCAACAACTCCCATATAACACCAACATTTTTTTCATTATCTAGGAATCAAAGGACTGCTATATAACAAAATCAACAACAACAAAAAAGTAAGGGGCAAAGAGAAGCTTCCCTTGTTTTTATGATGGTAATAGTAGAATTTGCTTTTAAAATGTAATTCACATCTCTGCAGGTGACCCAACCTGTTTTAAGTTAAGTAATTATATTTTGAAGAGACTGAGTGAAATTGGGGTTTCTATTTAAAAAGCTTTGTCTGTAAATTTCTGTGGAGTTCAAGAGTAAAATGTTCAAAGGGCTAGGTATTTTTAGGTGCTTTGGATTGTTTCCTTAATCAGTCATCTTGATTACAATGTGCAGCAAGTATTGCTTAATAACGCCTGTTCATATTATCTATAGATGCCTGTTGCTTTCCCTTAATACTCATTAGAGTATTTGATTTTTTTGCAGGTTCCGTGGTTATGTAGAATACTATAGGGATTATAGGTGTAATTTATAATGTAATTTACTTATTATATTGTCAGGCTGGATTCAGTCCTATGATGTGCCTTAAATTAAATGGAAGTGCCTGATTTTCCTTAAAAGTATTTCGATGTTTTTCTCTGTTGTAGCTGTGTTTACAGTTTACCTGAAGATGATTTCAGATATTTGAAGGCTGGTGATGAACTATTTATTAGCAACCTAAAATAAGAGAGAGCCAAATCTAAACAATGAAAACCAACAATTTTAAAAACAGCCACACAGTCATCTCGCTTCTTGTTCTAGCGTGTTTTCTGCTCTTCATTTTTTCCTGGGGAGGGTGTCAGTCTGGTGTGTTTTCTCATTCCCTGGAACTTTTGTGTTATCACAAGGCAGGGGTGGAAATGACTGGGCTGGCTGAGCGGAAGAGGAGCTTCAGTTGGCACCGTCAACAAAAAGTTACTCACTCTCAGCATGTTGGTGAAGGAAATTACTTTGGTCTGTAGGGTACTGTTACTCTTCCCAGTGGCAAATAGTATCTGATTGTTTCAAGGCTCAGATACTGTAATTCAGAAATTCTAGAGCTTTTTTAAAATGAAGGTACTTTCTTGGAACATGCAGGTTTCTCAGTATCATTCACTTTACAGAAAGAAAAGGAGAATTCAGATATCTCAAACATTTTTTTTTCCTCAGAACTTTGAAGTAATTTCCTCAGTTATTGTCTAAAAAGTTGACAGATGTGCACTGGCTATATTTGGAAGGAAACTATTGCTAACATATTTGTCAACATCAGGTTCCTATTAAATGTTTTTCCAAACCAGTTAAGTTCTTGTCTAAACCTGAATGGTATAATTTTATAAAAGAAGATTTAAATGCATAAAGGACAAACAACCTATCTCTTTAGGAGAGGCTGAAAGACTTTTGGTTCTGTGTATTTTCTTACATTTTTGTAACCTCAATATTTTTTTAATGAGACAACTAATAATCAGCGTGGTAACATATGGAGTTACTATTTTAAGTCATCCTCCTCTTTTTTTTTTTTTTTCTTTTTTCTTCCCTATTGTATTGTGGAAGCCAAGCTGTGTATCCTGTTAGTAATTGTCTGTATTTCGGTATTGCCTAGAGATTCCAGCTGATTTGCTTGCCTCCTAGACAGTGTTTTTTATACAGTAGAGTCCAAAACCATCATCAGTGTTCACTGGCAGCAAAAAAACCCAATAAAAACAAAAAAAAAGGTGAGGATTTTTATAGTCACACAGGGTTTGGCACATAATTATTCTGTTTTGATTGTATCCTGGGTAGGCATACGCTCCAAAAAGCAGAGTGATAATAGAGAGGTGAGTTGCCTTTGCTCAAGGTCACATAACAGATTCCTGGCTGATCCAGGAGGACAACTTTACCTATTCCTGGTCTCCTGTCCTATCCACTGAACCATTTCTGACCTCTGTTTTAACAGGCTTCTCTTAGGTTAATCCACCCCCTTTTTGCAAGAAAATAAAATATTATTTTGTCAGCCAAAGATGAAGTCCGAAGCACATGTTCACTGTCCTTCAAGAGAGACAAAAGAAGCAAAGTTGGATATTGTATTTAGCAACAGTTGGAGGACACAGTATTGTTTGTGTGATACTCTTTAGGTCTCCAGAGATTCTTTTCTAAGCATAGAAAGGCTGAGGAAGTGGAGGCATTGGCATGGTGTCGAGGCAGCTGCAGAGGGTTGGCTAAGCTACAAGCATCTGAGTGCAGAGTAGGTCAAAAAATAAGGAATGTTGCTTTGTTGTTTTGAAGGAATATATAGTTTTAGCTAATTTTAGCATGGGTAGTATAATATCGTATACAAAATAGAGATGATTGCAATGTAGGGTTGCAGTGTAGCACATTAACAACTGGGGGGTTTACACCATATATTTTCAAAGTATTTTTGATACTCCTAGTAATGCTGCCAGGGCCTTTGTTTTCACTTCGCTTACTCCTGTTGAATTCCTCAGTGTAGGGTTTTCTTTTTTTCACTTCAGTCTTTAGTGAAGGAGAAATGCTTCTTCAAATTATGATTTTTTAAAATTGTGTTTATAGGATTTAAAGTTTAATTTATCTCTTCTGTGCCATATGAGAAGCACCTTGAGAGGTTTTTGACTAGAACAGTGTGCCACCTTTTCAAGGAGGAAGGAAAAACAAAGGAAATAAGTCCTTTGCTTTGAACATTGAGTAGTCACTGAAGAAATAGTAAAAATAAAATAAAGTAATAAAGGATTTCCTGCTGTTCAGCTTTCTTCCTTAAAAACCTCAACATTTTTTTTGTCACTTTTGACTCATTGATTTTAAAATAGTTTCATTTATTGCTCTATTGTAGTTTTTAATATCACTGTCATTAACATGCTTTTTGGTCAATATTATTCTTTATGTACTGATCCTCTTGACTGACAAGGGGGACAGGGCTTCAAGGAGACTCCTGCTTAACAGCTAACAGTAAGAACACAGATCATTCAGTTTATAGACCTCCATTGTATAAGTTGCTCCCTTTTGTTTGCCTTAATATCTACCTAGATATTGCAAGTTTTAAAACACCAGATTGTAGATGTTTTGATTATTTCTGTCATGTTTGTTTCCAGAAAAGGGAGAGAAGGGGTTAATAGAGTCTAAATTAATAAAACTCTCTTGAAGATTAGATTTGTGTTGGTCGCATTATAATCAGGGCTAATCATGTTCCTAAATACTGTTTTTTTCTGGGACCTTACCCTAGTGTAGGACAGGCTTGCAGAACAAGCGTTTACATTTTTTTAGGCTACTGATCAAAATGCAGCCTGAGATGCTATGAATAATTATCACTTCTGTTCGGAAACAGCAGAGTGTGTTCATGGTCAAAGAGGGAGATTTGTGTGGTCCTGAGGATGTTCGCAGTGAGTTGATCATACCCTTTGTGCAGTGCATGAGCCTGAAGCAAAAGCCTGGAACTCATGGTTGGCAGATGTGGACTGTTATGTTTCAGTGGCTAGTCACTGTTCTAACAGACAGAAAAATTGCAGAGAGCTCATATCTTAGTGTTTTGCTGTGTCTATGAGGAGTTGGACACCAATAACAGGGCTCATATGCCTTCAGTACTATGAATTTTAATTCAGAGATAGTTGCATTAAAAATCTTTTGGGGGAATTGATGCAGTTACATTAACAACTGGGTGTTTGCCATGCTGCTTGCTATTTTGAGGTTTGTAGCTTTTCTGAATAGAAAAGCTGCACTCTCTACTCTTGCATATTTACTTCCATTCCCCTCCAGCCCCAGTATTTTCTGCAGTTAGTATGTATTTGGGACACAGAGGATATTAATGTTGTGTTGCAATCCAGGACAAAATGGAGTGTTTAGAATTTTAAATAACATACATTCAAAATGTGAATTTCTGTCTAGATTACAGACTGTGGGTTAGGATCACGTCTGTTATTTATGAGCTGTGTAGACTTCAGTCCTTTTTGATCCTTTCAGCAAAATCTTATTAGAATTTTCTGTCTGCTAGTAAGAAACTTTGATTTTGTGGACAGAATGGAAATGTATCTGACAAAGCGTCAAACATGAGAAAAGAATGGAAGTGGTCCAGCAGTGAGAATAATTTGGTTTATTACTCTAAGAAGGGCTTTAAAAAATAAACAAGCATGAGTTCTCAGTTAATCAAGAGGCCTGGCAGTGTTTCTGGACTTCAATTTGTGAACTTATTCACAGAGATATGATGCATTATTTGGTGTGTTCTTCATACCAGTGAACCTTTGAGGCTTTGGTCTTCTTTAGGCTAATGAAACACTAGGTAGTATGTTATTGTTTAATGAATGTGAAAAATGAAGTTGTGGTTTGGAGTGTAAAAGGACAAAATAATTGCTCTTGGAGGACTAAGTGCATATAATGTTATTTAATCTTGTAATATAAAGTTCAATGGACCTGAAATTAGATTTACAGCTGTATTTTGATTTAAGATTGCTTGCATGACTGTCCATTCTTCTTTGCTTTTTTTCTTTTTTTTTTTTTCTTCATACAAAGCAGAGGATTGGAATAAAGAATTCTGTACTTCAAATTGTAAAGCCGAGTAGCTTTTTCTGCTTTGAGACAAAAAGGACTTTTCTATAGTTCCAAAGAAACATAATCTTGTGCTCCTGGTCTATCTTGTATTTGTAAATAGAAATTACTTTTCCTGCTGCAGTCTTGCATGTGTCTTTCATACACTTTTCTTTATTACTTACTCATTGTTAGCATTGGTTTAATGTTTATAACTAGGAGCAAGATGCACCAAGATCTCTCCTTTCTGAACCCATGTAGACATAAGATGCTATAAATCCCCATTACATTGCACCTTTACATAGGAAAGCTATTGAAAAATGAAGGACATACCAGACATCTGAACTTTATTGTCATGTTTGTAAGGGCAAAGAAAGGAAGGAGGAGAAACATGTTAGGCATTTAGCCTTTCGTTTAGTGCAACTGTTTGAAGTAACATAACCAGGAGGCTTCTTATAGTTCCATGTAGCTCATCTCTTTGAATGCAGCGTGTTCTGCAAACCCAAAAGGCAAGCTTTTCCATGGAGAATGGACTTAATCTGAGCATAGGCTAGAAGAAAAGAGTAAAGGCTGCAGAAAATTACTGAACTCTGGATCTTCCTCCTGGTTAGCGTCTGTTCGTGTTCCTGTGTGCGAAGGTGCTGATTAGTCCAGGGTAGCAGCTTCTCTTCAAGTTCAGTTACCAATATCCTCAGATAAATCAGGACACTGGTGGTACATTGCAAAGGCTGCAGCTCTGCTCTGGTGCTAAAACAAGGAGTGTGTGTGTTTGGAGCCAGCAGAAGGGCCCAGGCAGCCTCTGTTCCCTGGTGATCACAGTCCAGGCAGGAGAGAGCCTGAGGAACTCGGGAGGGGATGGCCAAAGGCAGTAGCAAACATGATTGAAGACGAAACACCAGGGCAAAAGGTGGGGCTTATATCAGTGCTTGAAGGACTTGATGTAATAGGTTACACATAGGTTACGCATCATCAGTTTACATTTAGAGCTGGTGCACCATGGAGATACAGGATTTAGTATGTTATGCTGTTTTATACAGCCAGTTGCTTTTTTTTGTAGGGTAGTGCTCTTTCAGTGGTGTCTGGTTTGTTGCTGCAATCCTGGTTTTATTTTAGCCTCTGTGCAATTGTGTTCTAAAGATTTCCATTTCTATTTAACTTCGTGCCCTGATAGTTTCCTGTTTGTGCAAAAGTGCTGAAGCACAGATCAACAGTTGGAGCAGAATTTGCATGGTTGAGAATGTCTGGGAGAATTGTTTACATACCAGCATCTGAAACTGGGAGGAGAACAGCAGAACATGTTTGACAATGGAAAGACAGAGAACAAATCTTGTGTTGCAATTCCTTAGGGTATATTCTGGGAACAATGAAGTAACTGAGCTTTGCTCTGATTTTCAAGGCTGGCTTGCCTTAGGGCGAGAGATCACGTTATTCCATTTGCAATATCATCTGTCAGTATAAATAGTGGCAAAAGAAATGCTCTTTCAGTGGGGCTTGGGATTGTATCATATGGGTGATAGCAGGTTGCATAATTGAAATGTTAGAAGAAAAGGATTTGAAATTTAGAGTTGCAATGCATGTAATAAAAACTTTCCTTGTTTTGCTTCACCTTCTTGTGATGCTTTTAAAAAAAGTTTTGGCAGTCTGACAAAAGTAGACATTAAAGTGAAGACTTAAATTATACTTTCGAAGTAGGGTAGCAGTAATACCCTGTGTTTGTTATTCTCCCCTACCTGAAATCCTGGTTGAATTTATATTAAAATTTGGGGGTTATGGTAATTACTGAACAAAATTGCAGTAACAACTCTGTTGGGAAAAGGCTTGAAAATTTTAATGAAAGAGTAGAAAGTGACATTTACATATGAAAAAAATTTAAACTGAGTGGGAATTGTCAATAAAATATTTTTAGGGAACAATGTAAAGCTGGACATTTCTTTGCTCATTTTCCATTCAGATCTTGTTTATGCATTAGCAAATAAAATATTTAGTTACTGTACAGCAACTCACTGTAAAGTAACTGTGGTTCTTAAGTGACTGGTATTTGTGTGAAGAACATCATTCCCTTAAATGTCAAAATTTTGCTGTTGAGCTTGCTAAAGAACTTTCTGTGATACTGTCAACTTTTAACCGTTAATGTGGATTATTTTCATCCTCGGTTTTTAATTTTCAAAATAACATTTATGTTATCTTCCTTTCAGTTTATTTTTCTGTAATACATATTTCTTGATGCAGTTGGCTGAAGAGAAAATACGTTTCATGTATTTAAGCAGCTGATTTAAGTAATAGAATTGATGTATGGTAGAAATAACTTTTGGTGAATTATACAAGTGTCCAGAAAGAGAATATGAAATGAATAATTTCAGTCAGTGGCCTTTCTCAAGAGGAAAGTACCTGTGCATGATGTGTTTGTGGAACTACAGAGAAAAGCATAATACAATAAAGCCACTGTTTTTCAATTTGAACATGCTTATCTAGGCTTGATAAGTATTTAACATGAAAGTGTATACAGAGCATTTTAGATGTCTTCCTGAAAAGAAAAAAAGGAAAAATTCTGAAAAAAGTATTTAATCATTCAAACAGCACAATCTTTTCTGCACACATCCCTGAAGATAATGAAATGCTATGACATTGCTAACTCTGGTGAGTCAGAAGCAATTCTTTCAATGTAGGGTATTTCTTAAACTTTTAATGCCTTGCACCCAAATGTCAGTTCTACTGCAAAACAGTAAAAAGCTGTTCCTAGTTGTTTAAGTTACATTGCTAACTGAAATATTTGTAGTGGTAATGCTTTCTGTGTAGATGAAGCACTGTGGGCTTTGTTTTTTTCCATGAAATGAAAGATTTGCCTCAAGCTGGTCTTGCAATTTGTTTATATTTAAACTGACTCATTTTTTAGATATGAAGAGCTGGCACTCCTTTGGCATGACCTGTGCCAACTAGATGTTGGCATTTTTTTTGAATCTGAAGTATCCTGCAGTATGCCAGTCTGTTCGTCCAGTGAATACTTAGTCTGGGATAAGAGAATTCCCCTGATACTGTGAGGAAACCAGCAGGAAAACACAAAGGATTGACCATTTTACGTAAAACTCTCCCAATGCTTGTGAAGACCTGGGCCTGTGAAGTTATTACAAAGAGGCCTCTTGGGTCTTTGAGAAGGGTGATCGAGTCGCTAGATTGCTACTGTTTAACTCTGCTTCTTTTAGGGAAGAGGTTAAACTCTCTTGGTTTTATAGTCTTCCTTGATTTATGTTCTCAGTTGCTTTATTTATAACCGTGTGATGTACACTTTTAATACGTAGTGTGGGCAGGATCATCAGTTCTTCACTTTTTTATAAGTAAAGGAACCCCAGGAAGCACCATACCTGTGGAGCTTAGCTCTGGTTTTAATTTCAAGACAAAGGCTTGTATTGTAGTGGGTGAGAAGTTACAGTTTTAATTTTCTCCTGCATTTAAGATTGACATTCATTTGTTTATGTCATGCAAAGGACTTGCAGCATGGAGAGTTGCAGAGGGAAAAAGATACAGTAAAAAAAACCAAACTGTATAAGACTCTGGATCTACTATTCCTAAGCTCTTACGACTCCAGGTGGGATTTCATTTTATGGCTAAGTCCACGTAGCAGTTGAATGCCTCTGGAAATGACAGTTCAGCTTCATCCTGCTCTCTATGTGTTCCTACCTGTTTGCTGGCACTCATTACATCATACAGTGAGTGAAACTGTGCAGGAACCTCATCTAACAGAAGATAAATTGTTTTTTTCAGGAAAGGGAACAGGTTGAGAGCAGTTCCTCTGTTGTAACTCAGTGTTAGCCAGGTCCCTTGTGCTTGTACGGGAGTGACAGAGTGTGGCCATGGGTAGCGATTGCATTGACAGGCCTTTGCCCTTTAGGAAGAACTAGGCTTTACATCTAGCCTTTTAGACCTTATAAGTTGTGCAGGATGAACACAAAACACTGTTCATTGAAAACTCAGAGTCCACTACCTGGCAGCAGCTTACTTGCATATGTTTCAATTTCCAGAGAATCCTGTGGAAAATCAACTAGAAGCTCATACTCCTTCAGGGACTTGTTTGTGGCGTAAGGCGTTTCCGCTTGTTTTGTCTCAGTTTTCATTTCTGTTCATAAGTACTTGGGATTAACCTGATGATTTAGTTATAAAATCACATTACAGGAAATAATAAGGAAGTAATATGAAGCAGAAAGAAAGTGTTCTGTATGAGCTGTTTGAAAGAAATAATGAGTTTGTGCATTTAGTGGAATTCATTAATTGGTAGTTTTTTACTATGGAAACCAGACCTAGCACTGCATGCAAAACTGGAGAATTAAAGTACGAATATATTTTTAGCTTTTCAGGTGAGTAATTAGACAGTGAACAGAAATTGCAATAAAGCAAACCTTCGATTTGCTGCATGGTTGGAAGCCATGCCTTTTCTGAGTTTTCTTTTGAGGATATGTCATGTTTGCCTTGGCCTTGGCCTTTCATAAAGAAACTGATTATTTGGTAAGACTCGGGCTCTTGAGGTATAGTTTATTGTTAGATACTCCCCATTTTTGTAATACCTTGCTTGGAAATTTCTGGCCAACAGTTGATGTAATCCAGATTTTAGAAATCACGCTTTGTGAAACAGAAGTTCCTTCTCTGTATAACAAACCAAAATTTAGTTGCCCTTGGGGAAGCTTCAGTAACCACATGTTTTGCAGACAGGTTCTTTTTGCATTATTCATTTTATCTGTCCCAGCTTTGAAGTTTGGCACTGGATCATTAGAGTTAATTCATGTAGCAACAAAAATGGGAAGTCACACAAGGCTGTTACTTTGATTGTTGCGTTTCTGCTGTATTAAGCCCTTAAGATCTTTATTTCTAGGAGGGAGTTTGTAGTTATCTTATATAGTTTCATAATCAACACTGCTTGCTTAGCTTCATCTAAACTCCTATATCCAAATCCAGCCAGTGTAAATCTGATCTCTGGTAGTGCACTGCAATTTAATGGAGTCAGTGTTGCAAGGAGTTCCATTGAACACTTGCTGCTTTGAGCAGGGGAGGTTGGTCCCTGCAGTCAGTCTTTCATTCTTGGCAATTGCTCATGTGTTTTGACATCAGCTTTAAAGACCGAACTGTATCAGGTTTTCACATGAAACTTTGAAGACCAGTTGTTGAGCTTTTGCTGTTCAGGGTAACATTAAGCTAATTTTGTTTTGTTCTAGGTTTGAGAGAACTTCTAAAGTACTTAATTTATTAGGTTTAAGAATCATGCTGTTCTGTAATCTGTGTGATTTCATCATATTAATCTTCTTTGATGTAAGTAGTGATTTCTAAGTACTGGCAGAGGGTGGGACATTTAGGTACACAATATAATTACTATTATTCTTCATGTGTTCCCACTTAATTCTAATTAAAAATAGTTTTAAAAACTAAGTGGTTACCCCTAAGCAATAGAACAAATAGAGAAAAAAGATGTATCCAGTACGATAAAATATAGAGTAAACTAGCAAAGAATTCAAGCAAGGTTAAATGCTTCTTCTGTGAAACGATTCAATAGATTTGCATTTATGATTAGGGTATAATATTTTAGATTATTAAACTGAGGAGGAAGTAACATTCCACCTATTTCTTCCCTTCCTGTTGTCATTCTGTCTTTTGTTTGTTAGCTGTTGTACTTTCCATGGTCTTCACATGTATGCAGCATTCCAAATTTTCTGGATTTGAAATGAAGCAAGTATTAGAAGAGTGATTTTTTTTCTTTATTTTGTCTTGTATTTTGTGAAAAAAGTTCTGGAAACTGATTGGCCATTCTGAAATGAGGGAGTGTATGATATTAAAAATAGTTCAAAACACAAAAAAGAATAATGAAATAATTTTTTTAAAAGCATGTTTCAAATCCCATTGAAATTAGACTGTGGTTTCCTTAATATTGAAAATTCTAATAGGAATTTTAAAGGCTGCACAAAAGAATCGAGCAGATGTAGGAAACTAGTGCAGAACTTCCCTAGCTAATCTCGTTAAGCATTTCATGTAACATTGCTTGGACTAATCTATACTCAAATTACACCACATTTTCTGTGTGCCCACAGCATGCTTGTGAAGGTTTAACCATTAACTGGTTGATGTACTGCAACTGTAACCTTTTTCTTGGGTCAGACCTTTCTTAAGGTTTTCTTCACCTTACCTTTAAAATAAGGTGCTCTCAAAGAGGTAGTTGTAGGATGCTGGGATTTGGGGCTGGAAACATTCAAGCATCCCCCAAAACAATACATTCAAACATTCTTGGATCTTGTTTTTCTTCTAGTATTTAAATTAGTTATGTATTATTTTCAGTGGCATTGTTTTCTGCTGTAGCTATGCAATGGGAAGATTTATACCATGCTTCTTACAGTTCTTAGTGTATTAAAGATATGTTTTAATATCATAGGTGCAGTACCTTTGAAGTCATCTGTAGCAGGTAGAAGCCTGCATTATATGTGAGAATCCCTGGTGTAGTCTTTAAAAGTGCTTCTGTGATTCTTTTTATACCTCCTTATACTTTGCCAACAGTTTTTTTGATAGCAATATGAAATGTAGTGTTCTCTAGTTGAGATTCTGTTGGAAAACCAGTAAAAAGAGCCAACCCTCCAAACCCTACAACAGTGAAATTATTTCATTATGATCATTCTCTTTTCCTCCCATTTATCTTCTTAGAGTCCTTGTCAGGCAGCAACCTTCAGGGTTCTTGCTGTGCCCTCATGGTTTGCCCATCCTTGCATCTTCCACTGTCTGTGTCATGGTCTCTGTGCACGTCTTAGGCTGTTTTATTAAAACTGGTAATTTGTCGTTAGAAAAGTAAATTAAAGCTGTTTTTGTTCTTCTAGCCCAGAGTCTTGATTTGCTTTTAATCTATGTAGATAGGTATTCTCTTGCCATCTCTCAAATGAGAGAGGTCAAGTTTAGAACGTGTTTTCACAAGAGCCAGTGTTCTGCATGAAAACCTTACTGACGGCTGCTGAAATTGAGTTCTCCACCTGCTGTCCCACCTTCCCTCTTCTAGTTTTTGTGCGTGCTTCTGTCTCTCTTGCCGTGTGTTAGTATCAGTGCTCCTTTCCAAGAGTGTATTTGGTTTGTTAAAGAGGCAGAAAGAGGTGTCAACAAAGTGGTGTCATTCTCACAGATGTTGGTAAACTAACTTGGCTCACAAAAGAACCTGATGAAGATTTATGTTAGTGTAAGGTCAGAACTTTGGGGCCGAGTGGCTTGGAGTGACGATGCAGTGGAGTTAAAAGGAAGGGCAAACTGAGAGGAGCCATGAATGAGAGTGGAAGGATAAAACCCAAACCCTTTGGGTTAGTTTAAGGAAAGCAGCAGTCTCATTCAGATGTTAACTTGTAACAAGTGGAACTGAGTGCAGGTTTCTTGTGCTTTTCCTAGAGTACATTTTTTTTAATATCTGCTGAAAAGAGTTTTATGTTGGGGTCTTTTTTTTTTTTTCAATTAGTGTAATTAAGTGTGGTAGCTACTACATCTTTGCATAAAATCTGTATTTTCATTGTTTTCTGCCTGCCAGCTTGGCAAATATTAAGCAAGATCTCCAGTTTCTCATAGGTATAAAACCCTGTATTTTTTGTGCTTTTTAGTAAGTGGCTGTATTTGTTACTAATGTTTTTGTAACTACAGGGTTAGCCTCTCTCCAAATCTCCATTATCCCTACTGGATAGCTTTGTCATTTACTGTATCTCACCACCAGGGAACCACAACAACTGCCAGTGAGTGAACTGTTCAGAAAAGCCTTCATCTTTCTAGGAAAGGCCTTAAGGAGGCTTCTTCTTTTTCCCCTCCTCTTTTCTAATGGAAGAGCTTGGAAGTTGTAGGACTCTCACTGTGTGTGCTCTTCAGTACAGTTACATGTATTTTTCTGCTGATCTTGGCAGCCACAGGGAGCATGGTTACACAGTTACGAGGGCTGCTGGGCATTAAGAGTTACTTCTGTTTTTCTCCTGCATCCTTTGTTCACAGGGATGATGCTTGATAATTATCTCTTAAATGCCAGTGTGTTTTTATTTTTATCTAGCTGTGACAGACTAGTCTTCCAGCAGATTTTATTTCTGTCCTACACTCATGCAAACTTTTACATGATCCTTCAAAAAAGCAGCTGAGAAACTAAGCAAAAAGCAGGTCTGATTTGTATAAACCCCCTCAATTAATTCAAGAGTTCAGGTTCTGATGCTGGTCACTTTGCACAAATCAAAACATTGCTCTCTGAAGAAGCTATTTCCGCAATAACAATTTCTAGTGGGATCTATGGTCAAGTAATACTTTATAAAAATGTGTTTTCTGGGATGGACCTAGACAGTACTTGCTATCATTACAGATACTGGTTAAAGTCAATTGTTTTATTGTGTCTAAGATGTAAACTGGGCATGTCAGTTCACATCTAGAGGTTACCAAGGGCTATATAAGCTATATAAATATGGAAGTGTATTTTTACAGATGTATTGACAGTTTTGAGCTAAAATCCGCATTTTTAATTTGAAGCCACTTTTAGTGGACTTTTTAATAACCCGAGAGATATTAAGATTTTTTCCCCCATTTCTTTTACACATACATGAAGAAAAAATTGTATATACAGTATTTGTTTTTTAAAAATTTAATTTACAGGAATTTGAGAAATTAATTGGGCCTTTCTAAAGGATAGATATTGCTGAGCTCTCTGCAGGCCCTTGTAATATTATATGGTCTGTTTGTATGTAAGTCAGACTGGATTGTATGGTCCTGCCTAGGATTACTATCTGAATGTCTGCAAGGACTAGTTTCTCAGCTTGAAATAATGGCTGAACTAGTGGAGCATTAGTTGGTTTTTGCCCAGGATGACATCTTTTGTCTTTTCTACATTATTATGGAAGTAACTCAAAGTTGATAAAATACAGTGTGTTAAAGCCTGAGAACACCTGTAGATGAAGCAGGTTACCTTACACTTGCCTATGGTGAAGAGTGTGCAGGGCTTTGAGAGTGCTGTTTGTGGGGGGTTTTTTCGCTGCAGATGGACTTGGTTCAGCAAGGCAGAGAGAGACATTTTCATGCTTTTTTACTGTAATGAAGTCATTTTTCAGTAATGCAAGGCTTTCTCAGTATTTCAGCACAAGAATTTGTTTATTCTTTGAATTCCCTATGAAATTGTTGTTAAAACAAGCACATCACTGTTATGGTGGCCCTTCAGTTTCCATTCTCTGAGTATCATTGAGAATTTAAGTTGTGTAGGTAGATGGCATTGCTGGTTTTGCATTGGCACACGTCTAAATTGTGCCTGCTGTGCTGTCCTGAGATTATCTCATGGTACCTTTCGCACACACAGAGCTCTTATTTGGTCAATAGGCTTCATCATCATTGCAATTTTTTTGGTACGTGTAATGAATAATGCAAGGGAAGAATAATAACACTGTGCTATATTTGGTATTCATTAATGTACATGTTCCCTCTAATCCTTTTAAAAATATGTTCTTGCAGCCTATTTGTACTCTTGTCTGAGAATATTACAGTAGTTTTTATTTCAGTAATCCTTTGTGGCAAGAAATAAATTGAGCAGTAGGGCATTTATGTGGTATGAAAGCTTCTTGTTGGTTGTTTGTTCTGTCTGACTTCTCTGACATGAAGAGAGTAAGGCTTATATCTACCAGCTGTCTTGCTGCTGCTTCCTATAGTTAGCACTGATTTCATAAGTCTGGGTCTTTGAAACAGATTTTCTAAAAGTGTGTGTTTGAAGTACATTTTCTAGTATTTAAAGTCTACCACTGTATGAAACTACAGTGTCTCTTGCCCCTCACCTTTTTTTTTTTACCCAGTTGTCTTTTTAATCTTTTGTAACTTGTTACACTTGCAATATTACATTCATGTAGGGCAAAAGATAAACTGCACTCATAGTGATGGTATGGTGCGCTGTGTAATGCGTTTGGACTCGCCGCATCCGTGAAACCCATGGTGTTCTATGAAACAGCCAAACACGTTTAACACGATTGTGCAGGGAGATAAATGCTTGGTACATGGTAGTTGGTATGAAAAGTGTTTTCATTCTCTCCCCATCCCATCAGCCAAAGTGGTGGACAGTGAAGCCGACACTGCCGTCACTTGCTCAGAGTTAACATCCCTGTGAGGTTAACTGACTTGCAGTGCGAAAGCTTGCGCATCTGAATCATCATCTAAGGCAGTCAGCAGAAACAGAGAAGATGATATTAATTAAACTTGATTGATACCTGGAAGCTTTAGATGAAGCCTTAAGGCCTAGAACTTGTTGGTTTTTAGCTTATGTTGGTTTTAGGCTTATTTTATGACTTCTCATGCAGACATCAGAAACACATGAAGCCATCTGTCTGTTTTGTCCCCTCTACTTAATATAAGAGCTATGAAGATGTCGTGGGTTAAGCAGAGCAGAGTTCTTCTCTTATCAATTCTCTTCTGAGCAGGAATGCAAAACATGGCTTCTTGCTAGCTATTTATGAAGAGAAGGGAAAAGGAAAAAAATTAACTCTGCTCTGCTTAACCCACGACAGAAGAGAGCCTTCAGCTTGTGTGTTTTCTAAAATGATCCTTCAGTGCTTGTTGTATGACTCAGATTAATGGGAGTGGTATCCTATATAATGTCTAAGTGTTTATATCTGCTCCTTTTGCACAATTGTAAAAAGATACTTATATTGGTGCGTTTAGATTCCAGTGCTTCTGTCCATTTTTATTTTACCTGTGAAGCAGAGGGGAAAATTTGCTAAAACTGTGATCCAATCTTAAGCCCTACATGTATATTGTAAATCTGGTGACCATAGAGCCTTTTTTTGTGCTGGTAAAGGGCTGTTGATATTGCCCTAGACACCCCTGCATTGTGTGTCCATTTGTGTTGCACTGTCTTTTGCACTTATCTTACTTTGTAAGTGAGTAAGCAAGCTTACCAATTTACAAGAAATTGGTTAAGAAAGAGAATCAGTAGTGGTGTTATAACAGCGATATATACCAGGACTATTAAAGAAGTGTGTCACAGGTGTAAGTTCTTGAGCACTATATTTGTGATAGGCAATAAATTCATTTTATAGACTTTATTGCATTTTTCAGTGCGACTTATTTAATCATGTTATGCACTTTGCTTTTTATTGCTGAATATCTTCAGGTTTTTTCCCCTTCCCGTCCCCTTTCCCCCCCTTCCCCCAATTTACTTTATGTAATTGGGCAGTAGATGAACAAATTATGAGCTTATAATATCCTGTAATACAAATATTTTATTTTCTTATGTAAATTAGTATTGCATATTAGTGAGGTCATTATTACACTATTTGGACACTTATTATATTAAATTACGAGACATTTAAGAAGTGTGATGAACACATAAACAGAAATTTCAGCTTCAATAAACATTCCAAGGCAGTGTATCAGTAGAAGAAAGTGAATTCTTCATATGCATTTATAATGGTAAACATTTTTTGAGAGCAAGTTGCACTGTTTTATTGATTATGTTTAATCTTTTTTCTTTTTCCAGTTGTCCGTATTTGTCAGAGAAGATTACACCAGCTATACCTGCAATTGGTGGGATTCTTTTCTTTTTTGTGATGGGGACCCTGCTGCGCACTAGTTTCAGTGATCCTGGTGTCCTCCCACGTGCAACACCAGATGAAGCAGCAGATCTAGAGAGACAAATAGGTAACACTGAAGGTCTGTTGTCTCTTTACTTTCCTCCCAAGAGTGCATGTACTGTGTGAAGGCAGTGTGCTGCTCTCCTCATGGGAGCAGTTACTCCTATCTTGCCACAGTAATTGTTATGGTTTTCTAATGTCTGATGACATTGAGGTGATTCCTGTGGAAAGATGGTTGATCAGTTCTTCACCAAACTTTTTCTTTGAATCTCTTCGGTCCCTTAGGCAGAAAATGAAGCTGCTGCTGAAATTTACTTGCTGATTATCTGCCAGTAATAATGATGGTACAATTGGGAAAAAATTTTCAGAACAAAAAACTTGTATAACCTAAACTTTTTATGTAAAACAGATGGGCTTTCTAATGAAAACTTACCTTTTCAGTAATTATGTATAAAGGCAATAACTGTGATGGCCTGCTAAATGAGATTGCAAGTGAATTGTTGAAGAGTAAATATTAGGATTTAGTTATCTTGCTGTTACAGATATTTTTCACCTCCATATCCAGCTACTTGGTGAAATTTCCTCTGCTTGCTCATTGGCAGAGGAAGTGGCTTAGATACATTATATTCATAATCCAGTGGTTATAAAGACAAAGAAAAAAATCTAAAGGAGTAGTAAGTTCTTGAGTAGTGAAAACCTAGACAGGCAAAGGCAGAAGGCAGCCCTATAGCAATGCATTTCTTGTTATTAGATATAATACAAAATATTGTATTGAATGCACATCATCAGGCTACCCTTATACAGAAGAAGTGTAGCAAGAGGCTGTTTTATCTGTCTTTGTAGTTTTAAGAAGACTACAGCCAAAAAGATACTTGTATCAGAAGTGGAGACAGTTTCTAAAAGTGAGTAGAAAGAGGTAGCACAAGCATTATAGAGAAAGTGTCAGAAAGGCAAAGGGGGAATAAAGTCAGTTACAACCAGCAAGGAACAGTAGAAGACAACAGGACAGGTTCTGTTAGAGGTCAGAGGAAGAAAGAGAAGCTGAAAGCATGTGGTGTAATTGGGAAATGTGAAATAACAGAAGGCAATCTGAAGGATTCAACACTCTGCTTTGATCTCAGAAGATAACTTGCACACTTCTTGCCAGCTGATATGAAGTGCACGTCAGAAGAGGGAAAGTAGTTAAAAAGAATAATCTGTCAGTCTACTATATCTGTATCTATCTAATATTCTGCTCTAATAGAAATCTGTGTATTCTATTGCTTGAAACTCTGTCTGGAAGAAGAGTCTTAGCAAATTTAAGCAAATTTAATTTTGTAACAAATACAAAATGCATATTTACAAATGGAAATCAGATACTAATGAAAAGGGGGCTAAGTAGTGAATGGTACAGTAAAAGAGGACTTGAGTGTTATCCACAAAGAGATTGAGTCAACATCATGATATCATGACAAAAAGTGGAAATTCTTTTTGGGATACATTAGAAGAAGAATCATTACATAAACCAGGAGAAGTGACATTCTGCAATACCTAGCGATGATGCCACTGTGTGTGGAAACTCAAGAGGAAGGCAGCAAAACATGACCTATAAGGAAATATTTAAGAAATATATGGGTTTGGCCTAAGAGAGGGAAGGTGTATAGGTATTAAAATACTCTAGTATTTTTTCGTATAACATAATAGAACAAAAGCAATTAGATGCATGAGGCTTGTATAATGCAAAATTACTGAAGAAGGTGTAGGGTTATTTGCTGTGAAAGTGCTATAATCTCTGTTAAATGCAGCAGGACCTTTTTTTTTCCTAAATGGGAAATTAAACTTTTTGATGTAGTATCTTTCCTTCAGTTATAACTTTCATGAAACTTGAAGTAATTTTTTCCAGGGCAACCCCAATGGTAGTTGCATCCTTTTCATGGTGCACATAAGCATGTTTTCTGCAATCACACAAAACAGTGTATTAGGAGGGGCTGTTGCTCCTATGGGAACGTGAAACTAGGAGCAGCCTTATTATGTAACTTCTTCACAGTTATGATATGTGTCTCTTGTACTTAGTTCAGTGTGAGGTCACCTCAAATGGAAAAATGTTTATAGGATAATAAACTTATCATAGAATCATAGAATGGTTTGGGTTGGAAAGGACCTTAAAGATCATCTAGTTGCAACCCCCCTGCCATGGGCAGGGACACCTTCCACTAGCCCAGGTTGCTCAAAGCCTCAAAAAAAACCCCCTTCTAAATGTGAAGGTTTAAAAGGATAACCAAACCCAGCAGAATGAGTTTCACAGATGGGAAAATGGTTGTCCATTTCATGTGTACAAGATGAACAATTCTTCCATGCTCATGGTAATTTATCCTTCCAGACATAAAAAGGGCCCACCTATAGCAAAGAAATACTTTTGATTTTTCTTCAGGGTAGCTATCTTAATTTATGTATATCTTCCTAATTTATTCTGTACAATCATCTCAGGCCATTTCACAGTTTCTGCTTTCTTTCTTTTGCATTTTCAAAAGCCCTTAGCTCAGTATATTAGCTACTCCAGTATGCCATCTCTGGAAGTTGTTTTTGTCTTGGCTCCCTAATTTTCACTGGGGCTCAAGACTACACTTGAGACTTCTCCACAGATCCTTGACTGTCTTTCATTTGTTTTGAAATGCGAAATTTTTATTTCCTTCAAGCCTTATAAAATGAAATCTGTGCCACAGCATAGGCATTTCGTAGAACTGACAATAGCCTGAACAAATACTACTTGTGGGTATGACATGAGTATGTTTTGCTTTCTCTCCAAAAGTGGGATACTAGCTTGATAGACTAATAGTCATACCTGATATAGCATGCTTAAACAACATTCTTAAAATAAATTTAATTAAATTACTTTGTGCATCAGGTAAGTCTTTCAGAAAGCTCTTACACTCTTATGCTTCTTTCCCTCAGCGAATCACTGAAGGTTACATTTCTTTCTGGGAGCAAGAATACCTTTCACATAAAATTTTAGACTTCAAGAAGATGATGCAATTCTACTTGAAAGAAAATGATGCATAGGTTTTTCTGAAATTGAGGCAGTAAGTCTGTTATCTGAAGTCAGGAGCAATATTTGGTCAATATGTTGTTGGCTGTCAGATGAAGAATTATGTGATGAACACAGTTAGCAGCTGCTGGTTTCAGTCTCAGCCACGTTCCCAGTATTTTTTGTCCCTGAGATTACTGTCTGGAAACAAGAAAATGTTATTTGGTTAAATTCTTTTCCCTAAAAAAATAAGTTACTCTTTCCTCTTGTAGCCCACTGTTAAGTGTGTAGCTTAGAGTAAAGTGGTTAAACACAGAAGAAGACATTTCTTAGAGGAGGTTTGCATTTTTGCAGGTGCATTTTTTGTTGGTTTCTTTTTTCTTCAGGTGTTAGGTCATGCATAAAGATTGTTTTTCATTGCATTATCTGCTTTTCTTAGTAGGAAACTACTTCAAGTTATGAACTTTTCTAATTGAAGATTGAAATTGTGTCCCTTTAAAGTTGATGGCAAACCTTGCATAATGTGATGGTCGAGTTTGTGTAGAGACAACATGGAGAAACCTTCTAGAGACTGCTTGTCCTAGGATCTTAGGAAAATTGACCAAAAAAGCAAATGCTTGATTGAACGGGAGAATCCTGGTGATATGTAGACAAAATTCCAGCTTTTATGTCTCATTTAAGCAGCACCTCCCACTTGTTTTCAGTGTAATATTTTCAGAGATCTTAGTGGAGTTTGTTGTCACATTAGAAGGTTGCTAGACTGTGCTGTATCTCCGTTAAACACTCAGAGTGACTTTCTTGCAGCATTTCAGGTACTTTATTCCTGCAAGGATATGGTTTGTATGTTTGGGGTTTTTGCAATAGGGTAATAAAAATGCTGGAGCCCCATCTAGTGCATGACCATTTAACACCACTAGAGAAGGTATAAAATGTGTCAGAGCAGAGAGGATAGAAGGCAATCCAACTAGCGGGAAAACTTTTACACTTTTTGTAAAATAACTTGCATTACTGCATCAGCAATGAATTGGAAAAGAAAAATGTGAAAAGTAATGGTCAAATGAAGGTTTATTTGGGAAAGATGGTTCTGTAAAAGCTGATCTTATTATGCCTTAAGGGGACTGCATATATTCAAATATATACAGTTATAAGATTTAACTGTGTTAGAACCCAAGTTTGAGCAGTTCAGTTGAGGTCTGAATAATCACTGTGAGACCAGGACATGTTTAGTACCTTTAGGTTAAATAAATCTGATCAAATCCCCGCACATTTGAGCTTGCCCTGTTGCTTGTTTACAGAAAAAAATTGTTAATAAAGAGAAAGACTGGGACTTATGGGTTTGATTATGCAGTTTAGGATTGTGGGTAAAATCCTGACTCCATGGAAAGTCAGCAAGACTGTTTTCATTAATTTCATTTGCATCAGCTTTTGCCCTTGGATTTTGAGATTAATTTTCCTCGGAGAGATGGGATTTGCTGTGCCTGTGAACTTGAACTTTCCTGCAAAGGTTTGGAAGGAAATCCTCTTAGAACATCAGTGTTTTAAGTATCATGGGCTAGCCAGTAGTCTCCCTTCTCCACCAGAGAAGAGGGAAGTTGCCTTTGAGATTCTGCCAGAGCCCATTTTAAAATAAAATAGATACAATGCACTTTTTGAACTTGTTGAAAGGTGGGAAAATACTGGTTTTAGTCAATGTGCATTTTTTTATGCATAAATGTTTCATTAGAAAAAAAAGAGTGGTTTTTTTCTAAACAATTCACCTTGTCAGGTTTAAGTAATTTTCTTTCTATGATTAGGTACATATTCAAGAAAAATTTAGGTTTTTTTCACTTCTGTGGTTTGATTGTGAGTTATAAAAGAACAGAGAAACTGAGAAAAAGGTACCACTTTTACCTGTTCAGCTTTCACTGTATACAGCTCAGCTTGGGTGCATTTAAAGTACAAAATTGAACTTTAATGATTTAGCATAATCAGTGCTTTAGTTGCTGAAAAAATGAATTCTGATATCCTAAAATAAAACAAAAGCACGCAAACAAAACTCAAAACCCCACCACTTGTACAAAGTGAGGTAGTTAGAAACTTTTTTATGCATCAAACTTCAAGATGCATAAAAGTTACACTGAAAGGTAGGTTTTCAAACTTGGAAACGGTGAGATCTGTGAAATGCTATTCTGCATGTGCTCCATTGTATCACAGCATTTAAGGGATCTCAAAGTGATGATTGATCTTGTTTCTACCGTATGTCAAGCTCTAATGACAGAGCTGCTGTTGCTTAAGTAAATGTACAGATTCTGTATTAGGTTGTAGAATTTCTGCAGCACTTGTAGAGAAGCTTTTTGTTTATTACAGGAATTCTAAAAAACTCAGGAAAATCCTAGAGATAACTTGTCCAAGTTTTACTATCCTACACCAGTAGTCATAGGTGTCTTTAAGGTATTCTCTGTGAACTGTTAGGGGGTATGAGAGTGTAAGAGTTTGGGGATCAAGATGCCTGTCAGCATTTGAGAATTAGGTTTGGGTGGTTTCTTTGATTCAAATTGATTGGCTATGGATGCTATTTGTAATTAACTTTTTGTCACACATTATTTTAGGAGAATGAGAAGGAAAAAAAGTTGTTTCTTTTAAGTGTGTTAATATAAATTTGAAACTTGCTATAGATTGCCATCAAGGAGAGTTCTGTGCATACACCGTAGCTCATGTGAAAAATTTAATGCATTGTATTTCCATGTTTAGATATTGCAAATGGCTCCAGTTCAGGAGGATACCGCCCCCCTCCCAGAACAAAAGAAGTGATCATCAATGGACAGACAGTGAAACTGAAATACTGTTTTACTTGCAAGATTTTCCGCCCACCTCGTGCCTCACATTGCAGCCTTTGTGATAACTGCGTAGGTGAGTAAAAAAAGATATGGCATGTGTTTGATTTAGTAGCTTATATATTGTTATGAGTACTTTTGATATGAGAGAGAAAAAAAATCAGAGTTAGTGACAAGATTACTGATGAGGTCACTTGCTATGTTCATCCTTTCCTACAAGATCTGTTAAATGTTAAGAATTTTAGAGGAGGCAAAAAGGAGATTTGGCCTAACAGATTGTTTTTGCTAATCAAAGAAGGGAAAATATCTTCTGATGCATACATCTTTCCTAACCTGCTCCGCAAGACAAAGAACATGCCCAATTAGAATAGGGCTGGATGATATGTGGGATGAACTTTCCAGTGCAGAGAACAAAGCTTCATAGGAGTCTCAGAATTGTTTCCTTCACCAAACCAAATTGAGGGCAAGGAACTGCTTCTCCAGTTCATTACAGATTAACTGGACAGTGTGGTTCCAATGGTTAGGGCTTGCACTATGACTCGAATGTACACTGTAGGTGATTCTTACCTTTGAATAGTTTTAAGACTAGAAATTTAAGTCAGAATCCATCAGAAATTATGGGGCAAGCATGCTATTTTGAGAGTAAGTAGATGTTGTCAGGACCCAAGGATATTTTGTAATTATAGGGTTTTTTTTTCCTCTGAACATCTTGTCTTTTTTCATGTCTATTTTCTTTGGAGGGCAGACAGGGTGATTAAGATATGCTTGGATTTAAAAGCAAACAAAAAAACCCCGCAAATCAAATCTGAGTAGTTTCTAGTCAATTAGATCACATTTAGAGTTTAGTACATCTGATTAGCCTGCTGTTGAGCCTGGATCTTATGCATTCAAGAAAATAATGTAGAAAGATGTCTCCAGCTGAGAAATGTAATTGCAGCATTCAGCAGTGATATTTTTAGATACAAAGCAGGCATTGGAAGAATTTCATGTTTAGATGATCTTCGTTTAGGGAGTACACTTACATCAGAGTGAAAAGTTTAGCCTTTTGGCCCTGTACAGTTGATTGGTATCTGTAGACGGTTCCTTCAGTAAATAAGTTTTTGTGATGTGTTAGGATTTTGTAAGTGTTGTAAAAGCTATGGAGCTTGGCAAGTAGGGTTGTTTATGAATTGCAGTTGACATATTTTCAGAAAAATACTATATCAAATGAGTAACCTGGACATGATGTTGTGGTATTTCTAAGCAAACCTGATGATGTGAAAATGCAGTTGTTGACCAGTGCAGTAAATGATGAAGGCTGTTCCCAGTTTACTGAGAGTGCATCCTGAGTCCCATCCTGATGTTTATTTTAAAATAATGTTTTGGGTTTTTTAATGAACTGGTATGAAGGATTTTTCTACAGGTTATTCTGTAATCTGATTGTGTCCTTTTCATAAGAAATTTGGAAAACCTGCTCTGTGAAACATACCGTTAGTGATGGCAGGGAAACAACTTAAACGATCTTTGTGTTCTGATTATGTCTGTGATGAAAGAACAGATGTGAATTATTATGAATCTATATCAGAAAAGAGTCTCAGCAGATGACTCATATAAGTGATAATTGTATCCAAGAAGATTAGTCTTTTCTTCTCATGAAAGAGGTATGATCATTGTAATTTCCTCTTGCACATTTTTTAATTTGAAGTTATTTGTTTTAAAATAATTCCATCCATTTATTGGAATTAATTTGCTGTTGTTTATCTCCTCAGTGTTTATAATGGGAATTACAATAACCTATTACTTTTTCAGGGTACATTTCGTAGTACTTTGGTTTCCCGATTAGATACAGGTATTTGTCATATAAATATTCAAGTGTATTGAATACAAAAAGTTAAATTTACAAGTACCTGCAACTAATCTTCTGTGAAAAATGTGTCAAGAAAATTGGGTTGCTTATGTACTTGTAGAAAATAAACAGTCTTAGAGTACACACTTAATCACAGTGTGTTATGCAGTTTACCACCACGCTTTAAGTTAGGATTGTCTATAAAATGATGCTTTTACTGAATTTTAGTTTGTGAATAAATATTGTAATAGCAATAAGTATTCTTGTGCCACTATAATTTGCTAGTTCCTTACTGATGTAACTAAACCAATGCAAAAATATTCCTACTTTACATGCATACGGATATTTAAATAACTTATGATTCCCCCTGACTACCAATGTGGCTATGTGTTGCTTTTTACCACATAGTTCCTTGAATCTTTTGCTGCATAGTTATAAACTGTGTGATACAGGAATGAAGTCTTTCTTCAAACCAGCACTCACTGCTCAGAAAAGACAGTATGCTACTTTAAGTAAAAGGTATTTTATGATATTGAGCAAATGAATGCAGTGTGAAAGAGAGGTTCTTTCATTCTGTGTTTTTTGTTGATGCTTTTCATTCTTTAAAGAATCCTTAGCAGCATTTGAAATATGGAAGTACATAAAAAAGTTTATTCATTGTTGTTTTACCCTCTTTTGAATTCTAACTTTCTAGTTGCCTAGTAAGCACATGTTACTTGAACTTGTTTCTGATTTTCATTTCATCATTTTTTTATAAATGGCTATGTAGTATATTTAGATAAAAATATGAAGAAATAGCTTTAAAAAAAATAATTTGAGTTTATAATTGAAACTCCTTTAGCTTTACAAAATTTTCTTAGCAGTATCCAGAAAAATCTTGATTTTCAGACAAAGGTAGTTTGTTGCATTTATGTAATACCTTCGAAAATTTGGTTGAATAAGTGTTCCCCATGGCAAATACCTTGGGTGTATTCCTGACTTGCTTTCTTTAACGGCCTTTGTGAATGGCAGTTGGAAGTTGGCCCCTCAAGGGTTTTCTGTGTACCATTATGTTGCTTAAAAATGGTAAATAAATTTAAAATAATGTACACATGAACACAAGAGATAAAGATTTAAAGAAAGAATAACCACAGCAGACATAAATTGTGAGCTCAAGCTAGTTATTGCTGGGTTTTGCCAAGAGGTTTTGATTGTGCTGTGTGATGCTAGTGAGAAACAAGTGCTTGGGCTTGCTTCGGAAATGACCAATGGACTTTTTAAAAATTTTTGGTTGCTTCAACATGAAATGTAATTTGTAAGTAATTTCCTCTTTTGTTTGGTTTTAATAAATAATTTTTGTTTTGTTTAATTTGATTTCTATAATAAAAGCTGAACAAGAAGCAGCTGACTATTGCCAAACAATTTATTTAAATATAGTATCAGCTGACTAATGAGAAACAGTGAATAATGACTAGCAAGCAGTAAATCAACTTAATCCAATAATCTAAATGTCTGAAGCCTTCCTTGCTTTCATATGCCACAGTTTCGCTTATCAAGCCGAAGTAACTGATTTAGACTAAAGCAAAAACCCAGTATGGTGGAAGAAGAAATCCAGCATTTATATTAATCTAATAGAATATAGTCCTTTTATTTGTTTCAAGATCTGTATATCATACATTTGTGTGTGACTGACGGGTAAAGATAGCTTTTCTTCTCTGGTTCCACTGTGTTTCTTTCAACATATTTTTTTTCCAGAGGATTGAAAAATTAAATTTTTGAAATTGGCTGCAGCAACTTAACTTTGAAATATTTTCATTAGGATTACTAAGAAGTCAGTTTGATTTTTTCAGAGATCACCAATGAACTTGAGAAGGACATACTAAATTAGACCAAAGTTTTGATTCACGCAGCAGCCCGTTCTCTGCCATGGCTGGAGTGGGTCCCTGGGGAAGAATGGGAGAAGAGGGGCGAGCGTGCGGGGATGCTTCCTGCTGAATACTCACACGCTCTCAGAAATGTTCATCATAGGCCTTCTTGCACCCTGCAGGGGTTCTCCCTTGCTTTTCTAATAGTTCTTGATGGATCCTAGTTGGCCTTCTTTGTACTTAATATCAACTTTTTTGGATGGGGAACTGGGATGCCTATAGTGCTGAAGGTGCACGTACCATACTGGCATTTTCTATTTATATTTCTGTTTTCTGTAGGAGATTGGATTCCTCTCACTTGTAAGTCTAATTACTTTTCTATAGATCCTAAACATGAGACCAAGTGTCAAGATTTTGACAGAAAATATGCTATATTAGAAGCCAATAGACACCTCCTTTCTGGTTAAATCATTGCTTCCGTAAAGCACGTCTGCCAGGCAATTGTAGCCATTGTCTTTTGGTTTTGGTCTTGACTGGACTACATTAATTTATTATTTTGAAAGTACAATGTGTTACGTACACAGCAGTATGCCAAACAGAAGAAATTGGATAAAATAATTGTTTGTAAAAGTAGTTTTCCAGATTAAGCACCAGAGTTACAAATTTATTTTGTTAAAATGAGGAATTAATTATTAAAACACATGTAACATGTAACATACGCAACATAAAATGAAGAGTGGGAATTACCCAGTGTGTTCTGGTAGTCACTCTAGATACCACCATCTTGCGGCCTGGAGAACACAAATTATTTCATTGGCATAGTAACAGTTTGGTTTTCATAAAACCGACACTGTCTGTGAGTACTTTTCCCAGGACTTTGTGGTCCTTTATAATCAGCGTGTATTTACTTGATGTCATGACTTTGTTTTGCCTGCATTTAATTCCATTCTGTAGCAGTCTTCATTGCCTTATTGTCTTCTTTCTTGCTTTCAGTTCCTTTTCATGACCTTTGCCTATTTCTTTCCTTACATTTCCTGCAATGAAGAGAGTACAGTTGTCACTTCATTCTGGGGCCTGATTTTTGAACCTGTTAAACTTTAGCTCCAGGTCTCTTGAAGTGAGTATTTAGCTGAATAGTTAAAACTACAAAGTTGGCTGCTATGTCCTTTTTTTTTTTTTTCTTGTATATTTTTTCACAGTTTTTACGTGTGAGAAACGACTGGATCTTTTTGGTGCACCCAAGAAGCTGCCAAATGGATTACACACCAGCACTTACAGAAGTGATATATTATTTATTTATGATTGTGCAATCTATTATTAGATGTACTTTAGGAATTCAGCAAGCATGGCATGTGTGTCAAAGAGTTTTTTAAGTAAGCCGAATCACTGGGAAATATGTCAGAAAGTCTTTTTAAAGAAGGTAATAGTATTTTAGTTTACTTCAGAGAGAGGTTGCAGCTTATGTATTGGTCTGCATACAAAAAGAAGCAGTGGTGATCATAATACCCAACTGTGTGAGTGATGATGTAAACCTCAGATGTCAAAGTTAGAGAGAGCAATTACCAGGAAAAAATTATTTTAAAAAAACAGTTAGGAAACTAAGAAAATAAATATTTATATTTGGTGTGATAGTAATTTGAAAGATTGTTAAGAAATTCAAAGGCAAATACAAGGCAGCAGCAGAAGTGGGTAAAAAATATGCTTTCGTGTAGAAAATGGAGCAACAAATCCATGAACTTTGTGGATGCTGATACCTGATAACAATACCACCCTAGGGACAAGTTGGGAGTTTTTACTCTCTTCTTCCCCAGCTGGGTGTGTGTCTGGCACTTGTTTGGTTCCCAGTGTGTGAAGGTATTGTATTGACAAGAATTTGTATGTAAGGAGTGTTAAGCAGTGAGGACCTTTGCTGTGCACTCTTAGTACCTAGCAAAGAACAGTCATTCTAAAACTGCTGCTGCCTTTGAAAATGTCACCATTAATATACGTGCAGTCAAAGGGGTTTGTTGTTAGTCAACATTTATTATTGGAGGTAACAGTGAAGTCAGCTGTGTGACAATATAGTTTAATTACTATGAGCTATCCTAGGGCAATGGCTGGATGTTTTCCTAATAAATCAATTGCTATTTTCATTAAAAAAATTAAGCATGTTTATTTTCTTTTTGTCAATAACATTAGTTTGCCACTATCAAAGTTGATTAGCATGGAAAAAGTTGACATTGTAACTTAATTTCTTAAAAAAAACACCCAAATAGCTTAGCTGTCTGGGACAGTATTTAAATGATCATGAGAGCGAAATATTTTTTGAGTAGCCCTTGTGTTTGTGTTTCTGACTTTTTGTTGTAGATATCCATGCACATTATTAATTTATTTCATTAATAGATGCCCATCTTTCCCAATGTTACATTGTTGGTTCAGTTTGCGCCATCTTCTAGAAGTTAGTGTAGTGTTCACAATGTAGTCTGGACTAAACCTTTGGTGAATGTT
Source organism: Pterocles orientalis (assembly GCA_011057875.1). Classification (NCBI taxonomy): domain Eukaryota; kingdom Metazoa; phylum Chordata; class Aves; order Pterocliformes; family Pteroclidae; genus Pterocles; species Pterocles orientalis. The sequence goes on from WKFP01015363.1 coordinate 966,594, forward strand.
TCCTGAATGTAAACTTGAGGGTAGAAGGCTCTTTCGGTTCCATTTGGTTTTCTTGGGGTGTTTTGATTTAGGATCAGAGTAGAAAAATACTGAAGTTCTATGATGTAAAAGATCCATTGTGTATTGTCCATAACAGATGTTCTGGAATAACATCAGCATGCATACAAATGTAACTTGCAACTGGTCTTTTGTTATTCACTCTGAGTTCATTCCCCAAGAGTAACTGCAAAGACATTGTCGGGGGAATGACTGTCACACAGGTGAATGTTGTGTAAGTGAAATTGATCCATATATTTGATTGCTGTTGCCAATTTATGACAAGTCCCATCAGTGGTTTTTTTTAAACTATGATTAAATAAACAATTTTCTTAGGAGTGATGGAACTGGACATCTGAGCTCAGGATAGTCTTTATGAATGTCCTATGAATATTGGATATAAAATTTTTTTGTTAATGATGTTAAATTATCAGACATTCTGAACTGTCTGTAAAGGATTTGATTCTATAGTTATATTTGCTTTTTGTTTTATGCATACATGACTCTCAGCAGGTTCTTGGATTGAACTGCAGTATCTTAGAAGAAATAAATATTTTTTGTAATAAAAAGTATTCCTTATATGGACTTCTAGAAACCTCATTTGTTTTCCTAAACATTTCAAGAGCGAACAAATTCTGAAAGTACCATTTGTCATGCAAAATATCAAGTCAAGAAGCCTGAATAGATGTGATCAAATCATTACATCATAGTCCTAGAAAGAGCTGTAATTGTCATCATTATAAATATGTGCAGATGTGTGGTGTCTCTCCATAATTGCTCAGTGTGTGTCCATGACAATGGACTTTGTAGTCCTATGTTGTACTGCTACTATCAAAAGTAATTTTGAGTAACGCTGGCCCAGTTGGTTGAGTTGTAATGTGATTTTTTTGACTGATGCAAGATTTGGAGAGCAGGCTGTTGACTCTTCAGTGTCCTGAGATACAAGTTTGCATGTGTTAGATAAAGATGGTAACATTTGGTGAATGCCTTAGGTTTGTGTCTTTGCCCTGCAATGTTTTCCTTGAATAGAACGGAAGAATTTGCAAGTGAATTCCAACTTACGCTCATTGGAATCTCCTGGTAAGGTGACCTAGATATTTTTGCACCTGTAGACATTGTCTTTGAGACCTGCCTTCACATTAAGCTTTAGAAAATGAGTAATCCGGTTGAGCAAAGGAAAAAGGAAGCAGTTCGTAAATAATAATAAATGTTTCTGAGATCACAGCGTGAACAGATGAGAAAAGCTGCAGACTGAAGGGCCAAGCTGGCCTACAAATGTTCCATGTAAAAATGCTTTTTTATTCCTTGTAAATTATGAAGCTTTCATTAAATGTTTTGAAAGAGGAAGGAAAGCGTTTGGGTCATTTTGTACGTGGCTTCCTGGAGTGTAATGATTGAAAAATGGAAGCTGAACATTTAAGGTTTCAAAGAGTCTACATGCCGTACTGTGGAAAAGTACAGATTTTACTCTGGTTCTGAACAGCGAGAAACATGCTTTGCTGTGGCTTCTGAAGGAAACACTCTCCATCTGTAAGACCATTGCTTATCAAAATGTGAAATGTTCTCGGTTTTGTTTTTCTCTGAGGTATCCAGCAGTTAATTTTGCTTAAGTAAATTTTCAAATGTAAATATTTCAGGGAAGGTAAAAACTGAGCGATGTCTAAAGTATGATGTAACTTGCATGTTCTTCTGTCACCCAGTTAGCATACATTGTTAGGTGAGTGTTAATGAGACCACTGAGTCATGCTGACAGCTTGCTGCTTCCAAAGGGATGGTATCTGAATGTCATTCTCTACAACCTCTCCTTTGTGCTTGTTCACACGGGCCTTAGTAACACAAAGCCGTTGGTAAGTCAGTGTTTCTCACTAAGCGATGAACAAAATAATTCAATTTTTTCTTCCGTGACAGTTTGGGGAACTGACCTGAGTCAGCAGCAGTTTAGACAATGAATAAAGGAAGCCAGGTGAAGTGGCAGGAAAGGCACTGCTACTAAGCTTTTTGGTTGGCTCCGTTATCTTGTGAAGCCTCCCCCTTTGTATTGGGTTATGGAGGTGCTGGCTATCCTCAGAAATTATTATCCAAATTCAAAGTTGCTGATCACTTGGGAAAGACTAGTAAAATAAAGTCACTGTTGCAGGTTTATTGACAGCTCTTGAGGTTTTTACCTCTTTGGTCTTTACAACAGCATTTTTAGTCTCCATTTACCTATCTTCCTTCATTGATACTTTACCTTATAACCTGTTCACACATTTTCTCAGTCTTTTTTGTTCGCTTCAGCGTTTGTTCTCAGACCCTGAAAAATTAATCAAAACAGGATTTCTCCTCCAGCTCTGATAAGTGTTAATCTATAGTAAGGGTGGTGTTATGGGTAAGCTGAATTAACACTTAGCTGCTTCTGAAAGGGTCATTTCATCCCTTCTCTGACTGTGTTCTCAGTGCTTCGCTTGGGCCAGCTTTGGTGTTAGTCTGATACTGTGGCGAGCTGGTCTGGGGAGCTAGGCAACAGAAAATTAACCACAGTTTCAAGTTCATCTGGCTGTCGACAAGCTCCACACAGGGTAAAATGACCACCAGGCTTGGCCTGGGGATGGAGAGCCATAAACACACAGGCAAGAGATTGTCCACAGAAGTGCTGAAAGGGGAGAAGCTGGGCCATCTGTTTTAGCAATAGTTGTGAATTAGGTAGATATGGCTGTAACATCCTATTGCATCCCGAAGGCATATATCTTGCTGCTTTTGCTTAAAATTGAGTGCAGGAGGATGACCTATCACAACTTTTCTGTCTTTGGGATGCTTCCATAGACAAACTTTTCAGCCCTTGCAGCTTTCTTCCTCCTTCATTAAGAGTTCTAATACAAACTCTTGTTAATAAAAAGTGTATTACTGATGTTTTGGTTCTTTTCATTTGCCTCAAATATTTTTACGTTAGTCTTGTCACAAATATATGATTCAGTACAGTAGCACATTAACTATACCCTATCAATTTAAACCAGAGCTGCAGTCGTCACCTCTAAACAGTGTTATTCTACATAACAATCAGTTGCATTTATATTTTTTCTGCATTTGAAGTTTATGAGAGCTGGAATTCACAGTTTTTCTCAGCATCAGTAGTTTTTCATTTCTCAGTGACGATAAATCTTGATTTTGCTGCCAACATTTTCCAAACCAAATAGAGATGTCAGACAGAGTTTCCTTTTCTAGGTCATTGGGTGTTCAGTTTGCAGGCATCAGGAGTGCCGGAGGTGAACCTTAAGATATTGTGTTAGTTCTTCAATAATACTTACTAAGCCTTGTCTTTTTTAAGGGAGAAGAAACAGCTCTATATTTAAGACAGTTTATATTTCTTAATGGCATTAAAAGTTTCTGCTTAGTATGTGTCCCATCATTTTGCCAAGGTTGGCTGTTTCCTGTTGCATTAAAAACTCAGCAGAGCAGCTCACAAGCTTAAAGGCTGTTATCTTTAACTTACGTTTACATGCTTGTGCTCTGCTGAGTAGAATAATCCCTTTCTTTTTAATATACTGGTTTGTGGCATATACCATAGGTGCCACATCCCTTTCTATTTTATCACTAGGAAAAATAAGGCCCGGTTTATTCATTTGTAACACTCATGTAAACCCTTTAGTACGTCTCCTTTTTCATTGGAGTTGATTTAAATTTAACACTGTAAAAGTGTTTTTCATATCCAGTCTGTTCTGTCGATTTCTTCTTCACAAACATCTTAGGTAGTCACTTAACTCCACAATGATTGGTAAGGTATTTATTGAGAAAGCAGAGCCTTTCCGTTTACCAAGAAAGTTTGAAGACAAACTAGAGAGGTGTGACAAGTAGGTTGAAAATATCAAGTCAGTCTTCAGTAAGGAATGTGTGTATATAAATACAGGCGTATGTGTGTTTATTGATAGGGGGGGGTGTGTACCTGTGTTTTTATGTTTGTCTGCATTTATCTGAATCTATCAAATAGATGCCTACATATATCTAAATATCGTTTCATGGCTAGAAATGGAGCTTTATGTCAATATAATTTTTTGATTCCTACTGTGTCAGCATAGAAGAGAATGAATGTGTATATATGGAATTCATCTTCAAAAGACGTGTCATGATTTTATATTTTTTTCTGAAGCAGTAGGGTACAAAAGTACACTAGGATTATGCTCTTTAAAAGGCTCTGTAGCTGTATTTTCTTAGTGTTACTTTTGCTCATGTGTTGTGTTAGTACCCATTAAATCAAGCAAAGCACTTATCAGAACATAAGGACTCATTCAGAAGCAGAGATGTAAAATTAAGCACTGTTCAAATGCACTGCCAACTTAATTTGAGAATAAAACTGTATTGCACTGAGTAAAGGTAGTATTGCCTACCCTTTTAGATAACAGAGTGCTTAGTTCTTGTTTTTCTTAGAAGTACTCATTAAATCAAAGTATTTCTGAAGCTTTATCCTAAGAAAGTACAGTAACTTCACCTTGAATAGCCCCATTGGAATTTGAAGCAGATTTATAGCAGAAACATGCAGTCCAAACAGCTGTCATGCAAATCCGTTTATAAAAACCCTGAAAGTCTGGTGAACTCAGAAATCTGTTGTGCATGTTGTTTTCAGTTTTTTAAGTTAAGATAATGCTAAATACACCCTTCAAGGAAAACCTCTAATGTAGGTCTTTAACATAAAACCATAGCTAAAATAAACTGGTGTGCTTGGACAGAAGTGCCTTTTTAACATAGGGCTTAAGGACTCAAATTTATAGCTTGCCTTTCCTGTGGAATTACAAATAGTTTGATATCGTATGTCAATGGAGGCTTAAAAGTCACAGAAAACAAAACAGGATTTGGTCAAGGATCAAAGAATGAGAGTTGGCATGAGAGCATCTGTTTTATGTTATGATCTTGGATTATATTTAAAAAATTTAAATTCTGTCATTCTGTTAGTGTAATCTCTCCAAAGTGAGGTTAGGAAATGCTGACAATCTCTGTTTCCATTACCTGGTATATTGGGATGGGGGGGGCTGCGGGGTCTGGGCTGCCTGGGGGGCAGCAAGGCAAAGTGTTGGGGACACTAATTTCTGACCCACCCTGGCCTTTACCTGTCTCATGAACAAGTTACTCTCTCAGGGAAATAAAGGGAAAGGGTTTGATTTAGTAAAAAGAAGAGGGGGCCTACAGTGCAAAGGGTAACAGCATTTGGACAGCATCTACATGTTTTTATACTGTGTGGTTTACAGAAAATTCCTGCAAGATTGAATAGATTATTAAAAAAAAACCCAAAACCACACCAACTCCAAAACCAAAAAAAGTATAAGCAAATTTTACGAGACTCTCTGATTTTTTACATTTGAAAAATGGTTTATGTGAATGACAATGTCAACTTTTAAGTGGAAAAAATAGGTGGTCTGGAATGTAGAATGTTTAGACTGAAGCAATAAAAGGAACTGAGAGGGTGTAAATATTTCATATACACCATAATGGATGGATGAGATGATAGTAGACGTAAGTCAGAGGTGTGAGCATGACAGATACAAATAAAATGACATTGAAAATTTCAGTTTTGAGCAGAAAAGTGACTGGAAGAAAAAAAAAAACCCTTATTTTGAAAAAATAAAATACAATTGAGTTGGTATTGCTCCATGTGACAGTGTATAAGTACATGCTTATTGGTCTGACTGCACAATTTATCACAATAATGCTGTTAGTTTAACAGGAGCTCACCTCAGCCATGCTTTGATTTCTTCAATAGCTGTAAAATTTCATTAAAATACTCCTTTTAAAAAATATTTTTTATTTTTTCCTTTCTAAATAAGAATTTCTCTGTGGCTCATTTGCAAATGCCAGTCAAATCATGAGTTTTAATATAGTATTCAGAGAGGTTTTTTCAGATAAACAGCATTTTATTAATTGTTTTCCATTTTTTTTTTCTTCTGCCTCTCATTTCAGAACGGTTTGATCACCACTGTCCCTGGGTAGGCAACTGTGTGGGGAAAAGAAACTACAGATTTTTTTATATGTTTATTTTATCTCTGTCCTTTCTGACAGTCTTTATATTTGCATTCGTTATCACCCACGTCATCCTTCGTAAGTATGCTGATGAAATCAGATTACGTATGTAGCCATTTGCTTGAGTTTTTTATTTTTAAGTTAATCTTTTGATCATTCAGGGTTTATTTATTTATTTATTTATTTATTTGCCTTTTCTCTGAAGCTTCACAATCCCCAGTGAGTCCCATTCTGGTCTGTAGTAGACCCTGGTCATGGTAGTCATTGATGTAGTGCTGGCTTTATCTTAATACAGTGAAAATTTTTTTTTGTCCTTTTATGGGCAGTTTGTTGGAAAAGCAGCGCACATACCTTATGTCTAAGTACACAGATAGTATCATTTTTCCCCAAGAACTTTTGTGTGCTTTTGTAACTATAGATATGGATGACTTACTATCCAAACAAACAGGTAAATTACTAGGAAGTAGATTTGAGCTATTTTACACTTTTTGTTGTTTGCTCTTTAGTTTTACATCTTTCGCTACCCTATTTTTAACACAAGTTACTTTCATTTGAGCAGACATTCTGAGAATAACCAATTTATAATTAAGTAAACCAGATAAGCTAGAGGAGGATGAATATTCGTGAGTTTGAGATTGATTTTTATTTGTATTCTGGATTGGGTTTGAGGGAGGGTATTTTCGAGTCTTTTGAGTAGTAGTGTCTTTTTTTTTTCCACACACGTAACAAATTTTGTTAGCTCCTCTGTGATGATGGTGATCCAATTTAAGGTGACAGGTTATATGAATTGTCTTTAAAGTCCTTTTTATGTTGTGAGGGTTTTTAAACCAACTATCACTAGGAAGCTCAAGAGAGTTCTATCTTTTCACTAATTATGTAGGATATTGCTTTAAACAATTTCTTTAATAATTTTGGAAATGTGATCTTTTTATTTCTTTATATTCCGTACTACAATGGAAACCTGATAGAAGTAATAATTTGAGTTTATAACACATTTATAAAGCTAACTTGATAATCGCAATATTTAGAGAATGTTTTACTGAAAAATATGCCAGATTGTGCGCAATTTCCTAAATTGCATACATTATGTAGGGAAAATTTGTATTTTAAAAGCCAGAATTCCTCCTCTTATTTGTAATTCACAAAAGAAGGATAAGAGCACCAAGTGGCTCTCTCATAGCTCAGAAATCTGGCACATAGACTGGAGCTGGGGGCACTTTTAATTTTGGGGGAGACTGGATCAACAAGTTGTTCTCACTGCCAGATAAATCATTTCTAATATCAGTTGAAAGAGCAGAGGAAAGATGTTCATGTTATTTAAAAAGGGTAGAGTAATTACGGGAAAGAGAACATGTTTTATTAATACTCAAATCCTTGAAATGTGTTTGGCCATGCATAAGCATATACGTGTACACTTTTTACATTTGAGAATGCTAGTATTCAGTAGTTGAAAACATCAATCTGACAATATAAAGCTACTTCTGAAGTTAGACTACTTGTATCTCATAAGCAGTACAGTGCTTTTTTTTTCAGTTTTCAGTATATGAATTACAATATTATGCCAATATTTCATGTTCCATATGTCAAGTGGATTTATCCAGTGGATTTTAACTTTACAGTGTCAATACCTAATTCTAGGTGTGAAATAGATGGAGAGCAAAGAAATGAATTGTGCCTCTGTGTGGCTGAGCAGCTCTTTAGCACTGTGTAGGTGTTACAGAAAATGTATAGTAAATGTTAAATGCTGACTTGTGTAAGTATATCAGCTGTAAAACCGTCTCGCTATGGACGTTTATCTACCTTGGTTGAGTCAGGAGAAACCTCCCTAATTCTAAAGACTGTTTGGTCCTAAAAGGCAATGGGAGCAGGTATGAACTGTGATTAGTTCCCCGATTTTTTTTGCTACACTTGCATTTCAAGCCCAGCTTTCAATTTCATCTAATATAATCTTGACTGTGTCCCATTTATCATAGTGATCACTGCACTCTCTGTGCCTACCATGCTTCTAGAATTCTTCATATCTACCTTTCTAACAGTTACCACTCAACCATTTTTGTTCTGTTTTCCAGCCCTGCAGTTCTTCTTCCTGCTAACTGTTAAGCAGGATTCTCAGTTACTTAATCTGAACCTTTGCAATTGGCACAGAGTGCTTTGTTTTAGCGTGCCTGAATAAAGTCTCGGTTTTTAGACCTGGGACTATGATCTTCCTCCCGTGTTTCTATATGTCATCGATAGCTATTTCAACAAGTTCTGGCAAAATTCTTGATTCTAGAGGATGTCTGGCTCACTTAATCAAATCCTGTTCTTAGCTCTTCTGAAGATGGTCCTGGCAGGATTACATTCCCATCAACAACACTTTATTCTAGATATCCCATGTTAGACCTAATGCCTTCTGACAATGTTCTTTTAGGAAGGGACAGAGGGATATTTATAGCAACTTGTAGGCATTGATGTTAAAAAGAAAAAAAAAAAAAGAAATCCTTTATGTTTCATCTTAATAGGGAAATTCCTTCTCGGGCCTTACTGATTACATAAGAAGCTGGGGGTTTTTGTTTGTGGGTTGTTTTTTTTAATATCTCTTGATTTAGACAAATTGTTGGAATTTGTTTCATTTTAAATTAATCTGCAAGCTGGCATTTTTATAATTTTTGATGGTCCTAACTGGTGACAAGATACGAGATACATCTTAACTTTTTGCTTTCTGCAGCCTTAATTTTGAGGCACTCATTGGGAATTTGCCCTCTCCAGGGTTAAGAATCTTTGCATATAGTATTATTGAAGATGATAAGATGACTTTGTAAATCATATACTTTAAAGGTATTATTTTGCCAGATTTTCTTCCGTCTCCCCAAGTTTAAAACTTTTTTGATAGTAGTGCCTATCTTCACACTTACTCAGCTCTGTTTGAGACATCTGTATTTCAACTGTATGTTGCAGTGAGGAACCTTCCCCTTCTGATATATTGGGAATTACTTGGAAGTGTATGACCAGCACTAGGGAACAGAGATCACACCTATCTGCTGCCATTGCCATTAAGGGTCCTGAAAATAGTAAGAAGGTAGTGGAAGGTTCCACTAGTTGTGTACCTTGAGGTTAAGAACCAGTTATGAGAGTGTGAAAAGGCTCAGAAATACAAGGTAAATTTCCCTTTTTAATAGCAAACAGTAAAATTGACCAGGCAGGTTGAGAGAACCTGTATGTGTATACACAGTTACATGTTTTTCTTTTTTGTTTGAAAGACAAGGTTCTTCTCTCGTCATATAAATCTGCAGATCAATTTAGCTAAGGGGTTTTGAGGTTTTTTTTTGCTGTGGGAAAGATTTTCAACCTGATGCATTTATGTAATTTATAAAGTAAAACACAAACTGTGCCTTTTACTTATGTGATATTGAGTTAGTTTCTATAGACTAATTCACTTGCATATTTATCAGAAAATTGTTAAATTGCCCTTTTTGATTAATATCTCATGGTTGTGGAAGCCAAGGGGATGCTTCTGCATCTCTAGTTCATTGGAGCATGCTACTCTTGAGCTCTTTTCATCTAATAGCTATTCTCTCCTTTGCCCAGAGGCAACAAGCACCTATTAGAAAAACCTTCGGTCCAGGTACAATAAGAGCAGAATTATAGGCTAGAGAACTTTGGCTGCTTCCAGAACAAAGGAGAGAAAGCTGAGAATCTGAGTTTATAGTATAAACTTTCCAAGTAAAAAAGTCACTTTGAAAAATGGTATTTCAAACAAAAAAAGCGGCTTAGAATTTTTTGTTTCCATATTAGGTCTGAAAAAAACAGGAATAATCAGAAATCTTGTTCATGGGAAAGTATGCGTGTGACAACTTGCTATGACTGAGAAAATATCCTGCAGATGTTAGACCCGATAACTTACCCAAGGTTCTTTTTTTATGTTGCTGCTGAGCAACATAATCTCAGATTTATATTAGTAAATCTGTTCTATGATTATTCAGTTGATATTCAAATATTAATTGCTAACTCTGCTGAAAACAGCCTGTAGTCGAATTTCTTACTCAGCTTGTAATTTTGGCTTCTGTTTCTACAGGTTCTCAACAAGCAGGGTTCCTCAATGCCCTGAAGGACAGTCCTGCAAGATATCCTTTCACGGAAACAAATTGTAGATCTTTTTGCAAAATAGCATCTGAGATGTGGTTTTGCTTGTTTTCTTGCTGTTGTTCGATATGTGTATTTGGGACTTTATCAGTTAAAGGTTTCATCACTTCCTGCACAACAGGATTTCTTACCACGTGTTTGAGGTAGGAAAGAGACTATGGCCTGGGGTGGTTTTTATTCTTCATCTTTTTGCGTAGTAGTACTCTTGACAAAGGTCTGAAGTTTCCATGTGTGACAGAACTATGTTCCATGTATTTGTGATGGAATTCATAAATATATCTCACACTATGCCTGTGCTATGGTTTCACTTAAAATATTAAATAATTCTTCTGCTTTTACAACTGAAAGTGTCCAAAATAACTGTCAGGATAAAAAAAAGTAGAGTGTGGAACAACTGAAACAATGAGCTGTCCCTGAAGAGTTCAATTCCTGAAAGTATTCTTATGTTTGTTTACTGCTTTTAGAGAAGTCATTTTCAAGTATCAACTTCTGTTAAGTTACATAAAAGCATACACATGTATACACAAGGACTGTTATTGTTGTTAAGCCTGGAGAAAAGAAGGCTCTGGGGAGACCTCATTGTGGTCTTTACATATAGAAAGGAGGCTCATAAGAAAGACCTTTTTATCAGGGCCTGTCATGACAGGACAAGGGGCAGCAGTTTTAAACTGAAAGAGGTTAGATTTAGGTTGGCTCTAACAAAGAAAGTTTTTACAGTGTGGATGATGAGACACTAGAACAGGTTGCCCAGAGAAGTTGTGGATGCCCCATCCCTGGAGGTGTTCGAGGCGAGGTTGTCCAGGACTTTGAACAACCTGCTCTAGTGAAAGATGTCCCTGCCCATGGTGGGTGGATTGGACTAGATGATCTTTAAAGGTCCTTTCCAACCCAAACCGTTCTGTGATTCTGTTCTGTAAATACTCCATATTCTTCTTGTCACTTCACAGGATCTTTCTGTATATTTTCTACACAGTGAGAACAGAAAAGGCTCCTCATGTCTGAAAGCAGCTAACATAATCGAAAAATGGGAAGCTGATATAAGTTCTGTTTAGTTTCTTCCTTACATTTCTGTATAGACTGTAAGCTTCCCACTTCTTATGTATATGTTTTGAATAGTTTGTGTCTGAATAAGCAGTTTGCACCTTTCATAAGGCTAATATCAAAATAATTCTTTCTAATTTTTGTGCTGAGAAAGTTTTTTGTCCATTATGCCTCACACAGTTTGCGCTTTTCCACAGAAGAGAAGAAAAAAAACCCTCTTACTCTTGACATTTGTAGTTTTGCATAAAGGCCTCTCTTTTGAGGTAGTTTTTCCAAGTATCAAATTCTCCAAATTCTGGAGTCACAATTTTTTGTGTGTGTGTCGTGGTTTAACCCCACAGATGCTTTGAGGTGTACCTTCTCCAGAGTGGACTTACCCTAGGGTCACAATTCCTTCAGAGGTATATGTGCTGTCTCAGATGTAACCACTGCCACAGATGCTTCAAGATGTACCTACTCTGGTGTGGACGTATTTGCAGCCACAGCTGCTTCAGGGTATCTTGCTCCCTCGTAGAGCGTTATCAGAATGTTCCCAGACACAGCAGAGTAAGAAGATAAGCAGTATAGGAGTACAGCAAGCAGCAAAAGCAAAAAGCAGCCACTAATGAACACTAGACTCTAATATACAGTAAGGCAAGCAAGCCCCATGGCAAGCCTAGAAGCCTGACAATTAATAGCTAAACAGCAATAACAGCTATAAATTCAATCTAGCAGACTGTAATCAAATAAAATAAATTAAAAAACCCTTCAAACCCCATGCTGGGCACCATAAAAGGACTGTCATGGTTTAACTCCAGATGGCAAAAGCACCACACAGCTGCTTGCTCTCTCCCCACTGATGGAATGAGGGAGAGGATCAGAGGCTAAAAGTGAGAAAAATTCATGGGCTGAGATGAAGACAGTTTAATAGGGAGAGCAAAAGCCGTGCACACAAGAAAAGCAAAACAAGGAACTGATTATTGCTTCCTGTTGACAGGCAGGTGTTCGGCCATCCCCAGGAAAGCAGGGCTCCATCACACGTAACGGTTACTTGGGAAGACAAACGCTGTCACTCTGAATGCCCCCTCTTCCTTCTTCTTCCCTCAGTTTCATATGCTGAGCACGACATTATACAGTATGGAACATCCCTTTGGCCAGTTGGGGTCAGCTGTCCCAGCTGTGTCCCCTCCCAGCTTCATGTGCACCCCCAGCCTGCTCACTGGTGGGGTGAGAAGCAGAAAAGGCCTTGGCTCTGCGTGAGTGCTGCTCAACAGTACCTGAAACATCCCTGTGCTATCAACTCTGTTTTCAGCGCAAATCTAAAACATAGCCCCATACCAGCTACTGTGAAGAAAATCGACTTTATCCCAGCCCAAGCCAGCGCAGGGTGTGTATGTGGTCATTAGGTAGAGTCATTGAGCTGTGAACACCCTTTTCAAACAAAGCCACTGTGTGGAATTTTTTTTTTTTTTGTACAAGTAATTTTACAAAGCACAAACAAACTGTTCTAAATAGCACAATAGCTTCCAATTAAAACAATTACAGCCACTTCTTACAAAAGATGATTCTTTCAAACTATTTTCAAACTGAGAATAGCTTTCAATTGTCCTTAAATCAAAAGGTAATTGATTACTCATTTGAGGATGCTTGTACAGCAACAATGGGCTGCTTATTCATAATTTGTATTCAGAGTTGTGCTGATTTGAAAGGCTCAGTAGCGAGTCTTGTAGAAATTGCCTGGTTTGATAGTGATATGTTGGGCAATTTAATAGGTCGGTTACAATCCCTAACGGTAAAAAATTAAATTGTCCAGATAGTATTGGGAATGTTGCTTTGGGGCAAGTCAGTCAATTCAGGCACAGAGAAGATTGCCATTCCTGTCTTGCTAACAACTCTGTGTGAGATAACAAGGGAGTGTTATGCCATGTTATGCTAGTAAGTTATACTTTATAGTGAGAATATTTTTTTTTTATTTGTAATTAATGGAGTTATGCTAATCTAACATGAACCACCCCTGCTGTTCTAGAGATCTTTGGATCTTGGTGTGGGGAACTGAAAAAGTCCCATTCTTGGAGAAAGAAGTCCCTTTCAGTGGAGAACGGAAAGGTCTTGAACTGAAAGGAATTCCCATTTTTGTCAGTAGGAGTTACTGCATGGAGGAAGAAACTGGCTTTTCAGGACACTTTTAAGTGGAAACATGGCCAGGAACAAGTCATCTGATGAGGTTGCAGGAAGCCCTTCTCCCTCTCAGGTTCCCCTTTTCTGACCTGGTGATGCTTCATCTTAGTCTTGGTGTGTAGATTTTGCCCAACAGTGCTCATCTACAGCCTGCCTTACAATTTCTACCCTCTCAAAGCCCAGTTAGGTCGACTTGTATTGTGTGTAATGCTTTTGGGCTGTTTCTTCTGCACCTTTCTGAACCCTCTACTAACAATCTACTTCCTTAACCATTCTTCCTCACTCTCCTTGCTGTGGCTGTTACACAGTCAATGAGTTCATATCTTGTGTTGATTTGACTCTCCACGTATTTTGAGGAGGAGATGAGAGGGAGAGAGTAGGGAATATGCTTCTCTGCAGTGCACTTCGGTCATCCTACTGCTTTTGAAGCAGACTTGCTTAGAATGCAAATAGCTCTTTTCTGGCTTTTCAGCCACTCTGAGTGAAGAAGGTTCTAGGGGAAGTTATACAGACAACTCGGATATTTCGTTAGGTGAGTGCAAATCTGCAATGCAAGGCTCTTTGCTGTTGACTAATATTAGGATTATTTATCGCAAATACTTATGCATATTCCATGTATTTTCTAGTCTGTTTCTCTGTATAATGGTGAGGAGCTGGCATATTTCTCTTCTATTAATAGGTTCAGTGATAAGGATGTTTTTGTATTTTTTAAGGCTGAGTCCTTGTTCTGGAATATTTTGAGTTGATGTTGTCTTGGAAACTGACTTCACTAAAGGTTGGCATACAGTTAATATACAGATTATTTTTGTCCTATTCTTTTCCCGTTGTCTTGTTCCTACTCATTTATTTTATCTGTTTTTCTAGGAACCAAAGCTGTTGCTGCTGTTGATTCGTATTCCCTAAAAAAATTTACTATTGAAGTGTTGTAGAAAATAACATTCTCAAGTGAGATGTATTCTGAGTTCATAGCTATTGCGTGTAAATAAAAATATATATACATAAAAAAGGCAGGAAGCCTTCTATAGAAAGTTGCTCTTTATGCTCGATTATATAAAGTTTAGAAACAACTTTATTGTCTTATTGCTGAGACGATGACTCCTTCAGAGTTAAAGGAATTATATAAACTGTAGTAAGTATGCAACACTGAGTGCTGACTGACTTTCCTAGTATACCACTCTCACGTTTAAAGGTTAGTTACTTCTTTAGAGCATTTGGGTTATGCAGTTTATAAGGGGTGAAAAGACAGGCAGTTTGAAAGAGGAAAAAAGAAAATGAGTGAAAGATGCAAGTTTAAAAATAATAGACAACCTAATAGTGCCGTCTATTTTTTAACTTCTATGCTATGCTGAGGAATGTAATTCTGTGTTTTTCATCTCCATTGTTGCAGTAGGGGCAAAATAGAAAAGATAAAGGTCGCAGTCCAAAACCACTCAGTGCATGTCATTTAAACCAAATTAGAACTGAAGCCATTTATTGATTCAATAATGACACATAGATCACTGATTAATTGATAAATATAAATTCAATATCAACATCAGTGATAGAAAAGATAAATAGCTGTATTAGACACCTAAGAAATGTTAATAAACACCTACAAATGTCTAAACACCATTCTGTAACTGAACCCCTGAAACTTCCAGTGGTACACAACACACGTGTCTGTGCACACCTTTGCTACCCTCTTGGAGGTGTGGATGCTCTTACTGTATATGTATGTGTACCTGTGCTGCTCCCTACAACATGCCGGTGAGCAAGAACCCCATGAGCTTACATATGTGCACCTTGGGTGCAAGTCTGTATATGCTGCACCCCATACTGGTGGTCTGCTGTCTGGATGTAGGATACTACCTATCTGACAGGGAGGGTGCTCTGTCTGGGCTAGGCAGATGCCAGCAGAGTGACTTGTGGCTTTACCAAACCAAGTTTTGACTGCTGCTGTTCCCATTTTGAGTTCCCTTCTGCCATTTTTTTGTGATTTTCTTCAACTTGGGGCTGATTCCTCCTTCAAAAAGTTTTTTTGTAATTCCTCAGCTACTGTTGAAGAGCAGCACAGTGAGTTGAGGGTTGATAGTGTTCTTCCTTAACATGATCAGGGCAAATGCTCACCAATTTTGAGTATTCAAACACCTCTCTCCCCGCCCCTCCCTGACTACTTACACTCACAGGCTTAACAGTTATTCAGGCTGTTTGCCAAGGCAGGGCCATTCAAGCTACCCCCACAGCTGCAATGTAGAATATATCCAGTTATTAGAGGGACTTGAGAGAGCAAGTGGACTTTGTATTTTACTTGGACTAGCTCACTTTGATGCTAGTATTAGGATCCCTATCAGCGTCTTAACTTCAGTAACCAAAGAAAGACAGGAGAGTCTAGCAGCTTGTATGGCTGAGATGCGGTTTACCCAGTTGTTGTTATACATATGAGCACGGGTCTAGACCTGTCAGTCCTGGCTCAGGACTCCCATTGTGCACTAAATGTTTGTACAAACTTATCTGTTTGTACATATCAGTCTTTGCTATTTGACTAGCCTTAGGCTACCTCTCATGATCTTCCCCTCACGCTGTCAGAAGTGTTATTTACTGTTACAAATGAATTTCCCTGACTTAATACAAGTGTGATGAGTTTTACAGGGTGAACGTGAAAATTTGAATTTCAGCAGTTAAGATCAGAACCACTCATCATAGTTTCTGTTCTTTTTCAATCTGCAGACCCTTAAATATTTCCTGGTGTAGATGCTATTCAGTGGCCTGTATGCTAAAGCCTACTGACCATAAGCTTGCTTTTCTGAGTTTAATTTTTGCTGTCCCCTTTGAAGCACTCTAAAGATCTCAAGGGACTTCTGGACTATAAATTGACTACTTGAATTTTTGTGATTGTAACTACTTGTTATTGAATATAGTTTCTTTTTCATTTGCTTATAATTCCTTGACTTTTAATTACTGTGCTGGAAGCTGTGGTGTGTTTTTTCTCAGTATGGTCCATTGTTGGCCTCTCGGGTTTTCACACATATTTGATCAGCTCCAATCAAACAACAAATGAAGATGTAAGTTCATAGTATGTTTCTGCATATATGTTTCTAAATAGTAATAAGGAAGATATGATTAATTCTGATTTTATGAAGTTTTTATCTGTGATTCTTAGAGAAGTCATACATGCCTGCATGAGTTTGTGAATGCCTTTACAAGAAAGAAAGAAGTAACCTGGTCATGCTTGATTCAAAGTATCAGAGAGATCTTTTGGACTATCTTTGTTGTGGCTTGAAGATGTGCTGGTTACTTAGTGTGTCCATTATGATTCACTTGAAATGGGAAAATAGAGAAGAAAGGAGGCAAAGAAACAAGTATATTTTATAGATTTTAGTTCAGTGGAAAATTATTAAATAATTTTCAGTATTTCTTTTTCACTGGGAGTCCAAAATATTATTTGATTCAAAAATTTCTTACTGTAAAAATTTCAAAGTGTGTTGAATTTTTAAAACAAAAATTTAATCTTTTATTTTTCCTTTAAAGTTTCTTTGCCAGTCTGAGGTCTAAAACCTCTGGCAAGGAGTATATAATTAGCTTAAAAGTCAGCTTTCTGATTTCTGTAGTTGTCCTATTTTGCACATAGGTTTGCCTTGTTTTGGTGTGAATTTATGTTTAACTGTGTGTGGAGGCTTTAGGTGTCCTTCTGTAACTAAAAGGAGAAATGCAAAATGAATGAAAGGAGAAAATAAAAATAGCTAGGTACCTAATGGTATAGAAAGCTTGTTGGATTTAACGAGTAATCTAACAAATCACTGCAAGTTTAAAATTATTTTATTGTCACTTTCTGTTGTACCTTTTTTAATGAGTATCTGGCAAATGTGAAAGTAGCATCTTTCCGACTGTCAAAGCAAGTTTTGTTATTGTTTAATGTCACAGTTAAAATTATAAATTTTACAATAAACAGCAATCAACTAGAAAAAACTTACCAAGCAGGCTCAGAATGAATTGTGCCTCAGCATCTACTATCCAATCAAGTATCCTGTCTTTGAAGAAAACTACCTCATTAGTAAGACCGATGAGATACTCTCGTATTCCTAGGTTATTAGGTTTAGGCGAAGATTGTCTCTCTAGATGGACCCAGTGTGCTTCCACTGTCTCCCCTTCCCACAGATAAATGTCCATTTTGGATGGCTGGAAGAACAACAGCAATGTAACGTGTCTAAATTTCAACTGTTGAGTAATTTCATTTAAAGCATCCATTTCCAGTTGGATACAGGAACACATTTTACTCAGGTTCTCAAGTATCTCACGAACAGACAAGTAAGACTGACTGAATGAAAGCATAATAAGGGCTAAAAGGTAGTAATGACTGCAGTTGCCTCATAATATTTTAGAGCTATTTGTGGTCTTTAGGGAAAATAATGTTGTGCAGTATTGCACAGCTTGAGAACTTAGCTAAGAGCATGGAAAACAAGTGCTCTATTGCTGTCTTTACTTATATATTACCATTGAACAACTTCTATAGAACATACCATAATATTTGTAAAATTAAGGTTAGACCATTAGATGCTGAAATTCCCACTGTGAGTATGTTGATCCTTTGGGGTTTTGGGTTACCGAAATCTATGGGGGTAAAGCATGTGCTCACTTGTAAGATTTTAGGGTCCAGCCTTTCATAACAGCCCAAAGCTCCAGGCCGTTTGGAAAGTGTAATCATGGGCTCTCTCTGGTTTGCCTCTGACATAAGTAGCACGTTGCTGCTTTGGCTACCCTCAGTTTGTCTCGGACATTTTTTGTATTGTATTATGTGTGATGCATCTTGTTCATATCTCTTCAGATTAAAGGATCGTGGTCAAATAAAAGAGGTAAAGAAAACTATAATCCATACAGTTATGGCAACATCTTTACTAATTGCTGTGCTGCACTCTGTGGGCCCCTCTCTCCCAGGTAAGAGTATCAAAAGTATTGTTAGTATAAATGAAGCCACATTGATGAAAAACAATTCTTTCTGATTGCTTGAGTTTACTCGACAGAAATAATGTTTTGTTTTACTGTCCATTAGAAGCTTTAATTAAGTTTTTCTTCAGTAGTAAAGAGATAAGTTAGTAAATTGTGGTTAAACTAAGTTAGTGGTCAGATCCTGTAAAATACATTTAAGGTTGACATCTGAAATGAAAATAAACTTATCTGTTGTTTGAACCTTTGCCGCTAAAGTTAGTAACTCCTAGCAAAAAAAATGCTTAGAAGTTAGCTGTTGTGTATTGGGCGATTTGCAAGTTTGTTAAACTCTTGCATAACTAACAGATGTGCTGACAGTTTAGGAGTATAGGAACCGTAATTGTACAACTAGTTTGATAGTTGTTCATTTTTGTCTTTTCATTCTGAATTGTTGTATTTAAATGGACAGTAATTATTTTTTTATACTGTGGTTAACATACATACATTAAGCTGAATTTGGTGGTCTTACACCAAAGCAATTCCAGAGAAAGCTTAATGGATTGATTTTTGCTGCATACATTTTCACTTTTCAAATCCAAAATATTTGTATATTTAAGGTTGCAGATGGCTTTTCAGCTTGACCAAAATATAAAACAGCTGAGACTAGAGAAATAAAACTGGCAGCAGGAAAGACATGATTCTCTTCTTATTCCAACGTGGAGTGGTTAGGTAGTGGGGTACTACATGTACAATAGAGGCCCAGTTTCTCTGTAGAGAGGGGTTGACATCTTGTAGATTATTTTTGTGGTTTACTCATTGGTTGAAGCTGTTTTGCTTTATCTGGAAGTATGCAGTTAGGAGTCTGAACTATTGAGAAGAAAGGAGGTAAATCACTCTGTAGTCCAGTGGCTAAGATGTTTCACTGGAAGTGGAATTTCTGTCTTTGCTATTATGAATATCAGAGGTGGTTCTTCTACGAGCAATCGAAGGTCAATAGGAGAGACTGACATTTTTTTCTAAGGAGGGGACAACTGAGTTAAGATTTCCACATACTGCATTAACACTGTAATCCCTGTGTGAGAAAGAGCAACTCTCTCTGCTTCCTGCTTGAAGCCAACCCTTTAATTCTGACATTTTGCTTTTCATAAAAATATGTGACATAAAAACTCAATGCCACACTCCAAATTATTTTGTTTGACTCCAAATGGAAATCTTTGTTAAAACTATGTAATGTTTCTTGGTATTTGAAATAGCAGTTTAGGCTGATACAAGTAGCAGCACATGTATTGGCTCCTGTGTTTTAACAGTTTGTACATTTTTTCCTAAATTCCATGTAGCGACAGAACTTATTTAGATGCCAAAGTATATGTGGAGTTTCTGTAGAGAGATATTTTGTGACCAATGGTAAAAATGTACAGACTGTAAACTGTAAATCATAACCTTGCTTTTTTTTTTTTTTACTTTTAATCTCTGCTGCGTCCCAAGACATTAGATATAATTTTTTTCCTTAAATGCTGGTAAAGAGGTTTAGCAGCAATTACAGCTTGAAATACAAAATGTTCGAGTGGCTCTGAGAATTGAATGCAGATTAAGAGAGGATCTGTAAATAATCCAAACTTTTCTCACGTCTGTTAGAGATCATGTTTCTCATTTTTAAACCTATGCTAGCAAATACAGAATGTGTTTTTACGTGTCCTCAACAGTAGCTTTCAAATCTTAATTTGATCGGTGGCTGTCAGCATAGGTCTAAATAGTGTTCTGATGTAATAAATGACACATCTATTTTAAAGCATCTGATTTTTGAAGGAGTGCTTTCCACGTGGCAGATTGTAATCTCAGGTGCATTTCTAAATGTTTTGAATGTGCATAAAAACCCGTTCTGCAGACCTTCACGAGGAGAGCTTAAGCTGATCTCTGAGTGGTAGAAACCTCATTGAGTTTTGAGAGGGGAAACACCTTAGTTTTTTTCTGTGCATCCAGTTCTTATCTTTTAAAATTGCAGCCATTTTGACCCTTAGTGAATTTGGAGGTCCCATAAATCATCACATAAAACCGGTTCTGTGCTGACTTTAGCTCTCAAGTGTTTTAAGGCATTCCTGTCATTGTGTCTTAGTAACAGGAACTATAAACCCTCCAGTTAAAATTTGATATCCTGTGGTAAAATCTGTAGTTCAGGTCATAGGAAAAAAACATTTTGGCGCCTATGGTTAAAAATTTATGGAACTATAATTGAAAGCTATGTATACTTTAAAAAAAACCCCAACCTTTGAATGAATAAACATAAACAATTGAAAATTTTTTTGCAATTTTTGAATGGAAGTATATAAGCTAATACACATGTAGAATATAATATATTGATCTGTACATTCAGCTTTTTCTGAGTATTAGCTGTCAGAACCTAAGTGTCATTTGTAGTTCTTAAGAGTAAAATCGTATGTGTAATTTTAGCAAAATATTTAGCTAGGTCAGATGGTTCCATTCTATTTATTTTTTCATAATCTTATGTAGATTTTTACTTATTAATTTCTCCACAAAACATTGTCTTAAGATTTATTATTTCCATTTATGAGTGCATCATTTTGGTAGGAATAGGGGAGCACTATGAGCAGTATTAGGTACCTGTCATGAAATACCTGGCAAATAAGTTGTTTAAACAAAACTCCCTCTTTCTTTCTTTCTAAATTTTGTGATCAAGTAGCTTTAATTTTGAGGTGTGGAAATGATAACAGAAGAATTTTCAAATTAGATAGTGATTCAAAGTGTATTGGTGAGTTTTGTAATTTGTTTTCACACCTGTGGTTTAAAATTCTTGTTTTTGTGGTATCTGCTGGTCAGCTTCTATGATAAAAATCCCAAAAAGTAGCAGTACATATGGCTATATGGCAGATAGTATTACAAGGATGAAGCTGATGAATAGAAATGAAGTCTTGTACTTCAGTTGAAGAAAAGGGGACATTTGAAGATATTGGTGAAGTATTCAGGTCTGTTGGACGATATAAATCTTTTGTCTTTCTTTTATTGAGAGGAGGTAGTTACTGATCAGAAATATCTCTAACTCTTTTTCTTTATTTCGATTACTCTATAGCTTAATTGATAGAAGAGGATTTATACAACCAGACACACCGCAACTAGCAGGACCTTCAAATGGCATTACTATGTATGGGGCCACACAATCTCAGAGCAACATGGTAGGAATCATCCCATAGTGTTGTTCATCAAGATTCCTGTGAATGTTTTCCTTCTGCACTTTCATGTGAACTAATCAAGTAATAACTAACTGGATATAGCTGACACTCTGCGTGGAATGACTTGTTTATTAACAGTACAGAAAAAAGCCCCAAGGCTCTTTTTAATGTATGTTTCACACACTGTAATAGTTGTTGCTCATGGATTCTAAAAAAAAGAGGTTTTTCTACACTTGATTTATTGAATATGGCATTTTGACTTATACTCTTGACACCTGCTGTGTTTTTGAACTGGAATATTCAAGTATCATGGACTTGACTTACTCTGGTTCATAATTTTCCAGGTAGTTGTTGTTTTGTATGACATTTTCTTCATATTCTATTTTCCTTCTTTGCTTGTACACTGTGGTTTTGCAAACTAATGTGTTTTATAAAGCAAAGATGAACAAAGAGGAGTTTCTGGGGGAGAAGTGTGTTGAAGAAAGACCAGGAGGACATTGAACTTCCAATGAACAAAAATGACAACTGGATTGTTACACCAAAAGCTTTTTAAACATCTTTGAAACTGTGCCAATAGTTTTTACTTTGGTTTTTGCTGGTAGCATTGGCTATCATAATGGAAGATAGGATTTCCAGTGCCAAGAAGAAGAAAATAACTGGAAAGAGATCTTTTTCCAAAGGCAAGCATCTTACATATGTGCCTATTTCTGAATTGTTAGTCACATTTCTTATTATGTGAATTCTAAGACTTTGTCAAAGAAGCAATGAGTTATGGACACACTCCCTCTGCCAAAAACGAGGAGGCCACAAGTCCTTCTGACATAATTCAGCCTTTCTTTCGAATGAAAGCAGAAAAGACTCTCTCCTCCCAGACAGTTTAGTTTTAGTGTCACTGATAAACCAGTATAAAAATTTTGCTGTAGTTCATAAGCTGTTTTCACTTATTACTTTGAGAAGTAAATAGAAGATTTTTTAGTCTCCTTAATGAGAAAATGTATTGGAGACACAGTATTAACTCTGAATCTTCTGTGAGGTGCAGCTGTGCAGAACAATATAAATTTTACTCAAAAAAACCCAAACAACCAACTCTGAAAAGAGAAAAAGGTGTTAAAAAAGAAGGAAAAGAAAGCAACCTTTAGTAATAGCTTGAGGTTTTTCAAGGATTACCCAAATTTTGAGTCTGTTGAAGCTTCTTATTTTTGAGGATCATTAACCCACAAGTTCCTGGCATTAAATGATGTTGATATTATAAGAATTATCCTTGCATTATAAGAAGACACCATGATTATTACTAGATATTATGAGAAAATCTTGTGCCAGTTTGATAGAAAATTATCTACATTTGTTTCTAGAAATTGAGAAACATGTTATGGCATTACTTTAAGTTAAACAGGTAGCTGTTGTGATTTTAGAGCATGATACCTGTAAATACACAAATTCTTTAAGGATTTGAACTTCTTATATCCTAGAACATCTCATTGCTAAAGCTAGGAAAGGTTTGGGTTCTTTAACAGTTATCAGAGTTGCTTGGAAATGTGCAGCTTTCGTTCCTGAAAATGATCTCTCGGAGGAAGCTTGAAAAATGTAATAAGTTGTGTTTGGTATAGAGGAATATTTTGAAGACTGTGAGCCATTTTTCTCAGGGTGCTTTTCCTGGTCTATATCCAAGACCAATGGGCTTCGAGTGACAGCTGGCTGTCAGCATTAAAATTTCTCTCTTGAGTTTTGTTGCAAACTGTTAAAAACCTGGTTAGTTTCCCGGTCTACCTAGCACTATTTTTCCCTTCTCTATTTAAATTCTTGCATTCTTTCCTGAATTATCTGAAACATAAGAAATTGTAAATTAGTTTCTTATTTGCAACAATGAAGTGGGACATAACTTTGCCTCTGATTTGTTCTTGTTTCACATTTCACTTTTTCTGCGTTCAGCGTTTTTGCTCTTTTGCTACTTTCAGGTTCCCATCTCTCTTATCTCATAAAGGAGCAAACAAAACTGATTTCCCTGTTTCACAGTTAAGATCTCAGTCTTTTCCACAGAAGACTTTTTTTTTTCCCACCAAAATTAATTCACCTTACTGCTAGCTTAGTTGTTTTCAGCCATTCCATTCAATTACCAGATTTCCTGTTTCGATTTAAATTTAGACAGAAATAATCAAGTAATACTTCATCATTCTGTTTAAACCTTTTTCCCATGAAGTGACCCCTAGTAATTTTCCAGGCTTATAGTATCTGTTTCAGCTTCCTTCCGAGTACACAATCTTAGATTCTTATGAGTAAGTTTGGGAACAGCAGCACTGGAAACACCAGCCATTCACTTGTTTTTCCCTGAAAAAGACTGCTCAATCTTCTTGAGTGAAAGGCAGTGGAGTACACTTTATGGCAGAAGTATAACAAAGCATGAGTGTCCTGTTGAGTGCAGGGGTTTTTTGTGGGTGTTTTTTGTTTGTGTTTTTTTTTTTTTCTTTTAGAGGAGGAATCTCTGCAAGATTCTCTAGCATCCCTCTTGCTAGATGTTCAGATGCAAACATCATAATTTCCTTTTGGTGACTGATGGTTTAAATAATAGATTAGCTCAAGACCAAGACTCCAGTGGAAGAAAAAGAGTAGACGGAAAGTCTTTGTGGAAGAAAAAAAATTTCTTTTTGCCTCACGTCCTCACTGATAAAGGTTAGGTAAAAGATGGAATATGAGTCAGCCTTGCTTTCTGGAAGGCTGCATACCTCTTGGAAAAAAAAAGGCAGAGGCATAAAATGAAAAATGCTTTATTGGAGCTTTGAGCTTCTTGAGGCAGGTGAGCCACAAAGAGCTGGCTAGTCTCAAGGGGATCTGTCTGGTACTGCAGCTTACAGTTTCAGGTAAGGATAGGCAAAGTGAAATTCCTTGATTTAAGAGCAAGTGTAGATCATAATCCTAGCCCATAAATACTTCTTAAATGGGAGAAGTTTAGCCATTTATAAATCATCAGAGATAATTATGCTGTGTTAGCAAGTTTAACTCATTTGAGTACAGAAAATGATTTCTTAGAAATCTGAAGTGTGTTTCAGTACACTTTTATAGTGTATCTCCCTGGATTTTATTCCAGAATGCATTACATCTTCTTATCTCTACATTTAATCTTAATGTCTAGATGTTATACTACTTAATCCATATAGTGTGCTAAAATGTCTCTCCTGCCCATTAATATTAAAGGAAGATTTTAATGAGCATCTTCTCTCACACTTGTCTTCTCTTTTTTCCTTCACTTCCCTCTTTCCTTCTCTTCCCTTCCCTCTAATCTTTTACTTAGTGTCTTGTCTCTTTCTTAATAGAATTCTGTTCATTCTTTAAATCTAAGTTCCTTGGTATTATATTCTGCTTTCATTTATTTTAATGCATCTTTTAGCATAGCATAATTTTTGCATTTAAACTCAAAATAAATACCAGGTTAAGTTTAAACTTGCCAGACATTTGTTTTCAGTGCAATACATTATCTCTTACTCAGGAGACCATTTGTGGGGCACTATTTTTGTATTTAACAGCTTTTGTGGTAATTTTGCCTTTGAGACTTTGAATATTTCATATAGCAGCTACTCTATTGATGCTAGTGACTCAGTTTGTCACAACCTCAGAAAGTCAGGGTTGTTGCTATAGTGTTTCACAGACCCATAGTATGATTTTTTCTTCCTAGATCTTTATAGAAGAGCTTTTTCTCCTGTTCTCTCCATAGTATCTTCCTTATTTTACTAAGAGGTGAAGTTTTATTTACTTTTTTGAAGGCTGGAAGCACATAATTATTTTTCCTGGTACATTCTCAGTGGTTTGTCTTTTCCAATATAACTAACTTGCAATTAATCTTACCAGATTCGTTAGCCAGCTTCTTAATATCCTTATCCAAGTGACAAGTATGGTAGCTTGAATCTAATGATCTGTAAATCTGATATTTCCAGAGTAGTTCCCTATTGCATTTTATTGCTGATTATTTTTTACAAGCTCTTCATTAGTTTGATTGCCCGAGGATCTCTCTTCTCATTCCTGAGAATTTTTTTTTGCATGAAACACAGTATCTCACCCATTATGAAATAATAATTTTCTCTGTATTTTATTCTTTCTTTTTAATTTTAAGGTTGTTGTCTTTGTATTCTGAAAAAAGTTCTTATTTCACCATAAACCCATCAGCTACCATTACCTGGATCTGCACTTCTGTAGTACTTAGCTTTTCTTAAAAGCCTGAGTTGATTCTTGGGTTTTGATACAGGATATTTTATTTTTAGTAATCCGTTATGAAGAAACACAGAATCTATCTCACTCCATGCACTTTTTTTTAGAGGAATTAGTTTGCTTTATTTTTACTATCGTATCTCCAGTAATTCTCTAATGCCTTATAAAGTGAGAGGTTTTAGTTCTATCTGCTTTTGTGTCAGGATAGGTTTATGTCTTTGTTTTTAAGAAATTCGCTTGTACTCCTGCGTTCTAGGCATCTCTTCTTCAGTGCTTAGGTAGTTCCTGTGTGCCAAATTCCCTTATTTCCAGTTCTGCCTTTCCTTTCCTGGATTCTGATTCTTTAGTTAGGATGTTTGCTTTCCTACTTATACTCCACTAAAGACTGTAGGAATCATAGTAGTGCATGCGCAACGTTCATTACCAGTGAAAGGTGCAGCAAGGTCCTCTCCCAAATGTTGACATCAGTATTTCTAGCACTGATCTGGAAACAGGAATCGAGCAGATCCAGGGCACGCTACCTCTGACCATCCTAGCGTACTTTCTGCTTTGCTTTTCATATTCTCATTGTTCGGAGCAAGTATTTCTACCGTGACAGTACAAGGATCAGCAAGGACAGAAGCCCTGCTTTGCTGGGAGTTTTAAGAGTGTGTTTCCTTGTCTATTTATTGTCATACTTCACAAATATAATTTATCATTGCCCCAGATGGAATTTAGGGCTCTTACCAAGTCAACATTACTACAGTCAAGGTTGATAGAGGATTTTCATTAAAGCATTTTACTTCACAGTTAAAATGGGTTAAGGGCACATACAGTAAATCAACATTTTGCTTTGTATTGAGGAATGTTTTGGGAGCAATTCTTTTGATTGTACATATTTACTGCATTTTTGTCCACATCTCAGAGCAGTATCAGAGCACATGAACTAGATTTGTTTCGGCAGATGTGCTTCCGGAATGCACCCAACATGCTCTAACCATTCATGGACATTCAGTCCATACTCTTTGCCCATCTATTGTATCCATCTAGTAGAGTGCTTCAGCATCCTTTCTGTTACTTCATAGCACTGTCATTCAGTGCTTTCGGTCTCCTCCAAACTTTTTGTTGTTTGTACCTTATTCAGAGATGCTGAGATAATTCAACCTTCCTTTCTCCATCTTCTTAGATTATTTTATGTTACCAGTGTTTAGAAAATTCTTAACAAAGTTAATTCTAAATTCAAAGTGTATAATTTCTGTCTTTGGCATTATAATGTGAAAAATATATTGCCATGTACAACTATGTTAACAGGTATGTTTTACATAGCTTAGAAAAAAATCAGATTTTCTTCAGAAAAAAAAATCAAAAATATTGTTTCCTTAGTTGTTTGTATTTATTATTTGTGAAATAAACACAGAATTTTAGGTTTTGTCTAATTTGCCTTAGTTTGTGCCTTTTGTTGTGAAAATAAATACAGGGATGGCTAAAAAGTTCTATGCACATATACAATTGAACTTCGGTACTAGTAGAACTTACTAAACTTGTCTTACCTTCAGAATCTGCTGTTCCTCTGAAACAGTGGAAATTGTAAGTGGAAAATAAAATCAGTAGATATGAAGTAAGAAGGTACTGGTGGAATAATCTACAGTAGATTTTTAGCTATTTAGATTTCAGTGCTTGGCTTCCTTTTTGTTACAGTCATAAGCTTTTTTATTTCATTTGAAATGCTGATGTTGAATAATTCATGTGATTAATACCTGTTAAGACTTTTGGCCCTAAATTTCATTTAGTGAAGAGGGAAATATGGAATCAATGAAAAACCACCATGCCAGCCTTGTTTAATTTTGTGCTGGTTGTTTAGACACAAGAGTAATCTACCTGAATAGTGTGTGTTGTTTTTATCACGTTTTTGAGAACTTCACTCAATACAGCTACCTTTTCTAGTATAAACCCCACTCTAGTTCACTTTTGAAACCTGTTTGTAGCCTGTATTTTCCTAAGATATTTCATATTGATCACTATTAAATAGAAGAAAACATAACCTGAAATGTATCTGAATAAGAGGAGAGGCTTTAGGGAAGTGACAAGTGCATGGAAAATGAAGAAGATATATACAGCACCTGAAAACGTTTTAAACACTCTGTTTAATTGAGCTTTGAGGCTACTTTATCTTTTCAATATTGATTCAGTTGAAATGCACTAGAGTTCGTAAGAAGATGATTAATTCAGGCCATACAATGATTACAAGTGAATTACCTTCGGCTAATTTAAAACTGTATACTTGTATTGCCTGGATCACATTAATGATTTCCTTTTGAAAATCAGTGCTGAACCTTCACTAAAGCAATAAGTCAGCTGCTAACATTATTTGTTTTCAATATATGCCCCAGGGGTTATGGGCCTTCCTTTGTTTTTTAACATGCTCTTTGGCTACTGCTTTTCAGAGAAGATGGATTTTGTTGGTCTTTTTGAAGTTGGAAAATTCACTTAACAGATTTTTAAAGTCTGCATAGTGAGGTTGGTTGAAGGGCTATAGCATAATTGAAATAAGCAGGTGTGAATAAGAGTATGTTAATCAAGAATGAGTTATTCACACTGAATTACTAATTGAAAGCTTGACTTCAAAAGATGCTGACAGTTTTCTTCTTAGTAAGGTACTTATGCAGGGTTTTGGCTTTAAGCCTGTGAGTAATCCCTCTGAAGTGATATGGGACCGCTTCAGTTGTTTGGCTGGGGCTGCTCATCATTTTGTGGGGGAAGAAATTGCTTGCAACATATATGAACTCGATTTATGTAACAGGAGGTCTGTGCATTTATCTTTCTGAAAGCTTAAGTGTTGGAAAATATGCAACTGAGTAAGGATCGTACTTCTGCCTGTCAAAAAGTGGTTGGTCTGGGAGTCCTAAACCACTTAGACACATTTAAAATACTACCTGTCTGCTGTGATCAAGCAGTCTATTTGCACACTGTCTGAATGTAATGTGTGTGCATCCATCATTAAGCTATTCTGTGCTGGAATTGGAGGACCTTAAAATATCAGAGGAAGGATTCGTAGTGACAGTTTTCATCATACAGTAAAGGAAGCAGAAGTTTTTCCATGAGTTTGCATAGAGTATATCACAGTGGCACAGTGCCCATTAAACTCAGATGGGCATTTTAGGGTATTGCTGTAATGTTAGTAGCAGTGGTTATGATTGGAAATATAATGAACAGATGTTGGATTTGTCATGTCTTTCAGTAATTTACTATAGATCAAAGAAGTAAGTTCTAAAGCAGAACATATCACTTTAACAGAATCCTTGAAATAACAATAGTGAATAGGAATGTCTTACCTCTGGATATATTTTTTTCGTTCCACTTGCTTCCAAATTTTTTCTGCTGCGTTGGATTTATAGTCACATTCATTGACTGCAGTGTTTCTCTTGCACAGGAGAACAGTAGTATGGCAAATGAATCTAACAGGATTTTGAAAATCTGCAGATGTTATAATTGATCAGGCTATGAATTAAATATATATTGTCCTTGGAAGCTCTCAAAAATGATGCCGGTTTGTGTTAAAGAAGCGATTTGGCAGTAGGTCTACTACCCACTTAGCTAGCTGGACATTACTGAAACACCTGCCTGTCTTGTTATCTCAAGGAATGAATGATAATTTTGCATAAACACTTCTTAGGAATAATGTAGAGCCAAAAGCATTCCTGGTAACACTCACTGAGCTTAACTGGATTTATATAATGCTGAATTTGGCTTGTTATTGTGAAAGTGCTTGCCAGAAATCTTGTGCTTTGTACCTTCATTCTTCACATTGTCAAGATTAAATTAATCAAGGAACAGCCTAAAAATCATGGAAGTTGATATCAAATTAAGGCATCTGCAGTGCTTCCTGATTTCTACACATCCTCCAGAGTATTGAGCATAGTGTAGTATATTCTCTAGAGTGTATATATAATGTATTAAATTGGGGGGGGTTAGAATTTTTGCTCATAGAAGGCTGTATTGCCAGCTATATCTTCACAAAACTACCTGCATCAAAGGCATTCTTGTTCTGGAAAACTTCTGTAGCGCCTTAATCCCTACATGTGGAGAGCAAGTAAAAAAAGACATCTAGTGTTTTTGGACTCGGAAAGATGGTTGGATTGTGCCTTTCAGCCTTCTTCTGAACTTGTAGCTACTCTAGGGTAAAATGAGTAGTGTGGAAGTGATTCACCTCAGGTGGAATCAGGGACGTTTTGAGGGGCCCAGTGCACACGTGGACTGTGCAGCTAGGCTTTCCAAATGGTCTCAAACAAGAATAAGCAAATCATTTGAATTACAGGATTCCCAAAATACTGTTTTAGAGATTACCAAAAGCCTTAAGTAAACACTGTAAATATTTATCATAATTTACTTTGATAGTAATCCACAGCACTGGCTCGGTTATGCATGCCTTTTCCCCCTCCCCCACCCCCGGGCAGCATGCAATGGGATTTTTGGGTGGCTAACCACGGAATGATACTAATGGCTTTCTTTTTTCTCTTCACATCCCATTCTGTTCCATACCTTTTTGTCCATATTCTCCCTTTTTTCTGTTTTGTTTGCCTTATATAATTTTGACACCCTTCCATTCTACAGTGTGACCAAGATCAGTGCATTCAGAGCACTAAATTCGTTTTGCAGGCTGCTGCCACCCCTCTACTACAGAGTGAGCCAAGCATAACTAGTGAAGAGCTACCTTTACCAGGAAAGACTACTATCAGTGGGCCTTGTGCAACTCTAACTCTAGGGCAACCAACACCACCATCTTCTATGCCAAATCTCACATCAGATACAGGTTTGACAGACATGATACCGTTAAAAGAGGAACACGAAGGTCATCAGTTTCTCACTCCTGAAGAAGCTCCATCACCCCCTGGGATGCTGCCAAGTGGAAGTCCTATTACACACAGCCATACAATGCATGTCCTGAGTCTAGCCAGCCAGGATTCATTGCATGAAGACTCAGTACGTGGTCTTGTGAAGCTTAGCTCAGTTTGAACAGCTTTTTTGAACATTGCACCGTTTCTTGGTGTCTATACAAATCTTAACAGGAATGACACTGCAGTACCACTGTAAAGCTTCATAACATGCCTGTAATGGAAACTTTATCACATAATGGAGTCTACTAAAAAGACAAGTTATTTTTTCAGTGGAGCTATGGCATTTTTTTTTACCAGGTTGTTAATGGTTGTGCTTTGATGGTGACTGAATTTTCTTTTTAAGCAAAACCAGAAACAGTCAATAAACTTGTTTCCTGAAGCTTGGGTACAGCAAGTTGGAAGTCAGCCTGTAACAAACACCATGTACAGTACAAAAGAGAGAGATTCTTGGATGTAAGTGTCACGCTCTGTGTTCTATGCTCTTGTAATACACACTTGTTAAGGCTTACCACATTTGTGGCCAGAATGATCTGCACTTACATGTTATGCTACTAATATTTGAGATAGAAAATTACCATTCCATTTGTTAATACAAAAAAAAAAGACTGCAGATATGGATTTGCATGCCACGCTACAGTATGTGTTACAGTGGTGTTGGTATTAAGAGAAAGTGCTGCTTTTTTATTTGTGACTTTCAAAGTGCTGTTTCATTTAAAGACAGTGCAACAAACAAATGAATGGACTATATTATTTTTGAATTTACTAAATTTTATTTTAAATTAATCAGTGGTGCCTAGAAGATGGAGAATTACTGATTTGATCATGTTACATATCATTTAACCTTCTGTTTAAGTGTTTAGAGTGAGGTATTGTGTTGTGCCATGCCACAAGATTCTTCCACTCCCTAATGTGATACAATTACCTGTGGACCTCAAATAAAATGACATCCTCTATTTCTTGGATATGCGTACAGTTATCCTTCCACAGTTTTCCTGGGGAAAGAGGGGGAAATCGTTATTTGTTGACATAGTTTATAAAGATTTAACTGAAATATGTTTACATAATGAAACCGGAGCTATGGAGGAAGAGCTGGTTGCAATTAGAATTGCTTCAGCATCTTTTATGGTTTTGTTCAAGATGTGTATTTGTTCCCTTAAGAAGTCTTTGTTTGGAAACAGTAAAGTTAGCTTCTGCTTGGACTGTAATTCTGTGTTCCTTATCATATGGCTAAAGGGTGAGAGGCTTAAGATTCAAGACAGCTTAGTGAAGTAATATTAAATGGTTACAATATACTGTAGGTGCCCCCAGCCATCATCCTTCATTTGTATTTGTCCTTTAATATTTTAAATTACAATGTTGATTTCATAGAATCCTTTTGTGCTTTTTGTTTGTTTTTAGGTAAAGCAAGGTTAAGGGGATTTTAATGATTGTTTTTCGTGATAGCTGAAGAGAACCTTAGTTAAGCTGAGAACGCTTAATAGCTTTAATACTGTATTTACCATGCTTTTCAGGATGTGGAACCTGGATTCTTCTTTTCTCAGGACAAACTAAGTGCAGAATGTGCTTTATCTGATGCTCCTGTGGCATAAAAGTGTTCACTAGTTAAGAAATGTGACAGTTCTGTGTTGTTCACCGTGGTCATTCATGGACACCAAGATAAAAATCTTTTTGGTTTTACTTCCACTGTTGAAATTGAGGGCAATCAGCCTGCAGAACATCAGTCACCCATACTATTGAAGCATCAGACAAGATACTGACAAAAGCCCTACTCCTCTGACGGTTTCATAAGCCATCTGTTTCTATAATTGATGTTTCTAGCTTTGATCTAATTCAGCGTGTAGAACATAGCAACACTTTCTGTCTATAGCTGCCGGGTCCATCAGCGAACCTCTGGCAGACAAGTCTGTCCCAGCTATTGGAGCCACCCTCCCATTATTTTCCTGGAGCTGGGAAAGTCTCGAGTTCTTTTGACCAGCCAAACTGTAGTGACTAACATGCCCCAAGTATTGTCACTTACTCCTGTGTCTGCTTTTAAAGAAGAGTCAGTGATGCTCATCTTCTTGTTTCATCTTTCCGTGATGTGACTTCTCATATATGAAGCCATGAACATCTGCGTTAAAGCAGGTAGCGGATTGAGAGCTGGAGGTGCTGGTCTCATAGACCTGGATAAAGAATCCCAGCTTTGAGTTTGTAGACCAGTACTTGACTGAATCATTATCTCATTAGGTGTCTGTGGGTAGTTTATTGTGGAGGTATTGCTCACTACGTAGAAGGAGAAGTCAAATATTTTTGATGTGGTATCAAAACTTTCCAGTTATAGCAGTAAAGATGAAGATGACTATTTTAAGGAAATTTTTCTTTTTAAAACTCCCTAAAATATCCAAGGGATTTTCTACTACCAAGAATGCCAACTTCGTGACAACATTGTATGTTATCGCCACTAGGGACTAGAGCAGAAAGCTGCACATGAGCTCTGTGCACGCGATAGTGTCAGTTTTAATATGAAACGGAAGGGAGAAGGACAGATTAGAGTCTTTATGCTGTTTGCGTTGTGCACGTGCTTTTCACCATCATTTTTTGAGCCTTCAGTTTTGTTTATAAGTGAGGTGTAAGAGTTACCTAACAAATTGGAAACAGATGTTCTACCTCAAATAGATGCGATAGTTATGTACATGTTCAGGTGACTTTTTTTTTCCTTTTAGTTTTTAAGATGACAGCCTTATTTTTTTAACATGCTGCCGATGTTTTTAGGTTTGGCATTTGAGAATAAATTAAATACTTTGGATTTGTCTATCTATATATCTATATCACCCTTACTTTAAGTCTATTTTCCTTCCCATCTCAGTCTTCTTTAAATGGTGACATCTCTAACCTCCCTGACGCGACTGCCTGGTGAGGACATCTGCTGGAAGATTTCGGAACTAAGTCTATTAACACATACGGTGTGGTAATTGCAGTCTTTGATTGACAGCAGGCAGTGATTTAGCAGCAGGTTAATCAAGGAAGCACATCTAGCAGGGTTTTTGGTCCATTTCTCTCACCTCTGTCACAGCTGCCTTCAGTCGTGGCACTCCCTTCGCTGGAACTTGTATATACATCTGAAATGAGTCAGCAAAGTAACTATTCATCACCTACTCTACAGATTTGATTTTCTTATTTTAGTTTGAACTGTAGTTACAGAGCATGCACACTAGGGATCCAAAATGATAATCCTAGTGAATAATGCACAGGGTTTTTTCTATGTTTTTTTCTTTGACAATTAGTATACTAATATTTAATAGTTCTTTCCACATTATTCTGATTTATAAATGTAGAATCAAAGTAAAAGTTGATATTTTCAGAAGAGTAATATTTTTTTCTTAAAAGTGTGGAATTTTTGAATATTGTAAAAACTGATTAGTTTATCTGATCAAAAATAATTATTCTGCTTTGTTTTTTTTTTTAATAACATTTTTCCCTTCTAGGTGTCTATATAATATCCGATGTAGAATGAAACTCAGTGCTTCATAAAATGTTTCTAAAAGCTCTTTATTCTTGTGATTTCTCAAAGACATTTCTATTTTAAAAGGGAGTTTTATATTCATATCAGTTTAATAGTGATGTAATAAATGTCAAAATATTATTGTATTTTTGTATTATAGTGCATCTTTTATCAACTTTTCATCTGTTCATGTTAACTGATGATACAGGTAGAGGTATTTCTGCATAAAGTGGTTAATGCATTCATTAAACATAATCTTACAGATGGAAGAAGATTAGCTGTTTTACAGTTGATTCTAGTGGATGATCCTAGAAGAAGCAAACTGATCTCATAAACCCAAAGACCCATGGGTTAGCAGCATGTGTTAGAAAGGAGATGACCAACTTGTGATATTGCAGATTTTGATTTGTTCTTACAGTGAGTATAATAGTTCACAGTAAGTAAATTACTGCCTAATGTTCAAAATACTAAATGAAGGAGCAACTCTGCAGAACTAACAAAATTGAGTTTCTGTTTGCCTTTTAGCTCCCAAATTCAGTTCAGCTAAAAGAACAACTCAGCAATGTTATAGAGGGATCCAGTCCTTCCTTTAGTTCTCTTCTGGTTTAAATTATATATGGGAACTGTCATCGTGTATTTGTTGATTTTTCCCTTCCCCTTCTTATCAACAGGATAAGGATGAACATGGCAGGCCCGCCTGACTCTTTGTTTTAAAAATCAGTTGCTGTCAGAATTATTTTGTTTCAAGGGCTGAAGTGAAACGAGGTAGTGTACTTAACACACTTTCAAATATTCTTAAATCCGAAATATGAGTGGAATGTGGTTTAGGCAGTTACATATAGATTTTGTTCATTTAATGTAGAACTGTCCTAGCTTTTCAGGTTCCATCTGGGTCAGGGCTTCCTGGTTTTGATTGTCTGCCTGCAAAGACATTGCAATTTGACGTCTGGCTGAGTGCACTGCCTTGACTTCCAAAAGACTCGTGGGATTCAGTGAGCTATTCAAGCCTGTGCAAATCTAGATTAATTCTGAGTTGATACAGCAATTCAATTCTATCACCAGAAGGCAACTATCTGTTAACATTCAACTATAGAATTTGAAAGTTCACCACAAACAATGCAGGGTGGGGAGGAGAACAACTTTTTGAATGTTATGAAGAGATAAAATAGGAGTTTCTTTCTAAGGTAGGTCAGAGAGGACAAGAATAAGAAGATGAAATGGAGAAGTCTGAGTGAAAGCAGAACAGAGAAGATTAGCAGGTGACGTGGAGGAAAAGAGGAATGATTTGTAAGCTGTGGAAGGAGAGGAAGGAAGTATAAACAAAATAGCCACATGGTGGGGGAAAAAAAGAGGACAAATCACAAAAGTTAAAAAAAACCCCTAAAAAACAACAACAAAAAATTGCAAATATTTTTGTGAGAAATTTCTTAAAAATCATTCTGGAAAAAAAATTTAAGAGAAATAAGGTCAGACTTTTGAAAGAAATCAACTGTTGGAGATGAGAAAAATGTGAGGAGTTGATCTGCCCTCTAGCCCCTCTTGCCTAATAATTTTTCCTACTTCTGTTTTGTAAATATAAAAACAGGTGAAATCATGGTCCCTTTGAAGTTGAATGAAGCTTAAGACATTTACCATGCTAAAAAAATGGTAATTGCTTCAGCATTTTGCATTTCTATACTGATAATTGTTTTATCAGTCTAGTTTTCTATACCAGGAGTGCCATTGCACTGGGAATGTGGTTCTGTGGTTCTGTGTTTCTTGGTGATGCCTTCATTAAATTTGCTCACCTTTAAGTAAAAGTGTTTCCTAAGTAGTAGTCTTGCAATTGGACATGAAACCTGGAATTCAGTCAGTTTCTGTGACTAGTGTGCAAATAGGAATTAAGGCTACAGGCTAGATAAACTTTGTGATTTACAAACCAAAAAGATCTGTCCCATGGAGATGTATTTACTTTGCAGTATACACTGAAGTCATTTCCACTAGCAACAAAATGTTGAGTGTGCCAGTGTCACCTTGATGTATTTTATGCCCTTGCCAACTTCAGCTACATTATCTCTTCTGAAAACTTGGAAAAACAAAAGTAAGTTTAACCCCACTATAATTTAAATCTCCCCAAACCTGAAGCTGATAACAGCTGCTGGAACTTACCTGTGTAGATAACTACGTTTAGATGTAGTTATAGAAAGGACATGGAGGGACCACCTTAAAGCAGCTTGGCTGAGGGATCTGTGATGTGAGAACTCTTGGAACCTTTCTTGAGCTCCCCTTGAAAGCACCATATGCAGTGGAGAAAAGGATTTGGATTTGGCAGGCTCAAAATTATCTCACTTGGCTGTTATTCTCTATAGTCTGTACACAGTAATCTGCATGGATTTGAGTGCACTGGGAACTGCCAGTTGTGAGGTGGAAGATGAAGTGGAGTATTAGGTGTCATACCTGTTAGGGAATGAACTTCAAAGAATGGTGGAAAGTTCAGTCAAGGCGGTGGCACCGTAGTTAAAGCAGTGTTGTTGTGAAGGGTACGAGTAGGTGATATGTGTTGCGTATGTGTTTACTAAGCCCAAGGGTTTTGGTTTCAAAGGTATCTAAGTCCCATGACCTGTTTCCTGAGTCTCTTGCACTGTCAGGAAAGAGAACACTAGTGCACAATGGGTTCACACAGCTTGTCACCAGGAAGGTTTGTTTCTCTGTTTTAAGGGGGTGGGGGGGAAGCTACTTACCCTATACTTACTATTAATACTTAATATTTAATACTTAAGAGTATTAACCTAATTCGGTGTAAGCATGTGTAGTTACTGTATGGTTTTGCAGATGAACCACAACTTTTTTGCAATAAACAGAAAATCGGTTATAGGATTTCTAATTTGTCTGCCCTGCTACGTGCCTTGTCATAATGCAGCAGTTGATTGTGGTTATTGGCTGGAATAGGAAGGGCAGAGTTCCTGGCAGAAACCACATCTTTCTCCTTTCCCTTTCCTTTCCTTTTTTTAGCAAAGTGTTAAATTTCCTTCTAGGTAGGTCACAGAAAATTAACAGCATGCTCAGTAGTGCTGACTAACCAGCTAAATTTCTAGCATGCAGAAAATACCTAATATTTTTCTGTACTTGGTTTTCTTTATAAATTGAAGGGGAAAGCAAGGTTCTGAGAAGTTTCCACAGATTCTGAACACTTCAATTGAAAAACCTTTTGAAACACAAATGATGTTTAATCTTTAAATAAATGGTAGGTTTATGCATTTAGTATTTAATTTATTACCTATTTAACTTTTTGTCTCTGAAATATTAAAAGAACATATTGAAGTCCTACTGTTGTTATCATATTCAGAATGTCTATCTTTCATTATTAGTTACATTTGAAGAAGAAAACAAGGTTAAATGCTTTATTCCATAATTACGTGAGTAACATCTGTTTCTAATATTCTTCCTCTTGAATATCTTTTATCTCGTGTCAAAGATTAAAATCCTCTTCCACCCGTAAATCAATATTCTGTAACCCATTGTACCTTGTTTTGTTAATTATTTAATAATCAAACTCCTGGTAGGATAAGTCAGGAATACGAAAAGCTGTTTACACATATCAGGAAAAAAAACGTAAACCCACACTATTTTTTAG
Organism: Pterocles orientalis; assembly: GCA_011057875.1. Taxonomy (NCBI): domain Eukaryota; kingdom Metazoa; phylum Chordata; class Aves; order Pterocliformes; family Pteroclidae; genus Pterocles; species Pterocles orientalis. Next base: position 1,004,187 of record WKFP01015363.1, read on the forward strand.
TACTTGTGTCAGAAGATTTTACTGAAAATAGTCATAGAATTAGTGCAGTTGCTATGAGATGACTTGCTCTAGATTCCAGATTCTGATATCAAGGAGAGGCAGAGAAAATGCATATCCTCCATTTTAGGGTATATTTTCCCTTCCGTCCTCCTGTTTTCCCACCTCCTCAGAAAATCCTGGGGCAAATGATCCTCCAGTCTGAGGAAGTCAGACCCCTTAGTCACACTTTGTGTGCTTACCCAGCACCCTGGTACACAGCTTCCCTTACTTCTGTGGCTCCTGAGAAAGCCTCAGTCTGCACAAAACAAGCCTGCCTTCTGACTGCTCTTTCGTGTGGGGATGCTCTGGAAACTAGTACTGACATTGAGCTCACCGGGGAGTTTTGCTGGAAGGCATGGGAATCACACAGGAACAGGAGGAGCTTCTCAGTTGCTTGTTTTAATAAAAACACATTTTTGTATTTTCTAAGATTCCTACTCTTTTATATAATTTGATTGAAATATATTCTTATTTAGGGGCATGGAGACAGAGACACACTTGCAAAGGAAACCAGGCTGAAAAAAAATATTAAAAATTTGCATTGACAGGCTAAAATATGTTATGGGAAAGGTATGTATGGGTGAGGAGGGAGAGAACACTTATATCCGTAACTTTTTGACTAAATGCCTGGGACTTAATTTGTTCTGACATTTGCTTCTGTATGTATCCACATTAGTATTTGAGTGCACTTCTGAAATTAATTTTCCTGTTACCTCCACTTAGCACTTCGGCTCATATTATGGAGCAATCCTGCCAGAAGATTCCAGCAGCATACCTAATGCAACCCAGATGCTAACAGAACCAGAGTGGAGCTAATCTGGAGTTTCTGTCTCTAAAACACATACTGGTAGACACAGGTCATCAGCACCAAATATCTTGCTACAGAAATCTATGCATATTAAGCTCACTACTTGTGAAAGTAGATAAAACCATAGATAGATTTTCCAGCAAATTTATATTGTTCCTCTGGCTCTTAATGCTGAAGTTGTGCTCTTCCTTATTATTAAAGAAAAAAAAAAGTATCAAAATACCTAGTAATCTGTCAAAATCCACTTTTGTGAATTTATAGGACATGTTTCTTTAAAATATAACAAATAATTCTTACATGAGGAAATCGTTAACAGTGTGCCCAGAAAATGTGCCTGGAATTTTGTCAAATGCAAGACTTGACACAAGCAATTCAGGGATGCGCTTTCAGTAGCATCACGTGCCTCCCTAAGCAACCCGCTCACTTTGACAATCTGTTGCCTAGAAATCTTAGGGCCTGATATTTTGTACGTATCAGTTTCATTAGTTCATGAACCTCAACATGAACTATTGTAAAGAGATTTTTTTTTTTTCCTCTCCTATCCGCTCAATAGTCAGTTGCTCTGATCTTACATTCTTGACATAATTAGTGATCCTGATACCTGGGGAACAGAGTCATGCTGTGAGACTGATGGCTGCATTTCTTCTTCCTGCATGTGTCCCACTGGCTGTAATGACAATAGTATCCTACAGAATTTTACTAACACATATTTCAAGGATAATTAAGGAGCACAGTGCTGCTAAGAATAAATACATAAAATATCTTAAAGATATGCATTTCTCTCACCAGCTGTAAAGAAAGAACATCGGATGTAGGGTGTTGGATTTTATCTAGCCTCATGTGAGCAGTTTCACATTCATATGAACTGATACTTGTCTGTGGTCACTAGTGTTAAGGGGAATGTAAAGCAACTTAAGTTTAAAGAGGCAGCCTTGAAGTCTTTAATTTAGTGTATTTCCACTGAGAGACACAGCAACAAGTTGTTAATAAGCAGCAGTATGGTGACAGATGCATTGCATATATATTATGAGGAAAATGAGAGTGGGGATGCTGCATGGAGCCTGTTATATGATTCACAATGACTGTGTGCAAACTAAGCATGTGTAGAGGCCTGAAAATTACAACTTGTTAGTATTTTATCTTATTCTAGATGTTAGCTGTTGGCCTAGCATGCTATTCGCATTGTCAGTGCTTGAACATCTGTATTGCAAAAATTTGTTCATACTGAAAATTCTGTACTAAAACACACTGTAACTAATCAGTCTCAAAACACAGAAATTTCTCTTGCTTTTTTCTGAAGCTGGCTTTTGCTTATTTCTCATAGAAAAAAATGAAAAAAAAAAAGGAGCTCTTATATTTGATACCAAAATCTGTTTTCTCCTTTCCCCCTACCCAGAGACCCAACCATAGCTGAGACTAATGACTTTTGTTTTCCTACTCAGTGAGTTAGTAACCTGCAGGTCATGAGCCCCCTCCCACAATAACCAGCAGGTTATCCATTCCCAGCTGCTGTCTTGCATGCTGCTCATCTGCACGGTTCACGCTGACTGGTCATTGGGTCTGACTGTTGCCCTGAAGTGGACTGGTAAGTATGAGCCAGATACTGGTTCTCTTTTGCTGACCTGTTTCCTTCTGCACAATCCGTGCAGTTTAAAGGATAGTAGCACTCAAAAAGAGAGAGCTTTATTAGACAGTTTTATATAACTAAAATATTTGAGTACTAACATGCAATAAAGAACATGCAGTGTAAAATTATTAGTTATTAAGATTAATTTTACAATTTGCAACTACTTTAGAAATACAACCATTTGTGTGTCCTTATGCGAAATAAACAGAATTTCAGAAGTTCAGTTCTTAAGTTGGAGATTGTCTGTAGCCTTTCTTTCATTGTCATGTCATGTCTTTCTTTTTTTTTTGTCAGCTGGTGTAGGTCTGCATTAGTTTCTTTAGAGAACACAGGAATTTGCAAGTATAACAAAGATGCAGTTATTTTTATGATCAAGTGAGCAGGTAAAATTTAACTATTTCCAGTGATGCAGGAACTGAAAAAAGTTTTGCCCACAGTTGCATAGATTTCAAAGAATAGTGGAAAACCAAGATTGTATTGATTTTGTTAATGAAATATGTTTTTAAAACAAACAAAGAGCCGTATTCAGTTCACATGGAAAAAGAGCTGCTATACATTTCTGGGCTTTTGAAGTAGTCCTTTTTTTTTCTGGCCACACTCACCTTTGTTACTTGCACTTAATGTCACTGTTACTCTGGTCAGTGTTTGTAGTTGCTTCCTAAACTGGAAATACACAAATTTTGAGACTGAGCTAGGTGATGGAAGCCCCCTCTTCACTTGAAGGCACTGGGCTATCAATTTCCTGCCCAAGACTGGTATTTTCTGTGATTCTTTGCCACAGGAGCGTGACCATCTCCCAGAGCCTTGTGATGCCCCTCCCTGTATCGCTGCAGGGGTTCTCATTGTCTGGCTGCCCGGCTCTGTATTGGTCCTTGCTGAACTTCACAGGGATCATGGGCTCTCTGAACGGCAGCCCTGCCCTGGGTACGTTAACCAACCCCCCACCTCCGCACCTCCCAACAGTTTGTTCTCATCATTCTCTTGCAGTTTCAAGGTTATTAGGAGGATGCACGCTCACACGCACAAGCTCAGGATGATTGCCTAAGTCAAGTTTTCCTTAGAAAACCCTTCTAAACAACACATACAATTTTGCTTTATGCTTTGATTTTCTTTATGTGTAAGTCCACTATAGCATGGACTTTCAGATGTGTACATCTAATGCTGACTATTATCTGACTTTGTTTTCCTGTTCAAAGAAAATATGGCTTAGGGTAGAGCTTCTTTCAGTGTACTTCTTCGGCTCCCCAGTGTTTCTGAATTTTATCTAAAGTGATTGCTTGAGCTCATTTGAAAGTCTGCTGAAAGCTTCACGATAGCAGATTATTTTGTGTAAGTGGCTTGGTGGACGACTCAACATATAAATGATTTAGTACCTGTCTTTCCAGAGGGGATGAAGCTAGGTTATGTGTTCTATAATTCAGAAAATACTTAACACTTGAGTGAACAGGCAAGTACAAATAAAAGCATGGGTCACCCAGAATTAGAGAAAATCTGTTGCTTGTAATTTTTTTTTTCTTTCATCACTTTTCAAAGTTCATCATTCTGTGTTCAGTAATGTCAGGGATATAAGATTATGCACCCAGGTCTAGAGGGCAGCAGGGACTGTAATTGGTAATTAACTGTACTGGCAATTGTACTGGTACACTGGAGCATTTAAAACCTACTGAATTATAAAAACAAATGTTGTTTTTTCTTTCAGAATAACTGCTTATTTTAGTGCAGTCTATGGTTATTTTCCTGTGAAAATATGTATCTGCAACAAGTGCTGTAAACAAATGCACTCTTTATCAGATCATCTGAAGATGCATGCTCTTCCATTTGTTTAAGTAAGTGTTTATTTACTGAAGTGTACTTCATAGCTACTGTCATCTTAAAAAGGAAAGTTTCCAGGCAATAGTTGTGCTCCTTTGCAACACTATGGGAAGCTTCTACTGCAGTTTTTGGTTAAACTGATGAAAAAACACTGTGAAGTGGATCCACATGACACTTGTGCGTAACCACAGTCTCTATGTTGTGAAGACCTTGTTCTTGAAATGTGAGTTTCACTGGGAATTAATATGTTTATCAATGAAAGAAAAATAATTGTTTTTTTCAGGATCTGATATAGACAGTTATGTATACTTCTACATAATGAAGAGTTTTTACAACAGGAGGACATTGTAAAATGACTGTAATTTCTCCCAGAGCAACATTCTTTTCTTTTGGAAAAGTGTCCTGTATTGGCAAGCATTACATCTATAAAACAATGTTTTGACTAAATTGCAATAATAATATAATTAATGTTCTGGCGGGAAAAAAAAAACCAAACACTACAAAAAACTCCCCACAATTAGAAAAAATAGTTTTGGGGTTGCTAGGATATGGCAGCTATTTAGTGAAAAGGAAAAAGTTCTGTAATCATTCCAATGAGAGGAAAAAAAAAAGGACCCCTCTTACGAGAGGTAAGATTTTGTCTGCAGTCAAGGTGTTCTGAAAGCCTTTTCCTACCCACCTGTAATGCTGTGAAATTGGCTGAGCAATTGATCATTTTGCCCATCGTTCATAACAATATGTAACAGGTATTGGAAGCTAGCACATGTGGTATTAAACAAAACTTTCTCATCCAGGGATTTGATCAACTAAGATTGAGATAAGATTAACAATTAGAAAAAGAATCCCTTTTCGTATGACCTCTCTATTGCTGTATCTGCCAGCCTTTGAATCGCTCTTGCTTCAGATTACTGTTTTGCAAGAACAATTAAGTAAATAGGTTTACATCGATGCCAAGTTCAATTCTTAAAATGTAGAACCAGTACACTGTGGTGACAAGAGTTACATGCACGTGTGAGCTAGTAAACAGATTACGTTTTGTTGTCCTCTCGTTTGCTTTAAAACATGTTGCCTTCAGTAAATTCTGGGATTTTGCGTTTTTCTTTGTCTTTTGCAATTTCCAAGAAAGTGAGGAGATGTTGTATCTTTCAGGAAATTAGCTGGGTTTTTCTGCTTGAAGCCTCCTAGTCTCAAAATTTGGGTCATTTGTTCTAATTTAATCCGTGTCCTAGGCTCTGGAAAGAGAAAGTTTAGCTCTGCAGGGAAGCAAAATGTATTTTGTAAGGGTGTTTTTTTTTGTTCCCATCACTGTTTTCACTGTGAGGAAACTCAGTTAGAGGTGCGTGGCCCAGTAAAGTTGTGAAACTGGTGTTAGTACTGCAGTAGATTATATTTCACAGAAAGCAATGGGTTGAAAGTGTTAAACTCCGGGTTAAATTCAGGCAACAGTCACTAGGAAGTATTGCTGGGAGAGACCCTCTATGTACCATGTGTCATTTTGTGTGTACCATGAACATCATGTCTTCATCTCATTCAGAAATTGAGGTCTGTTGGGATACTGATGGGAGAGGAGGAGGGAAGAAGGAAGGGAAGGGAGAAGAGGAAGAACATGTATTTCTAGAGGGATGAACTAATACCAGTTACAAGCATAGGTGCGGAGTTTGTACACGGTTCTGTGCTTTAGCATGTGTTGTTGTGAAACGTTTGGATATATGGAGTCTGTTTCACTTTTACATGTGAGTTCTGCTTGCTCAGCTCACAGAGTAAACAGTTTCCCCTCCAGCAGCTGCCTCTTGGTAGCTCTGGGGAAGGGACCTTAAAAGCAGCGCTTCTTGTGCTTTCACCCCAGATAAAACCACCACAATAGCAAATATGTAACCAAATGCAACATAATATAGAATTTCAAGCCACTTACCACTTATAAAGCATTGGTGGATTTACAATGCTCAGTGAGTCCCTCAGGCTTCCTTCTCAGTCATGGGGAACACCAGCGCTCCCCAGTAATGCTCTGTTAGTGCTGAGTCCGCTTGTTCTGGTGTGCGATATACTGGGGCTCAGCTGTCTGAGCGGCAGTCATTCTTCCTCTGAGTGTGCAAACAAACTGGCCAGGCCAGGGCTCCTTAGCTCTCTCCCCTCCCATACTGGAAATACGGCCTGTTTCTGTGTGAGATATATTGCTGCACACACTTATTTGTCAGAGAACTTGAATGAAGCAGCATTATTCATGGTCTCTGACGAGAGGCTGTATAGAGCCAGAAGGGTGCTACTAATTACTGGCAGGTAGCATGTGCCTCATACTGTGGTTCATACAGTGCTATAAGGGCATCTGAAGGGTTTGAAAGGGAGCTCTAAGGAGCGGGTGAAAGGCGTGTAGGCAAGAAACTTTGAGTACATGGTACCTCCTGCCCTAAACAGGCAACCGCATTTCCAACAGTTCAGTCTTTTCCAAAGTAATTTCAGTTATTATTTACAAACAACTTGATGGGGTAAGAACAAAGAGTTGCAGAAAAAGAGAAATGTGAAAGACAAGTAGAGCCTAGAGTGCAAGTCAGGCTCTGGTTCAGCTCAGCGCTCGGCAGAAGAGTGCTGCTGCAAAGACTGGTGCCTCAGCAAGCAGAGCTGAAAGTCCTCAGAAATCCTGTAAAAATGTAATTGACCTGAAAAGAACACGGCTCTGACCTGGCCACTAGGCTGAAGCTATATATTACGTAAGGACTAATAATAATTAAAAAGTAGGAAACATAAGAGAAAAATTATAATAGCCATTGCTGTGGAAATGTGGTGCTTCACAAACTCTCAAACCCTGTTTTCTTTTAGGTTGTGTTTCTTGTTGTAATTGGAAAGAGGTGAAAGCCCTGTTCTGAATACAAGACAATAGTACTAAGGGGTTTTTGTAAGATCAGAAACCATTTAAAGTAAGTTTGCAGAGTAATCATAGGCTAATTAATCTTGGTGTTCAGTCAGTAGAGCCAGTCATCTGGAGTAAGTGTGCCGTGCAGACCTACCTGTAGTGACTAAGTCATAGGACTCAGTCAGGAAGCTGGATCACTGACTTGCTGTGTGATCTCATGCAAGTTGTTTATTGTCATCATATTTACTGTACCAAATGTTCTACAGACTGGTTAGGTTCATTTGGGGAACTAATGTTGTGTTACAATACAAAGATGCAGTTCTCAGGCAGAAAAGCAATTTTGTTTAATCTTCTGTTTCCTCATACGTAAAATGTGGCTTCTTGCTCACTCCCTTCCCCCTCAGAGAACAGTTGTGTTTAGTTAAATTTACTTACTGTGAATGAGCACACATACCACTGATTTTGAATTCGAGAATTCTGGGGTTCAGGTTTATCACGTTCTGCAGTTCCCAAGTGCTCCAGGTTGGTGTAGTAATATGTGCTGTACTGTGATGTGGTTTAAGTATACTGCACTATAGAACTGTCACGGATCAAGTACTTTTCATGCAGGCATTTACCATATATATTTAGTACGTGCACATGAACACACATACCTGCACCTACACCCATTGTAGTAACTATACTTGTGTGTAGATAAACATGTGTTCTGACATTAGTAGTCATGGCCGTTTACAGGCAACAGAGAGAAGAAAATTGGTGCCCTGACTATCTGAATTATCATCAGACATTAAACTGTCTTCATGCAAGGAGGCTTTATTCTTGTGCCATTCCATAAGGAGAGAAAATGTGACAATGTTGCTCTTAAATTGATGTTTATCAATGCAAAGTGGCATTATATTTCTTAAGTGGAATGCATTTCCTGTTGTTCACTGCTGAAAGAAAGTTTGTGGTAACTTGGGTTGTATGTTAGATGCTATACAGGGATCTAATGATAGCTGAAATATCAAGAGAATAAGGTCTAATGGTTTCCAAATTCTATTTCTCAGAGTACCTGCAATTTTTGAACTTCATGTTAGTAGTCCATTAAAAAAATGAGCTGTTCTTGTTTGCTGCTGTTGCTGCTGCACTGAACTTAAAAGAAGCCCAAATTTTTATTCTTTTTCTTTTTTTCTTTTTTTTTTAATTACCTTGGTAAGAAACAAATGGCTGTCGTTGTCACAAAGATGGTATCAGTCACTAGCAGAAGAGAGAGCAGTCATTTTCATGGCCTAGGATCAGAACTGGGTCTGCCAGATTTTTCCAGGCAATGTCTCTCCAGTGTCTTTGGTGCAGGCAGTAGCCAAGCCACATGATTTTATACAGAGCTGAAACCTATTCCTGCTCTTCCACAATCTGTGGGGACAGATTGCAATCCAGGTTCAGAAGATCTCAGTACAGCTCTGTTGGCTTCTTTATAAATCTGTCCTTCAGATTGCTGAGAGTTGCACAGGGCTTCAAAACGTGCCAAGATGTTGAAATGCTATATCATGTCTCTTCTCCCCCAGCTGCCTCTCCCAAGGCATCAGGGAAGCAGTTTTCTGAGGCATATTGCTGCTGCCTTCCAAATCCTGAAACAGATTTTATGGAGTCCTTATTGCTTGTACCACAGTGCAAAAGAGATGGATCCTACACGACGATTGTGGGCTAGATGGTACAGCTCTGGGGGTAGACTGTACAAAAGAGGCTTCAGGCTCTGCGCTGCCCCAGCTAGTGGGAGCTGCACACTCAGCTGCTCTGTGAGTGGCAGGTTGGTGCCCTAGAAATTGCTGCAGCCCAGGCTTAGCTGATAATACCTCCAGGAATCCAGTGCAGCAGAAAAGAGCTGGCAGGGTGCAAGGATCGAGGCTTCCTCATCCAGGAGGAACGCAGTGTGGATCCTACACAGTCATTGTGCCACTGGAGATTTACTCTCCAGTGTGGAGACCTTGCAATGACATTAGTCTTAGAGCCTTCTAGTGCTGCCAGGGTAGTTCAAAGCAGTGACTATGCAAGCTAGAATCCAGGTCAGTCCCTTTTTAAGTGCATAGGGTTGGAAGATAAGAGGAAATATTCTGACTTCTCATATTTGGGCTGTGGCCTGAATGAGTATATCTCATTGTTGGCATATGTCGACTATATTCACTAATGTCTGCTGAACTTGTGGGCTGAGAGAGTTGAGAAGCACTGATAAAATAGTATGGTCCTAATGCTAGGACTGACCTTAGCAGATGCAAAATGAGAAAGGCAAGACAATTGTCCTTCCGACTTCTTTCCCTTGCAATCTGTATCTAACCATCCCCAATGTGGAGAGCAAGCTTCCAAGTATGCGAAGTATGCCAGGTATGCCAATAACTGTGACTCCTCCCACAACTTCATGGTCACCCAGAGCTGAACATGTGCCTGTGCTGTGGATATCCTTGTTATTAGCCTTCCAGATCCTTGTTATTACCTCCCAAGAGTGTGCAAAACAGTATTTTCTGTGATCTACATTTCTGCATGGTACATAGGTCTATATCCTTAACAGTCTTATTTCTGCACATCATCTCTTGTCCTTTCAACCCACATTTCAAGATGATTCATATATCTTCATGTTGGCTAAAATTACTATGCCTTTGAAGGGAAGATTGTTATTTTCTGTCCATCACTAAATCATATTGAAACTTGAATGACAATTTTCCAGGTTGTAACTTCATTTTTAATTGTTTGGGGTATTTTGATAGGAAAACAGATTGCAAAGAGAGGAGGGGTTGTGGCTTCAGTCAGCTAGTGGCAGTGTTTTATGCTTACGATAGACACAGGGGACTGAGGACCAGCTGTATCTGCTTGGCTTGCAGTCAGTCTCCCAATGCCAAAAACAAACAAGAAAAGATGACCAAAGCTTAGTGAATTTTATTTCATTCTGAAGCATTTGCTCTATACAGATTAGCTTACTAAAATAAATATTTATAATTTCTTTCCTACTGAAAAGGTCAGAAAACAGCAAAGAACTCTTCCAAATTATGTTCATCTCAGTAAACTTCAGGAAAAAATAATTTTTGTCTCTCTTTCACTAGTACTAGTGTAAAAATAAAAATACAACATAGAACTAGAGTGAGTATCAGGTCATTGATCTGTTTAGTCCAGTCATATTTGTTTTCAGTGGCCAGAAGGAATATGCACTATACCCTGCCATGAGCAGTGAGGAAATAATCTCTCCCAAGAACTGCAGGTCTGAGATATGATGCTTGATGATTTTTAGCCATTTCACAACATCCAGGATGTTGGTGTTTGTGTTTTGTTTAAAAGGAAAAAAAAAACCCACAACAAAGTGTTTTTGTGTTTCCCTAGAAATTTCCAGTGCTTTTGATTCCTATTAAGATCTTGGCATTTGTGGTACGTGTGGTAGTGGGTTTCCCTAATAATTCAATACATGTTGCCTCCCCAGAAATAAGTTTTAAAACCTTTTTATTTCCACACTTATCTTTGTTTTTTGTTTTGTTTTTTTCCCCCCCCCCATTGCCTTCTGAGGCAAAGCAAATAGATCTGTTTTTGGTCCAAGGTTTGTTTATGGTACTAGGTCATCACTGAATTTAGGCTTACCGTAATTTGCTTATTCATAGAGACACGTCCAGGGCAAGTTCTGTGTGGTGTTGATCTCTCAAAGCACAGCTGCGAAGGCAAAGCCAGCCTGTCTGAATATCAGTATTTTCCTAGCTTTTCTGCATGACACTTGTCACCTTTGTTGTATGGTGTTTTTAACAACAAGGGATGCATTCCGCTGCCTGCTGCACAGATATCCAGCTGGAGTAACTCCATCACTAGTCCAGTGAATCAAATAGTTTGAACAAGTCATTTTTTTGGTGAATAAAAGCAGAAACAAGAGCTCCCAATGTAATGTATTCTCAGCAGAAGTTATTGGTTTAGATTGTGTCACACACTCGTGGTGCTGTACAGCCTTTTCTACCCAAGTTAGGTAATTTGAGGCTCAATCAAATGTCTGTGAAGAAGGTGTTCCCTAAGCAAAACACCCAAAAAAGCTTGTGCTCTGAAACACCTTTACTTTTACCATGACCCAGTTGTGACCTTTTCCTTGTCATTTTGCTGTTGTCATTAAGGCATGCCTGAGGTGTCATTCATCTTTCAGTAACTGTGCCAAACTCCTGCTAAGTTATTATAAAAGACAGTTTAGGAAGCCATGCTTGCTTATCTAGTGGTGAAAGTCTTTTGGATTTCACCTAATCTAGGTGACAAGCCGTAGATGCTAGAAAGGGTTTGATCATGCTCTGTATTCTGTCTTCTTGAGGTGCAGTTGGTGTATGTTGTGTCTCCTCTCTTCAGGGTGTTTTTGCAACAGAGAACCTTAGATTAACAAGATAGGATCATTAGTATATCCCATTTTTATTTTAGCTTTGAGCCTGGAGTTTGAGTTTTTGCTGTCCTCTTCTGCTTCAGCCTGACCATGTGCAATTACTGCCTTCCCAAATGTTAAACTCTATTAAGTAACTACAGCTTCAGAGCCAACCTGAGCCCTAACAGATTGCAAACCCACTGTGAAGCAGAATGTCCTTCCGCTTGAGGCTGGACAACATTCATATTCCAGATTGCAGGTTTTTTTAACATAATTATCAATGTATTTGGGATGAGAATATTAATTGATGGGGTATATAGTAGATAATATGATTTGTTGTGTAAAATTCATAGGATTTAATGCACATAACCCATTCCTGTGGACACAGTATTAATTAAATCCCCTCAGTGCAGTATAGCCTCTTTGAAGAACAGCTTGCCCAAACCCTGCTTCTGAAACAGTGAGTTATCTCTCCATGTGACATATTAGTCATTGAGATATCTCTTAATCAGGTTTTTAATCAGCATGCTTTGGCTTTTCTTCTCTAAAATGTGAGATCTGAAATGTTACCTAATGCTAGATCATTCCTTCTGCAAAAAGAGGCCTTGGGGAAGTTGTGGGATGAAAACTCTGCCGGCAGACTGCACCGTGGTCCCTCACTGGGGCAGGAACGGTTGTGCCAGAGTAACTTCCCGATGCGTGGCAAAACCTGGGACTTTACAAAACCTAGTGAAGGACTCTGTGCTTCTGTGTAGGAGCTTTACTCCATTTCAACTCCTGAGCTGCCTTGGGATATTAAGCCATTGGGGTGGGGATGTTGCTTTTGTCTGAGGTGCTGGTACAGTACCTGCCACTGTCATGTCTGAACAGTTTGCATTTGTTCTTGCAACTAGCCCAGCCTGGTTTGTCACACACTTCACCTCACCCCAACTGCATCTCCTCCCCAGAGCAAGCCCCTCATGCAGCTGCTTGCCTTGTGGGTGGGAACATATCATTGCACCTGCCTACAGACCGTGCTCTGCAAGGGTGGGATGTGTGGGGCACACACCTGCCCGAGTTCTGATTTTCACCCTTGCTGGATGCTTCATTGCTGTGTCCCTGCAAGAGCAGTAGGAATTATAAAGCAGCCAGCCAGACAGTGCCCTGGCAGGTATCCAAGCTCTGCTCAGTGTAGTTGTGTTGGCCAGAACTGTATAACTCCCTCTTCTGCCTTCATCCCACTGAATTGATGTAGAAAAACACTCCTCAGTTGAAGAGCATTTCAGCTTCGTCACTGGTTCTTTGAAATATTTTCCCATTTCTTCTGTTAATATTGGCAAGTGCCTGTGTTGGCAGGTTCTTATGTTGCCAGCTTTTATGCTTTTGTTGAAAGCCATTGGGTTGCTCTGCTAAGCTTCAGCTCCTGCAGCCAAATGATAAATGATAATATCTAGCCTTGTTTTTTATGGCTGAGGGAGAAATGCCACCATATCAGAATTTAACAATCTAGAAACTAGAAAAAAAAACCCCTACACTGAATCTTCATTGTTGTCAATAATAATAAAACCATGATGTTATACTGTTAGTCATATTATATGTGGGACACAGGTGGCAGTGAAGAACCCTTAGCAGGGGTCATAGAATATAAATTTTACCATGAAATTTTGCTAGGAGGAAATTCTCCAGGCCACAACACACTGACCCAGATCTGCATTCTATATTGGTCTGGCCATTTGCACAGCACTACTTCTCATCTCCAATGCAGCAGGTTTGTTGTTTTGATGGTGGGTACCTACAAGGTCCCTCACTATTAGCAAGGACACTCAGATATTTTCTGAGGCAGAGCAGTTACCTTCCTTCAAATGCCTCTCGGTGTCCAAAGCTTGGCCTGTTGGTCCTACCTGCCGCCTTTTCTGTGACCTTCTCTTTCCAGGGAGAATGTGGCAACCAGCCATCCCCTCTGAACTGGGGGGGATCATGCTGTTGGTAAGCAGAGTTAAGCCATTTTTTCCTTCATTACAGTGGGGAGAGAGAGAGAATGGCTTGCTGTCTACATTACACCAGCTATAGGGGCTGCGCTACTGGAGCTCAGGAAAATAATTTTCGGAAGTTAAAGATTAGTAATGGTATGCTACAGGTCAGAGTCTGACTCTTCCTCTTGCACTTTGCTCTGTCCCCATCGAGGGCCAGCTGCCCTGGGCAGAGAGCTGCCTCTGCTCTCTGAAGCAGCCCCCCCAGCTGTTTCCTGGGGAGAGTTTTCTCGCCTAGTCAAATCCAGCTGCTTTGTCCTTTTCCAGCAAAGGAACTAAAGGCAGAGACATTAAATGAGTGAGTAAGGCCAAACAGTGAGTCAGTACCAGCAGTCCAACTGAAACTCGGGAGTCCTTGGCTTCTGCTCCCGTGTTTTCTCTCCTGCTTGAGGAGACGGGAAGCTGCGAGGCGGGTGCCTGCGAGAGAGACAGTCTGCAGAGAAATGAATAAATACTCGCTTGTGTGCGAGTGAACACAACCTCGTCTGTCTGTGCCTCGTGCTCTGAGAAGGAGTTTAATGTGCGCTCCCACCATTAACTGCAGAGCCAGATCCCCTCCTGCGCTGCAGCCACTTGGTGCTGTGCGAGGTGTGTGGCCCCAGGGCTGGCGTGGCTGAGCTGGAGAGGTCTGCCTCTGCCCACCGTGCTGTGCCGGGACAGCCTTCCCAGGGACCCACAGAGTGCTCATACCTGCGGAGAAAAAGGGAGGGTTCATGTGCACCTACAGAAAGCAGACAGGGAGCACGCTGTGGCCCTCCTCCCACCTCCGTAATTTGGAGAGGTCTGAGGACGGGGGAACACGAGAGACACCGAGAGCCACTTTACTTCTGAGTTTTGAGCGCTCTCCTTGGCCACCCCTTGTAACAGGACAAGGAGAGGGAAATGTGTTAACTCGATAGATGAAAATAGCTCTTATGAAAGCATTGCATACTTTTGATTAGTATTGTTAACATAATGAATCCAGATGGTTTGATGCCACGTCTCAGTCTAGATCGGAGCTTTTACAGCTGAAATTGGTCCTCTCAGTGAGGGAGTTGCTCATGGAAAGAGCAATAGACTTTAAAATGCGGTGAATGGCAATACTGGAAATAGTTTTCTTACACTGTCATTTGATATGCAGATAGAATTAAAAAATATAATTTCTTTATATTTTTAAAGTATGATATTTAAATCTAGTTAACTTGTTGGAGGATTGCATGAGGCTTGAATTAAATAAAGCTAGGTTGCTTATGTTCTTGACCATGACAATAGGAGGTGACTAAAAGGTTACTTCTTTGTCCTTCTGCCTTTTTTCTTCCAAGGTACTTTTGACTGCTTCCTGGCTTTGTTTAGCAGAAGCATCCAGTTCTGTCACAGAGCTGACAGGCATGGAGGGTGTTGTGCTATATTTGTGCTTTATGCAATATTTGTGTCAAAATGCCTCTGTCTAAACAGACCAAATGTCAGTAAAAGCTGACCCTGGAACAAATGGTTTGAAGTCCCAGAAAGCTGATCTTTCCCAAAAGTGACTAATGTGAGGCAAATGGAAAATGTTGGTCTGAAACAAGTCAGATCCAGCTGTGTGCATCTGATTAGAAACATCGATTGCTGGCCATCTAAACCAAATAAAATATGAAATATTTTAAGCAAAACCAGGAAACTGTTACGATTTTTAGGATGTGTTTAAACATGTCAGTATCTATTGTCTGATATAGTGGTACCTTCAGTATCTGTTTAAAGGGACTCCAGTGTTCAGACCATATATGCTTTAACTTCTATCCAAAATTACTTTCATCTCCTTCCATCCAAGCAGGAAATTTCTGTCCCCCTTGTCCATCCATCTCAAGATCAAATACAGCTGTTTTTTCCTGTAACTCAGCTTCTTCTTTGCAGCTGGCCTTCTGTGCAGCTGATTTTTTTCAGACCTTGTACAGGTCTGTCTGTAGTGTTTTCACTATAATCTGCACTCTGCATAATCACAGAAAAATGTCTCTCCAAAACTTTTAAAATGCATAACAGAGTATAAAATCTGAAGAAATCTGAGAAAATGCAACTAGAAGAGAAAAAGTCAAGACAAGGAAAATTATGTCATTTCAAACACAAAATGTGATGACCAGTATACCTTAATTCAAATAAATTCATGTCAGCATCAGCATGGGCATACAATTTTGGAAAGAGCTAAAAATGTTTCCTAGTATGTAGGGTACCGTTGTTCTTAGGATACCATTATTCTGGTACCTTCAGTATTTTTGTGCCTTCTGTCAAACAAAAAACATTCTCAGTCCTTCAGTTGAAAAGAAAATCTAATTCTTAAGGTGTATGTTTCAATTATTTAACGTCAATAATCATAATAATCTGCTTCTAAAAATAAATTCAGTAATTACAGCCAAACCAGCAGATATAGTGAGGGGTGACAGTTGTGGCAAGAATTATTTAAGAAAAGGTATGGCACTTCTTTCACAAGTAACACAAAGTACAATCTTAATAACACATTTTCAGGATGCCAGGCAGCTTAAACTACCCTGATCTGCTGTGATTTGGGCAAGTGGTCTGACAGGGGATTCTGCAAATCATACAAGGGGCTGATACTCCTCCTAGTTATGATGCCCTGTGGCAAGATAAAAATTTAGCTATAGGAACTAGTTTTCAGGAAATTCAGTCTCCAGTGAGTAGCTTGGGATACAGAGCAGAATAATACAACAAATCAAAGCTGTATGAAATGTTCTATGTTAATGCCCATGTGTGTTTTTTAATAATTTATGTTACACAGAAGCATTAGAGGACCAGCATGAAGTGGTTTCACAACTCTTCTAAAGAAACAAGAGGAGCTACTTCAGTACAGTAACCCTTATTTCTGCCCTATTTGTGTTGGTGAAAGGGTGAACTGGTCCATTACACACAGTGCATGGGAACATTCTCAGCTGTTCCAGAGGATGGCAAATAAAAAGTTGCCTCAGACTGTATCCATTTGTCTCCACAGTAGCTTTTGCTGTCTGTTAGTTCCTTATCCCTCTGGCGTACTGCCCTGAAGCAGACAAGGAGATTAACCTAAGTTTAGCATGATATTGTTCAAAAAATAACCCCATTTCTCCTTTTTTTTCCCCCAAGTAAGCAATACAGTTCTGATAAGTGGAGAAGGTAGGAAAGGGAAATGCCTTTTTTGTAGAATAGTGGCCTCCTAATTGCAGGATACCATCCATCTTCTCAGGATGTGTCTGACACTGAATTTCCTTCGCTGGTTTGTGAAAGAGAAATATCTTATCAAACATCCTGAATTCTGCTCCTGTGTGGATCTGATTATGTTAATTTGCTTCTCAGGGTGATTCTGAGATACTGAAATATGCAAAGGCAATTGCGAAGCTCTTTGAAGGTCTTTTTGAAAACTAGTTTGTAATTATGCATAAAACCAGCCTTAAACAGGTGCATACAGATACAATGGTGAAGGTTGACTAAAGGTAAATAGGTCATTAGGGTGAAATTCAAGATTTGTTAGAGATTGTAGGGTTGTGTTGATCTATGTTCTCAATGCCTCTACTGGATGCAACCCTGATAGTTGCTGTATGATTTTGGGGGAAAAAAAGATGTTGCCTCTTGCCCAAGAAGCTGTGTTAAATCTATTCCTTCTGATGTAAATCTAATTATAGTCTAAATTATATAAATTCCTATTGTGTATAATAATTGCTGCTTCCTCCAAAGTATTTGTGACTGGCATCATAGCAGCTGTCAAGGGCTAGCTTTTCTAACATTCCTATGCACTGAGTACAAAATCCTGTTCAAAATGTTTTCATTTAATGTCTACTCATAAGGTGAGCTTAACTGAAAATGTAACTTTGGGTGTGTTTGTAAAGTTTATGCTATGCTGGAAAAAGTAGTCAGATATTCCACATAGGCAATTTATATGGAGTCAGTTCTGGTTTTACTCATTTTTATTGGGTTGTTTTCTTCAGCAGGTCTCTCTGTAGAGATGAGAGTACAAGGATCTTAGGGCAAAAATAGGGGACAGCCAACATTGTTTTGCAGACGAAGATCAGTACTAGAAACCATAGGGACACCAGACCTGCACATTTGCCATGCTTCAGTATAAATTGCCTCTCAGATACATGATCTTTCACTGTTTTTCAAGCTCTTCCTGTCTTTATCAGACCATCCTCATTTGTGGTTATTGCCACAATAGTGCACGTATGCTCTTTCAGCTGACAGTGGTGGAGGAAGGACTGGACAGAGGAGCATGATTCACTCCATGAAGAAATTTGGCCAGCAAGTCATTAAAACACACATACGCATGCATGCACACATGATGCACCCATATCTAGGGATGATATGTAAATAATGAGTAGTAGAGAGTCAATTAAATGACTGCTGGCCCATTAGAGTTAAAGAGTTGAGAAAAGGAAGTCACCTACAATCCAGAGCAAAGCACGTGATGTAATAGCAACAAACTCATGACTTAGGAATCCCCGAGTGGGTAATACAGCCTTTCCAGGAAGCAGTGATGAATCACTGAGTGTTTTTCTGGGTGTGAGCCTTCAGGTGAGGGGAACGACGTCAGCTGGAGTGGAAGTGACCTTGACAACAAGCTTGCTGGCACAGATCAGGGCCTTTCTAAAGCAGAAAAGCAGTGGGTCAGCAACACAGAGCGCACAGCTAGGGTTTAATTGTAATGTTAGAATTACATGGTGATTTGTCAAGATTTAAGAGTGCAGCTCTGCTACATTTCTAAGACCAGATAGGTGCTGTTAGCATCTACTCAAAAAATGCCGATTATATATGCCACCTTCAACAGAAAAGTAATTCAAACTGCAGTGAAACAAAATTGTAAAGGCAGCAGTGACTGAATGAAAACCGTGAGGGGTTTTTCCCTTCTTTGCCGTTATAAAGCCCTGACAGTGAAACATTCAGTTTTTGAAGACCTGTGGTCAAATGATTTTATTGTAGCACCATCAGAATCAATGCAGTTACATTAAAGATAGATTCAGTCATATTTCTGTGATCACAGAATGCTGTATCCCTCTTAAAGCTATAATATTTGAACAAAATGCATAACAAACCTTGACATGCTCCAAAGTTTTTAAAGCGCATACAAAGTGTTGACCAGATGAAGTATGAGTAGCTGTGTATACTTGTACAATAATGATAATTTGTAAAATAGATTCTCTTGTAATATTGCAAGTACCTTCAAAAATAAGTTAGTGAAAAAGCAAAGAAATAGATACAAGCTAGCACAGCAAGCAACGGCTAGCTGTCCCTACATAAACAGCCCTCCTGTGCTCCCGCAGAGCAGTCATACAGACACCACTGTAATTGTAGTGGTGGCCAGCACCTTGTAGTCTTCAGTGCAGTACATGAGGGTTTGGCTCTCACGAGTTTCCATGACCTTATTGGTCACAAACAACTGAATGTTCTGTTGTCTGGGCAGAACCACTGTTGCTGTGACATGCCTGCTCTCCCCCCGGAGAGGACTGGGTGGGGAGGGCAATGAGGGGAAAGAGCATTAAAACCTGACAAATCCCTGCTCCCACTCAATGTTATAGGAACTGTAAGAAGTCAGAAAATACGGGACTTATCCCTCTATACCTCCCAGACAGCTGTGTAGGAGGGTTCACGGACAGCAACCTAACTGCAAAACTGGTGGTTTTAAAGTGCAATCAATCTAAATTCTATAAAAATACAGCTCTGCATCTTGGCAGGCAACAACTACCTGTTCGTTGTACTGAGATGTGTTACCATCAACGAAAGAGGTTAATGTCTGCCCAGCAACCATTCTGACTTGTGGCTCACATAATCAATCCAAAGCTTGTCCACAAGGGGTGTGTGTCAGAAACATGGTATTTATTTTTAATAATGAAATATTAGAATGGGGTAGTACATTATCCTTTGCCTTGTGAAAGTATTCTCCTTTGCTCACCAGGCTCAGAAGTCTCCATAAATAAAAATTTAATATTTCAGCTCTGTTGCTGTTATGAAAAGCTGAAAAATAGGACAAGAAAAAAAAAGCCATTTACAATTTCCTGAAGTTTGAGAGAATTCAAGAAGTTTTATTTGAAGTGCTATTTAAGTGCAAAAAGAAATTTCCTGTCATCAAAAACTCTGCTTTTATAAATCCAAATGTACATGGCTCAAGCAAAGCCAAAAAGGTTTGTAACTTGGCAAAAAAATTTTCTAATGAACGATTAGCATTTATCTCACAAATAATATTGCTTTGTTTCAGTCTCACATAGGACAAAAACGTATCTGAATTTTAAAAGCCTCCTCAAGAAATCATTACCATAAACTTGGAAACACCCTTTTGCAGTTGAGAACAGGGAAAACAGAAACCAGTATGCTGTGCTGACTGAGCCCTCCTGTAATTTTCCCTCTTGGAGGTGACCCTGAGATCTGCAATTTTGGGTGATGCTTGTCCATGGGTCCCTTTTTCCTGCTCTTTCATTCATGTGTTTCCTCTTGCAATTAGATGTTACTGCAGGAGATGACTTCATATTTTAATACTGTTGAACTTTTGCCTATTTGATCAGCAGATGTGCTGGAATCAGGAGACTACGCCAGCTCTTCTACATACCTCCCCCATAACTTTGTGTAGCAGGCGTTTGGGCTGGGTAGTATCATCTTTACTCATGCTGATGAACAATTAAAAGATATGAGCAGTCTCGCTGACTGCTGTGGGTGAGACACGTGAGAGGGCGATCACCAACCTGGGCAAAAGTTACAAAGCCTTGTGCATCATTTCTCTGCACCTGAGTTAACAGGTAGGAAACGGGGTTATTTCACTTCCTTGTTGAGTGGTGTAAGCTAAAATACCTTAGCAGCTTGAGAGAAAAGATGCTGCAGCAGGGTAGTGGACTTCCAGTATGAAGTCCCTAGGCTACCAGTCCTGTGCAGTGACATCTGTCAGCCCCAGTGAAGCTCTCTCCAAAGCCCCAAACAGGAGATGTCCTCTCAGGTGTGAAATATTCTGGGCAAGTCCCGCTTACTGTCTGTGAGCTGTGTGCTCTCAGCTGGCCTCCTGAAGAACATCTCCCTCAGATCAAGCATGGTGACTATGTTTTTAAAGACTTAATCTTTAATTATTAATCTTCTGTGAAATACTTTACTGAAAAGCTTGACGGCAATCCATTCAGAACATATCTGTTTCCCACATAAATTGCCAGTTTGTTTGTTTCCCTTTGAAAGAAAAAAACAGAATCCATTTTGTCTCTGCCCAGATTAGGAAAACAGGTCATGTTTAAAAAGATGTGGGCTAATGTGCTCTAAACACCAGCACACCCAAACAAACCAGTGGTAAATGCTGTTTAAAAGAGGTTTAACATATCTAAGAGATTAGAATCAGTCTTTGTCTCTACCCCTGCTAGCTTGTTTTTAGATGTGACCTCCTTTCCTTGCCTAAACAGATGCTCTGCTGAGACCACTGGGCTGTAAAGCCATCCTGACAGCTACCTCGCTTCCCAGGCTCTCCCAAAGGGCCAAGACTCTTCCAAGTGGTTTCCTCCTACTGAAAAGACTATAATTAGCTGCTTCCCCCTTTTTACTCTGTTTAAAAATGGCACATACAGCCTTTCTTCCTATCTTCTGAGACCTCTTCCCCCATCCTGTCGTGATTTTGAATGTATGTAAAAGGAAATGCTATGCTGTGGAAGTAAAAGCGCATTGTTTAACAAAGAGAAAATGCCAGGTTTTGTAGTAAAGAATCAATATTTTCTTCCTTTCCCATTAGGCTGTGACTTACCCTTCTGTTACCCAAAATACATATTACCTGCTTGTTTCTGGACTGTGACTTTGTCCCCATTTTACTAACCATTATTATTACCCTGTTTATTTCGGACCCTTTCCACACTAAACTCCTGTTTTAATTTCTTTATAACTTAGCTTGAGGATAATATATTTTTGAGAAGATGGCCATGTGATGGGCTCACAGGTCCAGACCCACTTTCCCCATTTTAGGAGCAATGTGCTTCAACTGGAACAGAACCAGGGCAGGGACACCAGTGGAAAAAAAGGGAGCAGACTGGCTGTCTTCTGAGAGAAGACTGGATTTGTCTTGTTTAGCCTGGCAACAAAAAAGCTGACAAAATCTAGAATTGCTATCTGCAAATACCTCACAGAAGGAAAAGGTTTCTTAAAAAAGTTAGCTTAGAGCAATAGCGAATCATTTTTAAATGTCTGGGAGTCAGTCGAGACTGAAAATGAGAAGCTCTTTCTACTGTCAAAGCGATGAGGTCCTCACACAGGCTTCCTTGTGATGCTGTAGAGCCAAAATAACTCAGCTTTAAGGTGAAGCATGAGCAATTGAAGAAAGGGACTGCATGATCTGGGAGGTCCCTTCCAGGGCTGCATTTGTAAGAGGAGAACTATGGTTCCAGACCAGTATCTAGATAGCTTTATGGTTCTAGAGCTTATTTTAGATCTCATTGTGGTTCTAGACAGCATTCTGGAGCTGATTCTCGTGTTTCTGGATCACCGTGTGGTTCTAGATCACATTCTAGAGGTGATTCTGTAGCTGATTCTAAATCGCCTTGTTGTCCTAGATTGCATTCTGGAGCTGATGCTAGAGCTGATTCTAGATCACCTCGTGGATCTAGATGCTTTATAGAGCTGAGTCTAGAGTATGGCTCTAGATAACTCTAGTTCGAGATAATTCTAGAGCTCTTTCTAGAGCGTGGTTCTTGGATGCATTCTGGAGCCGATTCTAGATCACGTCGTGTTTCTAGGTGGCATTCTAGAGTGGATTCCAGATAGCTTTTTGGTTACAGATCGTGTTCTGGAGCTGATTGTAGAGGTCATTCTAGAGAGCTTTGTGGCCCTGGATAGCATTCTAGAGCTGATTCTAGCACTGAGTCTAGATACCTTTGTGGTTTAGATCGTTTTGTGGTTCTAGATCAGTTTCCAGGCTGGCTTAGGGCTCCATTGGGTTCTGAAGTTGGAACTAGATGATCTCTAAGTCCTTTCCAACCCAAACTATTCTATGATTCTATGATTAAGATTTCCTTTGTTGCTCTAGTGTATTATTCTCCCCTCTATCTAAGTAATTGCACATTAAGTCTTCCTGTCAGTTTCTATCAGTGGAATAGCTTTTGCAAATGTAAATCCAGCTAGCAGTACTCACAGATTCAAAGATTTCAGCTAAGAATGTGTTTTGAAAGAGTGTTAGGGAAAATTTCTTGGCTTATAAGGGATTTGGAGCTGAGAAGTCTCAAAAATCTTATAAGCAGAGACATTTTCTTACAAAAATACCATGTCACTGTCAGATATCATTGTTCGTTTAGCAGAACTTAGTGTCTGTATTCTTAAGCTTCTCAAAAAAACTGGCTCTACAAAGTTATGAAACTTGTCTTAGTTAAAAAAAAACTATGCATCAGGTTTTCTGATTTTCCCTACTCAATGATGCAGGTCTCAAAGCTCAGTTCACCAAAGAAATGGCTGAAAATCTATTTTAAGATTGTTCATGTGTTAGTTTATCCAAGTCAAGCTTTGTAATGAAAATGTGACAATTATCATTCCTTTGTAATTTAATACAAATGTATTCCTTCGTAATGTAATACAAATTAATTCCTTTGTAATTTATTACAAAGAAGGATATCTTCACAAAATAATTTTTTAGCTTTTTGCATACGCTTTGGGAAGTATACTGTTATCTACTGAACTACATGTGTTCAAAAATAAATCAGTTCTCACTGCCTCAACTGGGTGCAACGCTGATAGTTGTTGTATATTTTAGGGGAAAAAAGATGTTGACTAGGAGCGCACTAGTTAGCATGGGCCAAAATGGAGCCAGGGAACAACCCGATGGTTTATCTGTGTAAATTACTGCAATTTACCTACTAGTACAGACGGTCACAGAAGATTCGCAAACTTCTGGGATCTCTGGTGCTAAAAGGAGTACTGGAGAGGCTTGTTTCTGCTTTGCTGGTATTAGCACAGGTACATTCTGCATGGATTGATGTTCAGAGCAACAGCAGCATGCCAGTTCCACACATTTTGTGACTATGTGGTATCCAAAAGGAGAATTAGTAACTGTCGCTGTGAGCACTTATGCTGAAGTTAGGGAGAATCTCATGAGCTGTTCTGCCGTAAGGATTGCACAGTAAAACAAGTGGTTGTTTTCATGTTTGACCACCAAGACACCTATTTGAATTAAACAAGAATACACTTACATTGTGACACCCTTTATCGGCAGAGTTCACTTGCTATTTAGAGAAAGAAAGGCCAAATAGTGGTACAAGAATGCAAAGCTGACATCAACATACAGAAAAGATTACACTTTCATCTTTCATTTTAAAATGATCTTCAGCCCCTAATGCAGCCAGGGCACCTCGCTGTGCACTTCTGCCACTGGCAGCAGAGAATAAGCCTTAGAGAGCAAAGTGCAGCAGCAGCAGTGGCGGCAGCAGCATCCATGCCTGGCCCCAGCCCTCTGCTGATTCAGGTGTCACTGAGCCAACAGTGATTTTCTTTGCATAGTAATTCATCTACCCATGCTTTAAAACAAGACTGCACCCCCCTCTCCTAACTTGACTAGCTTACTGAAAGCCCACAGCAGAATCTGCTGGTTTAACTTTTCCATGGTAATATTCAAATTATTTTGACATTGTGAAACCTGGACTCTGTTAAGCAGGTAGGAAAAATAATAAATGCTATTAGTTTACTCTGAACTGTCTATTGGCATTCATGTCCCAGAAGCCAACTAGTAGGAATAACCGCTATCAAGATCAGTTATTTTGGAAAGACACTTGAAGCAAAATCTGCTGGTTAATGGGAATACCTGAAGGAGGCATTTTGTCAGAGGCACATAGTTGAAAACAGCCTGAAGTGTCCCTTCTCACCTCCCTCGTAATTAAACATAATAGAAGTAATGATTTCTCTTCAGACAAAGCACTCATAAGGGGAACTTTGCATCTTATAAAAAAAAAATAAATGAGAGAAAATTACTCCAGAATACAAAATCTAAGGCTATAACCCAGACAGAGGCATTTGGCCGAGGACAGCGAGCCAGCACCATTTGCTGCAGGGGAAATGGCTGCAGATTTGGCCGCAGAGATGTTTCCAGGCAGTCAGCTGGTGCAAAGGGAATAGGCATCTACATGGATGGGAGACATCCCTCCTGGATCAGACCGGGTTATTCCAATGGCTGAGTTAAAGGAGCAGTCCTTTTGTTAAAGGAGTCCTTTCCTCCTGTGTTAAAGGAAGCACATCTGTCTGTCATGTTGGGCATAGGACATGTGAAGGGATTTGTCTGGGTCAGGGAACAGCCCTTAGCTCGAGGTGGACAACCTTGTTGCAGAAGTTCTTCTCTGTCTGTTCTCCATCCTCTCCCAAAATCATGTGACTGAGAGGCTGGAGAGGTTAAGTCTATAAATCATCTGTCCTTGAGGAGAAGTCTGCAATTCTAGCTGCTTTTGTTCAAGGAAGCTTCAGAGCAGCTGTTGCCTGAGAAAAAGAACAAATGGCAGCTGCCAACTGGGGTCAAAGCTGAAGCTCAGCAGGGTTTGGTTGGGGGCTGCTGGGGGGCAGTGGGGAAGTTAGCAGTGGGAGAAGTGGCCTGGAGGATGCAATCAAAGGTGAGTTTCTGTGTGTTGGGGAAACCAGTTCGGCAGGGTAGAAACCCACTGCAGGGACCAGGGCGAGGGAAGGCCGTGATTTTTATCTGTGCAGCAGCACTCAGGGTGGTCTGCAGTGCCAAGGGCTTGCCTCTCTGTGGAGGCACTGCGGGCCTGAAAAACTGCTAGGAAACTCTTCTCTTCAATTTGACTGTTGTTAAACATTCAAGGGAGAAGAAACCTCTGGGTCTGATGTGGAATTAAAGCTTTGAACTTGCCCTGTGAGCCAGAGAAGGAGCTGGTTGGGAAGCACGACAGACTCGCCAGCTGTTGGGAAGGAGGGCAAAGTGTTCAGTGTGGTTACAGTTTTTCACACAGAGGGCAGATCGTAATCGGGATGGACAGGGACTACCACCATACCATGATAGATCTGCAAAGGTATAGTAAAACCCTACCTTATATCTCAGCATCCTCCTGCTCCTCCGCAGGGCATCACTGGACGATCGGGATGGCTGGCAGAGCCTCACCTGTGAGGAGTGCGGAGGCAGGTGCAGAGATGTTCAGGGCATTTAGAAGTAGGATATCCAGAGTTCAATTCTCATTCTGGAAAAATCAGTCAGAATGCTTGCAGGGAGAAAAATCACACACCGTAATGATCACATTTGTAACGAACCCAATTACTGAAGTAATATTATGGGGAAAACTTATCATACTACCTGGGAATTAAATAACCAAAGAATTTCCTTCAGCCTGAAGCCCCCAAAATGACTTGATAAAAACATACACAAAGAAATGTAGCAAAGTGATCAACTGAAAATCAGGAGAGCAGGCAGATAGAGGGCTCACAGTTATAGTGCTCCAAAACATCTGTTTGAACCATGGGGAAAAAAAACAGGTGGATGCTGCATGCTTATGGTAGAAAACAAAGCTGGGAAATAGAAGATTCACAAAACAAAATTAGAAATATTGGTAGGTTTTGTGGCTCACAGCAGTGTGTAAGGATTTTTGTTTTTTTTTTTTTTAATGTCATATTACAGTCACATTTCCTCTTCCACTTCTTATCATCACTTTAAAGACGTGTCCTTTCGATTTGACTCTTCTGTGACAGTATTGTCTATAGCAACAGTATTTTGTTCTTGTAAAAACCTTGGACTGATGTAGCAGTGAGAGCCAAATGCCGACCAGCTCTTGATAAAGAACACCTTTGGGTAAACACATTACCAGAGACAAACTTAAATGATGTGGCATGCTGAAAAAAACTGAAATGGGAAAAGGTACTTTGTGGTACAGCAGGTCCTTTTTTTTGTCCTCAGCATTTCTTAGGTAAGCTGACTGCGACCGACTCTAAATGACAGCTGTTAGTTGGATAGCATGGTGCTTTTTATGTCTTCAGTGACTGTTCTTGATGTCAAGAGCAGCTGTGTTCAGTCTTTTTTCTTAAAAAAAAAGTTGAGCTTAGCATCTGAAAAAATTGGCTTTGTGTGGCTAACCACAAGCAGGGCACATGACTGAATGCTGCATCTGCTATGTCCCCCTTCAGTTCAAACAGTTTGGACAAGAATATTCTGTAAACTTAAAGGGAAACTTTCAATTTACACGATGCATTTAGTGCTCCTCATCAAAGCAAGCTTCAAATTTTACCCCCTACCAAAAAATAAGAAAATCTGTACTCCGGAAAAGGGAGCTGCAGAATTTATTCCCTGCTGTCTCATCTCTTTAACCTCAGGGTAAGGGTCAGATTTCCAGGAAATATTTGTAGATTTTTGGATGTCTGCCTTTCCAGGGTAGCTAGAGCTACCTCTAGGGCTGTTTCTGGTAATTTGAAGAAAACTGTCAGCTAGTTTTAACATCTTAATACTCACATGCAGAAAGAGATGAAGCACTGAGATCCCTATGGTATAATTTTATTTTAGCACTGGTGATGAATTAAATGCTTGAGTAAAATTATTGGTCTTGCTAGTAATAGTGGATTTTTCCAAAAGATTTTAATACCTACCTCTGTAAGGTATCTTGAAACTGCCAATTATTTAATACTCCTGCTAATGAATGGTCCTGTGCCCTGCAACAAAAGAAAAATGCTTTTTTGCAAACCTTAATCTGAGGCAGTGATTATAACAATTTTGTAGATACTCGAAATTTTCTGACCTGCCCACAGTCGCATAATTTCCTCAGCAGCAATGCAAGGTATGCAGCCTACAAAGCCTCTTTTGTAGCCCATCATAGCCACAGGCTTTGCTTTTTCCTCTTACGTTATTATCTCTTTACTAGGATAGCATGGTCTTTATTGGCTACAATGTGTCAGAACAGATCACAAAAAGTAGGGTAAAAAGGGACCTCAAGATTCCCAGCTCCTCCTCAAGTCTGGAAAAACTATATAAAAGGACTACATCTGGTTATAGTATAATGAAATTCATGAAAGCTTTTACTTCCTCACTTTTCTTTATCCCCTTTTCGGCTTGTCTGGGCTAGAAGACAGTTTATGCACTGGAGAGCTAACATACGTTGACACAAGAAAGAAATATATGTGCACTAGAAAGAGGCTTTGTAACTCTTCCTCTAGCTGCAGGACACCATAACTCTACTAGAGAAAATGCAGATGAACAATAGCTCCTGGAAATTAGTATTGCTTTGCATTTGCTGTGGAGCAGTTCTTGTCAGCTTGGCCTGTGTTCACTAAAGATGGACTCATGAATGCTGGGAAGCTGCTGATCGGCATCTTCTTTCTATGAAGTAATTTTATTGACGTTTATTTCAAAAGGAAGCACTGCCTCAAAACAAGATTTAAGGGGTAAAGGACACTAAAGCCCGGTTTAGTCTTTTGGTGATCTCACCATATATGCCACAGGACTGAATTTCTTGTGTGTAGAAACACATCCAGCTAGAGACCCTGAAATCCCCCAAATTTCCCTTAAGAAAACACACAAAAGTAATGAAGTAATAAATCTGTTAGGATTGGAAGACCGCAAGCAGTTTGTTAACTCAGAACCACATTACTCCAAAACATCTGTCTGTGTCATGGGGAAAAATGTGTGAGTGAGTGCTGCATGCTGAACGCTGGAGAGCAAACATTCAACCAGGGATGCAACACATTTGAGATCCGTGTTGGTCAGGTCAGTAAAACAATAGTTCTTATTTTTATGAAGGAGAGAACCTAAATTAGTTTATTTACAGTAAAAAGCATACACTCTTGACAAACAACATTTATCCATACGGTCTGCAGCACTGCGTGATTGCTATCACAATGCAGAGGAAAGTGTGCCTTATGATGGTTTGATACTGAACATGGTGCTAATTTGCATGTAAATGCAATATGTCCCCATAGATTTGTTCCTACTTTCATTAAGCTGTCTTGGAAATTGCAGCCTGATGCTACACTGGCAAACACGGAGTGCCATTGCTCCCCTCCACAGAAGCTCAGAGACCTGAGCATGAGGGCTCAAATCTCTCAGATTAGTCCTGCAGCCTTCTGTAGCTTTTTCCTCAATGAGCTGCTCAGTGAGGATGAATGACTGGACCCTC
Organism: Pterocles orientalis; assembly: GCA_011057875.1. NCBI lineage: Eukaryota > Metazoa > Chordata > Aves > Pterocliformes > Pteroclidae > Pterocles > Pterocles orientalis. Next base: position 1,032,701 of record WKFP01015363.1, read on the forward strand.
AGCTAGAGGGGACTGCAAAGAATAATTAATCACATCTTCAGTACAATTAGCAATGTATGTCTCGGAAGACAGTTTGGGTGCAATCTTTGGCTTTTGAATGTTGACGGGACCTCCTTGTAGACGTACCTGTACATTTAATCAAAGTACACAGCAGAACATGCTCCTCTTCTGTTGCTTTGCCTGTTGGGACTGCAGTGTCCTGGGAGGGCAGGGTACGGCAGCTGGCAGAGCCCTTCCACCACGAAAGGAAAAAATGGAAATAAGCCATAGGCAGTCAGCACTCTGGATGGGAAGGGTCAGTAGCAGTAAGAATCAGTAGTGCTAATGGTGTGTCACTTTTGCTAAAGCTAGCAAACAGCAAAATGGAAACATTTATACTTGTTTAAATATTCTTTTTATTAAGCTGTATTTTATTTGACAGTGTCCAAAAAGTGTGTTGGAACAGCATTTTGTCCCTGGAACACCCACACTTTTTTTTGTGTAGCTTTTTCACATCTTCAATGGTCAGTAGTTGTTTTTATGGGGTTTTAAAGAGAAAAAATGAGTCCAGGGAGTCCACCAAGGCTTAAAACCATTGGCTTCACAAAGATGTGTTAAAAAAACCCCAGCACCTCAGAGCACAGAATTTAGCATGGCATAGCATCACACTTTTGCCCCAGCATAAAGAAAACAGCATATTCATACAGAACACAAAACCAGTCCTAGCTGTGCATTTATTAAAAATGTAAGTATGTCAAATCAGAACTCACCTTGAAAAAGGCTCATATAATATGCCACAGTTCAGATAATAATGGTGTTTGATTGCCAGCTCTAAGGAAGCGAAACTCTTAAGTCAAAAGCGAATGCATGAAGCCAAATTTTTCTCAGAATTGCTTATTCAGAGAAAAATTCTGAGACTGAAAAATTCAGAGGAATTTGGGTGCGCTTTTGGGTGCATTTTTCTAAAGAAGGTTTTGTGAACCAGGGAAGTCCTGACCTAACACCCTACAGTATTTCAAGATTGGCTGCCTCACTGGTTTGATAGTGATCTTCCAGCACCAGGTGCAGAATGAGATTGAAAACTGTGTCTGTAATCTCTAAGCACCATTTTAAACTGCCACATAAAGTTCTGGGTAAACGAGAGGCTATCGTGCTTTGGTGCAAATACCATGGGATTGAAGAGTTAGCGGCCTTCCTGGCCAAAGACTCCCAACATACAATAAAGGAAAAGAATCATATTTATTTCTCAGAATGTGTTTAATTAAATTTATTTTTCAGATAGGATTTGCAAGTGATGCTGTGCTGTACAAAGCGATGGACAAACAGGATTCAGCAGCTGCTCCCCTGTTGCCCCATGCAGACAACATTAGGCTTCATGGATGTGGCAGCTCCTGTCGTTTTCTGTCCAGTTTTAGGCGAGGAGAGGAGACAGCAGATAGGAGAAAGCAATGTTTTATCTATATTTCTTGGCAAACTTCTCAGAAACACCAAAGAAATGTTGTTAACCCGAATCTGAAACAGAAACACTGGTCAGCTGAGAGGAAACAAAGTGACATTCAAAGAACCTCTTGGGGAGAGGTAGGTGAAGCTGTGCGGTTGTGACTTCTGAAGAAGAATACGCTACTACTGTTTTTTATTAGTAAACTAAGTCATTGCTTAAACAGATCATTTTAAGGCTTTGGAAATGTGAAACCTCTACCCCTTCTTAAAACAAGAGGGATATCAGGTGATTAAGGAAAATATGATAATTAAAATGAATAAGAAAAGTTTGAAAAGTTTTGTGGTTACTCACTAGTCGTTGTTCGGCTTTCCTGACTAATGTAGTTAGAAATCTTGAGCTAAAAGCATGTAGTGTGGAACTGATGTTATCATACACACCACATAGATAGCCTCTCAATCAAGAAAAAAAAAAATCACCTCTTACTTTATAAAACACCTTTGAAAATAAAGACCTAGGACAGTATACTCTCAGTATGCCTCCTGCAGAGACTTTGGAAACACATGTATTTGACAGGCTGCTCAGTTTGCAAAGCTGTTGCCACTGAAGATAATAATTTTTCTGGGAAATTCCTCCAGAGGTACAGTAAATGCCTCAGGGCCACTGGTCCTTGGAGTCACCCCTGTGCATCCCCTAGGTTACTGAGGAAGTCATGCCTCCTACCAGGGAGAAATCCAACGTGCACCACCTCAAAAAGCTCCTGAGGAGAGTAGCTTAGAAACACAAACCATAGTTCTTTCTCCAGATGGTCTTCAGCTTGAAGGTTATCTGAATAATCTTATTTTTTCTTTATCATTCCACACCAAGCTTGCATAAATCAAACCATACAAGGTCATTGACCTTCCATGGTCTTGAAACTTCAGGCAGGCCTTGCCCAGCAGAGACAGTATTCTGCAAATGTTCTCCATGTCCTTTCTCAGAGTCCATCTTTAATTAAAAAATTTGCATAGCGCTCTTGGCAGGAGCTTTTAATTTGATATCTCTGCAACAGATCACTTCTCACTGAACTCTGCTCAAGCAGTTGTTCTGGGAACTGCTGCAGAAAAACTGCAAAAATACATACTTAGTAGAAATCTGTAGAGAGAACATGAAAAAGTCATTTATGTGCTGGGTAAGGGATTTTCTTCTGTTTTGGTTTTTTTTTTTCCTGAGGTGGAGATATTTAACACACAGCACACAATGGGGCCTTAGTACAAAGTGCAAACTGCGTTTGAAAGCTGATAAGCTCCATGCAGAGCCCTCAACTTCCAGCCTACCAAATGCTTAATTATGTAAACAACCCTGCTGAAGCCACTGAGATTTCTTACATGTCTAGTGCTAAGCAAACATCTAGTCTTTTTATTAACTAGGCCTCAGCTTGGTAGCAGAAAATTAAATCCTTTAGAAAGTTTTGGACATTTTAGGTGATTTCATTAGCAATTTGTTAGTGTTTGGCCCTTTGTGTTAAGCAATAATAAAGCTCGCAGCTAAGAAGAGATATGTTTATTTGCAATCCAAAGTGATTCCTAAAAATGTCTTTGTTAAAATAAGAATTAATGGCAATTAGTTGCAAATAGTATTGGAAAGATCCCATCAAAATAATTTTCCCAGAACGTTCTTTCCAGCTGTGGTTAAATCTATGTTTCCTGTGGAAGCAAACAGGCTGTTTTCTACCCAAGCTTGGAAGCCCCTCTTCCCAGCCTTCTTCCCGTCCCTCAGCCAGGCTTTTGTTGGGCTAGAGCACCTCCCCTATGAGGACAGGCTGAAAGAGTTGGGGTTGTTCAGCCTGGAGAAGAGAAGGCTCCGAGGAGACTTAATAGCAGCCTTCCAGTACCTGAAGGGGGCTACAGGAGAGATGGGGAGGCACTCTTTGTCAGGGAGTGTAGTGAGAGGACAAGCGGTAACGGGTATGAGCTGAAAGACGGAAGATTTAGACTAGACATTAGGAAGAAATTTTTCACTATAAGGGTGGTGAGACACTGGAACAGGTTGCCCAGAGCAGCTGTGAATGCCCCATCCCTGGAGGTGTTCAAGGCCAGGCTGGATGAGGCTTTGAGCAACCTGGGCTAGTGGGAGGTGTCCCTGCCCATGGCAGGGGGGTTGGAACTTGATGATCTTTAAGGTCCTTTCCAACCCAAAACATTCTATGATCCTCTGTTTCCTATGTAGCACAGTGATGGAGAGGCGACAATCTCCACCAAACCTGTATTGAGGTCAACAAAAATCCTCACTAGATGACCAGATAAAAACGTACAACATTGGACAGATTGTTAGCAAGATGGTGGAAGAGAGGGTCTCTTAGTGTAAAGATGAAGCCAGCTTCAGAGAGTTTTGTTACCAAAGTGGCTGAAGTATCAGCCTGGGAGGGACCACAGAGCAAAACTGATCCTCAATACCATACTTCAGCTTAAAGGTGGTACCATAAAGGGTCATTTGTCGGCCACACACAAAGGTTTCATTTTAGATACTGCTCTTATAAAGAATAAAAAATTGGAATAGTTGTATTTATTTGAATTCTGAAAAAGTTAAAAACTGCATTAAAGGAGTTGGAAAACTTCTCAAGTTAATCAGTACAATCATTTGAAAAGTGGTGGTGAGAGAACAACCAGCTTCCTCTTAATTCCTCATCCTTACTCTCCATAGAAACTATTTCATTGGTCCTACTTGGAAATTTTTTTCCAATTTAAAAATCCTGTGAATGTATTTTTCTCTTTTAATAGAGCTGTCTCACCAAGAAACTATACCAAGAGCAGAAGAGAGGCTTTTAATTTCAATGGACAAGGAAACGCAGAGGTAGAGAGTTATGTGGCTTCCCAACGGCCTACCTGCCTCTTAGGGCTCTCCTTGGCAGCCCTGACAAATACACCGGTTATTTCCTTCTGCAGAAGGGAAACATCTCCCAATTCCAGGCCAACCTCTATATACACACAGACAAGACGTGTTGGACGGTGCAGTATCTTGCATGATCGCTGCCACTGAATTTTCCTATTCCCTTCGTTTTAGCCTCCCGTCACGTCTCTCCCACAGGCTGTAACCGAGGGGACCCCGGTTAGGCTTTATGAGATGGCTGTAGAGCCCCGCAGAGGAACGCTACGGACCACCTCCTTCGCGTTACCCTGTTAACAGCAGGTCAGAGACGACCCACATCCCCCAACAGCGGCAGAGGGAGCCTGGCCGAAGAAAAATTGCTTTCCTTGCCATACAGCTGCTTCGAAAATTTCTGTTCAAAAGCAACCGATGGCCAGACGCTGCCTTTCTGAGGGCTCTGTCCCCGAGGCGGGCAGGAAGGCCCGCTCCCCACCGTGCCGGGCGGCCCCGCTCCCCACGCGGGAATTTGAGGGGGTCCCACGTCCGCCCCCGAGGACCGACCGGGGCGGCTCCCCTGGGGCTCCCCGCCGCGCCGCGGGTCTCTCCTTCCGGCCCTGACGAAAAGGCCGCGGACAAACAGCCGCGCCGTGCCGGGGGAAGGGGCGGCCGGAGCGGGGGCGTGCGGGAGGTGTGGGGAGGGGGCAGCGCCGTGCGGCTACATGAGCCCCCGCCCGCCCAGTGCCGGGGTTGCTGCTGAGCCGCTCAACGGCCCCCAGGCGGCAGCGGTGACTGGGGGCGCTGAGGAGGAGCCGCCTGCGCGGCCCAGCTGCGGCGGGCGGGCCGGACGCACTGAGAGAGCAGCCGCGGACCGCGGCGGGGAGGGGAGAGCGGCAGCCCAGCCCGCACTGGCAGCGCCATGGCCACCAAGGTGAGCAGACCCCGGCGCGGGGGGGCGTGAGGCGGCTCCGGGGCGCCCCCTGCGCTGAGCCCCCGGCCGCGGAGGAGCTCGGCGGGCAGCAGCCGCTCTTGGCGGCGGGCGGGGAGGGAGGCCCTGCAGGGCACTGGCTGCGTTTCGGGGGGTCGGGGGAGCGAGTCCCCTCCCCGGGGCCTGCCCCTCGCCGCCAGCCGCGGGAGGGAGGGAATGAGGGGGCTGTCCGCTCCCGCCGCGCCGCGGTGGGGCCTCGCCGCCGCTGCCCGGCCCCTCGGAGCGGATCGGCGGGGCAACGCCAACTCCGGGGCACAGGAAAGTTGTTTTCTGGTGTGTTTCTGTTCCGCCGTGTCCCCTCGTCGACCAGCCGTCGACCAGCCCAGAGCGACTCTAGGGTCGAATAGCCGCCGGAGGTCGAGAGCTGCTGCTCCTGCAGCCCGGGTGCCCCTGCCCCGCTTCTACCGAGCCCTGCGGAGCGGCGCCGGCCGGTACGCCGCGGCCGGGCTGGGGAAAGGCCTCGGACGGCGGCGGGCCCTGCCGCCCTGCCCTGGGACGGAGCGTCCGCGCTGCCCCCAGGGGCTGGGGACGGGGCGTCCTCCCGGCCGGCCCGTGGCGTCAGGGCAGCCGGTAGAGACCCCCCTGAGTGGGGGGGGTCGTAACCAGGGAGTGGGTGTGCGGCGGCCTTTGTGGGAGCCCGGAGTCTGTAGTGTGCGAGCTGTTAATAATAGGGTCTGATTTTGCAAAGAGAAACCAGCGCAGGAAGTGAAATTATTTTGTTTAGTTCTTCAACAGTGTCTGCTATTAATGTAACAGTCAAAATTAGTCTATCCTATCTGAAACCGGTCTCTTTCTAAATTAACAATATTTATGTACTATCCTGGCTGGTGAAAGCATCTCTGCTTGTGTAGGTGTAAGTTAACAACCACCACTATATGTCATCTGCAAGCTGTGTAAATATTGCAGAAGGCTTTTTTGGTGTTTGAAGTAATACTTAGAGTCAGCTGATCCCATAAACTTGGCCAGCAGTTTGAAAAGTTCCTTTTACTGAGGCAGCGCTTATACAGTGCACTGTTTGTATTGCGCTTCTCAGTCCTGGGGAAATTCTGCATCTCGAATGTGTCAAATTTAATGTATAAGCGGCCGTCTCTCTCTGGCTGTTTGAGTTAATGGTTACTCATGTTTTAGTAAACTTTTCCAGAAGCACAGAGAAGTTGGTTTTATGCTTCAAAATTGCTTAGGCAGTTTAAAAAGTAGTAATACTGTGAAATTTGTCTTCTGTTGAGGTTTTAGAATATTGTTGATGGACTCAGTTTTAATATTGGTGGTTTCCACTGATTTGTGGGATGTGTGTACGAATAATACCTAATCACCCTTAACTGTTGTAGGTAGCAAGAAAATTACTTCCTCATGGGATCCCATGTTCTGTGCCAAACCCATGAGGCCATTTTAGTCATATATTTGGAAAACTTCACTTTGTTTTTCTTGAAATAATTTTGGAGTTACTTCCTTAGACTGCAGGGTCTATGATTTCTAGCTTCCTAACCAGGGCAGTCTTGAAATCAGGTGGTGCAGGTTTTTTCATTCTACATATAACAAGTTATGGTAATTTACTTTAAGTTGAAGGTTAAAATTGGGAAGTGGTAGTCAGTAAGGCTTGATATTTTATTGTTAGTATTTTGATATGCTGGTAACTAAGAAGAGTACTGAAGAGAAGCTCGTAGCCCATGAGTTAGGTCCCTCTCTGTGAATTGCCCTATTGTGAATTTTAGTTTGTTAAACTTCTGCAAATGTCAGCTGTAATAAAGGATACAATTTTTTAACAGTGTGAAGGAGTGGCTGGCTCAATAAATAGTCTTTAGGAGATTGGCCAACTAAACAGTCACCATTTCACTTGGAAAGTAAATTTTGTTTTTTAAATTGTAAACTAACTTCCCACTTTGTACTCCTTTCAAAATAGCCTATTTTGGAAAGAAATATGCAAAGTGTATTGGTATTGTACATGAAAATGTTATCAAAACTAAACTATAATTAGTCACCTGGAGTGTGAATTTCTCAAACTTCAGTGGTATCAAATCCTGTGTAGCTGGTAGGGACTACTGACTGTCAGGCCTGCACTGCACGGACTATTAGCACTTCCTGAATTAATTCCTGTTTAAACTAGAATATACTTTGCAAGGAGGGGTGGGGGAAAATTCAGACTTGATTTGAATGCATACAGTGATGGAAAACCCAGTCTTTTTTTTTGAAACCATCAAATCTCTTACTGTTGATGCTTCTTTATTCTGAATTTGAATCTGCTCAGCTTTTGTTTCCAGTTTTATCCCTTTGTCTATGAGATTTAGAAGTGCTTGTATCAAAGTGTTAGGTTTCCTGAATGGTGGGGGCAAAATAGGGATTTATTCCATAACTAGTTTGTAAACCCTGGCCAGTTTTCTTGCCTCCCTCTTTGATAAACTACAGCAATTAAACTCCTGGAGTTTTTCAGTATGAAGATGTGTTTTACAGTTGTGTAATCTGTTGGCGCTTCCCTGTACCATTCAAACTCACCAGATTTCTTACTGAAATAAGAAAAGCATTTAGGGGAAAGGACTACTAGTTTCATGCAAAAAGGCCTTTACCTCTGCTTTCCTAGAATATTTGTACCTTGGTTGGGAGTCTTGCTGAAACAGGGCAGGGGTGGCTGTAGGTGGTAAGCACTCTGAGGGCTGTGGAGACTGGGTCTGATGCTGTGAGCCGAGCTAGCAGTCGCCATCCTTCTCCCCTTCCCTGCTTCTATTCCTGAGCTGGTTGTACATCCCAGGTGTTGACTCCAGCATTTGTCGGGCTTGCCTTTGAGTTTATGTGAGTTGCTGAAATAACAGGAGATTACCTGAAGAGAATAAGTGGGGCCATTTTCTGCAGTTGGAGGGAGGTGCTATAGCTGGAAGTTTGCTGAGAGTTGATGGAAAAGGTCGGGTGGTGTGATGAAGTGGGGGGGGAAGACTTTCATGGTGTAGGATGGAAATATAAGTGGATAATGAAGGATCTGAGGCTTCTGGTGGCAGTTCTTTGGTTGGCTAGGTCCTTACTATAACTTGGCAGTGGATTTTGTGATTCCCTAAAGGCTTGCTCAAGGTCACATGCTCTAAACACTGAAGCAAGTGAAAAAACAATTCAAAACAAAACAAAAGATTGTTTAGGAGTTGCTAACTTCCAAAGCTTTACAGTAATTTAACTGAAACTGACTTCAGAGGTAGGCAATTTCATATCCACGTTTAAGAGTTGATGCATTAAGCTAGGTACTTTATTTTTTGGATGCTCAGAAACATCCAAAAGTTGAGCTTACTGAGTCCTTATTTTTAACTCTGTGTTACAAAAGAAAGCAAAAAGTGCCTGAGCCTAAAAGAATAAAGCTTTAAAAGTTTTCAAAACTCGGTCGCAAAGAAAATACAATATCGTAAATGTGTTTCTGTGATAGATGCTTGCAAAAGCTGCAGTTGAGATTCTCATTCTTCTGTTTGTTCCTTGTTGACTTCTTTGGCTTTTCCTTTTCTTTCCCTGCTGAGTTTGCCAAGTCCCAGCTTTTCTCGTGCCCTTTCTTTTGTTTTCGTGTTTCATTAAACAGGGAGAACTAGAAATGTCAGGAAGTGATATGCTGGCTTTTAAACAGAGTGCTCCCTACCTCAGTCTATTTTTAAAATTATTTATTATTTTAAAATATAGACAAGTTCTTTTCTTCAGAAGGCTGATGTTTGGCACTTGTGAAATCCAAATTTCAGAAGGAGGTGATGATATTTAAGGGAATGTGATAAGTTATGTGCACGTTGATGGTCAAGACAGTCCAGGAACCTGCGGCACTAATGTCCAGTGAGGGTTTTAGCTTAAAAGTTGAAGCTGGAACTAGGAGCCAGTAAACTCGGATTTACAGGATTGACACTGTTGAAGTTGGTGACATTACTTTCACAAGTTAGGTATTTCACAAGGCAGGTATTGATAAGCTTCGTGAGGTTAGGCCCTGCTTAGTGTAAATAGCAACAAATTTTTCTTTGAAGCCCCAGGGTCACCTGTATCCCACCATCATGTTCTTCACTGTTCAATGGTTTGTCTACGCAAGAGTTCATTTATCTGGTTCTGTTTGTGGGACTGAGCCCACTTGTTGTGGGAAGAGAGATGAGAGCTCAGACGGACTATTCTGTTCCTAAAAGAAGGTATAGCTTAGCAATACTTCTAAAACATGGAAATGTTGTTCAGGGCTCTAATCATGTTGGATTATCTCTTGTGAATGTCACTGACCACGTATAGTTGAATTTAGCATAGTTCTTGTAGTTGTGGCGAGGGAAGATCATGATTTTTATGTGAAAATTTCAGCTAGGAAAAACAACACATTAGACTTCAAACAGAGATTACTTTTCTTAAGTGTGTATCCTTCCTTTCATCTTTCTTTTTGGTTCTCTATTGCTCTTACTAGTGTAAGGCTCCCCCAAAGAAGTCTTACATTTTCACTGGTACCATCATGAAGCTGTTTGTTTGCATTATGAATCAGGCAGAAGCAATTCTTTGTTCTGATTTGCAGCTGGAAAATGAAGCATCCCTCTGTGCTAAGCCCTGCAAAATGCCCAAACTGTGTTCTGCAAGTCTGTTTTCTGTATTGTCATAGCTGTGAAACTAGACTTTTCTAGGAAATTGTATCTTAAGGGAATATTCAGTTAATAAATCTTAATACATCTGTTAGTTGGGATGAACTTCTACTACGCAGATCACATCACAATCTATTCAGCCGGTTACACTAGTTAAGTTCAGCAAAGCAAGATGTAATGAAGAGAATGAGGTCGCGGTTGATTTATGTATGTACAATGTCATGGAACAAAACTAATTAGGTGAAGTAATAATTTTTATTTTGTGGTCTTAATCGTATGAAAAGTTGTTTGGTTTTTTTTAAACTATAATTAAGTAGATGTCAAAATATTTCCTGGGACTTTTTGCATTATATTAGTTTGGTTTGGTTTTTTTTGAGGGGCAATAAGATGACTGCAGAAAGTGAAAATGTTTGGTAATACAAATTTACCACAGATCCCTGACCTGCTGATGGAGTGAGATGTTGGGATGAGCATGAGAACTAATACAGTCTTATTTTATTAAGGTACAGGTTTCCTGCTCTTTTATCTTTCTATCTGACCTTATAATCTTACGAAAGTTCAGTGATAAACAGGTTACAATACTATGCAGCAATTACTAGTGCAAGGCTTCTCATTTGCCAGCCTGTTTCTGTGCTGGGAAGCTGGAGAGCTGGTGAGGTTCTATGGGATGATATGCTTGTGCAATGATTCCTCTGACTCAGTTTTTCAAAGTTATTTTAAGCACCTGGGCATTGAGTCATCAGAGACTCACTACCAAAGGTCGTCATTTAAAAACATGATTACAGAAGCTAAAGAGAAGGAAGTTTGGTATCAGATATCAAGCTTCATCTGGTTTATAGACTCAGCAATTCTGGTAGAATTTCTCCACGTATTGGTATTATTTCAGCAAGAAGTCTGTACAGTTAACTGTGGCTTTGTAATAAAGTTCATTTTACTCCAATTTTTTCAATATTTTCCTGTGTTTCTTTCAGAACCTCTGATTTTTGTGTCTTCAAAAAACTCATTGAATATCGAATCCACAAAGGGAAAATTGTATGAGAACCTTGCTCCTTTAAACATACAGGTTCCCTCCTGTGTTACATTTACAAGCAATTGCAGCATTGGTAGTGTTGGAAACAGTCTTGCAAAACATTACAAAAGCAGGTAATAGAGACTGTGAAATAGTGGGAATAATTTGTTTCAACCAGCCCTGCAACAGGACAGATCAACCTTTAGATATCTGGAATTATACAAAGTAAATAACCGTTGTAGTGTTCAGCATTTAAAGCTAAACCTCTTCTATTTCAAAGCGTGTTTCACAATTACAAGGCTGTTCAAATTCACTTTAAACTCCTCTGAGGGAACAGAAGTCATCACTGGTGCTTTGACTTTCTTTAGTTGTATTCCTGCTTTCTCAGGGATCTATGATTGGAAAGGAGCTTCCCAAGTAACACAATGGTCAAAAAACTAAGCAGACTTGTAGTAGTCCAATAAGCAAAATTTAAGTGCTACTTAAGAGAAAAAATATATGCACAGTGCTTACTGCAAAATTTAATCTAGGCTCTGAGCCATATTGGGTTTTTTTCCAAAGTGGTCTTTTTCTTTGAGCTTCATATGGGTAAGAAACCTCTTTTCTTTTTAGAAAAAAAAGGGGCAATTAAGACTGGAGTAATTAAAATTTGACAGGTAGTCCTCTGAGACTCACAGTAAGAGGAGAAGGGCGCAAGGGACAGCTCTTCCAGTGGGGAGCTGCCTTTACGCGGGCTGATCCAGCTGTTGTGTGGTTGCGAGGGACATTCAGGACATGGTGAGGTATGAGGGGCACGTGAGCCATCCTGGGCACTATGAGTAAGAGGGTGCACATTTGTAGTAAATGTGTTGGGTAAAGTCAAGCCAGTGACCCTGTGGGGGTGAAAAATCTTTTTTGTTGGTAAAAACTTGAATTCCTTCCTCTATTTTAGAGCAGCTGTTCCCCTGGGCCCTTCCCCTGAAAGGAAGCCACTGTACAGGAGGGGTTTCCAGTGCGCAAAATAGGTGCCTGGAAGGCGGGAGGGGTGGTAGGAGGGTAGGCAGTGTGGCTTGAGGGAGGTCCCTTGGGAATCCAAGCAAAACAGCTGCTTGTGGGGATGGGCAGCCATGCCTGACCTGGGGTTTCTGCAGTGGGACTTGCCCAGCTGAAATCATTCAGTCCCACTCTTGTAGAAAGTGGGACCGGGGTACGACTGATTGACGGGTGTTTTCTTATGGCTTACTGTTGTGTCACTGACTTCTGCCCTGAGTTGCCATCTGCTCCTCCTTGGCAAGAAAGCTGTTGTGCTTTTACTTTGGTGTATTCGTATGGTATCTCTGTTTATGTACAGTAGGTTTTGGACTTGCTCTGCTTTTCACAGCCTTCTGAGACTGCAGTTCTCAGTGTTCAGAGCAAAAATAAGTCTCGATTCTAGTTAAATTCAAGAAAAATGTTTGTTGTGCTGCCTGATACAACAAAACAGCTAATTTTCAAGAACAACTGTAAAAATTCTCTTAGGTTTGCTTTAAACTGGTTGTCTTTTCTCTATAAGGATTTTTTTTCTTTGTCATTGTTATATGAGCAGTTTCAAAAGAAAGACGATTGATACAAGGCTATTACATTTATTGTTCTTGCTGGATCTGGTTTAAATCCTAGGATTCCCTGGAGAGCCTATACAATTCACCTTTCTGCAGCAGTAAGGCCATGGCTGATGGGGTGCTTCATTTTGTCCTGCAACTTCATCGGATTTGAGAATTAAGCTTGAATGTTTTATTTCCTCCACTGCGTTAGTTATTTTTGAGTGGGCTAGAGATGTAATTCAGTAATTGAATATTGCAATAACATGTGATAATATAATGTAATTAGTGCTTACCTATTTGCAGCACAGTTCTTTCAGCACTACTCTGATTTCCTCCCTTAATAGCCCCGTATTTGCCTTCTGAAAATGGTTGCTTATGAAATACAAAATTAAGCATCTTCTTTGCTGCAAATAACCAGACCGTATTTTTGGAAGTTTGTATATAGTTGTTGAATTGTAATTTTTATATCAACAGCTCTGTCGCATTCTGTCAAGCTGCTGAATTTTCTAGTAATTTGTGAGGAAGCTGCAGTTCAAACTTTCTTTCTGACTTATTCTGACTTATTTGATGCTTTCTGTCACTATATAGGTTGCTGGTACAAGAAGAGTTTGTGAGGTGTCCAATTTAAGTCAATGCCTACACAATGGAAGCTGGAGATTTGCAAAGGAGAAACTTTCATGATTGTATGACTTAATCCAGTTCATTGTATCTTTTTTTTAATGTTTCTGTCCAGGCTTTTTTTTTTTAACTTAAAGTGGGGTAGGGCAATACTGCTAGTGTGCATATTGCATTAAATTGCAGGTGACTAATGTCCAGTTCAAGTGCTGGGTGTTCTCTGGCCAGGTCCAATGACTGAGCTTTGCTTATTTGAGCTGCCATTTAATGTGCTCAGTTTGTAATTCTACAAGGTCTTGTAATTTCTACCTTGTCAACAGAAAAGCCTAAAGTAGCTGTGGGCTTGGGTACATTAGAACCCATAAAACCTGAACTTAGCCCATTTGTAGAGTAAAGAAGCTTAATCTGATAAAATAGTAATACATTTATGTTGGCATAATAGTTTCCTCACTTTCATTCATGAAATAAAAGTAATGGTTCAATTATTGGGCTTTCATAAAGTCGTATTTCTAAAAAGGAGTAAGAAATCCCAAAACATGAGTATATTGATTAATGTTGGTTACCTAGGTACTGGAGAATTTAGCAGAATTCCATGTTGAGGTTCTGTTTTGCTGCATTTTAGATGCTTTCCCAGCTGTCTTCAGTTAGCATGCTATTGAGCACTTGCTTTCCTATTAGTATTACCAGCGTTTGGGACTTCAAAGCAATACAACTATTCCGTTCCGTATTTTACATCAAGTTTTATTTGAAGTAGCGTTGTTCTAATGTACAGGTAGTTTGCTTTGCTAGTTTTTAATTTGCTTCTAGACTGGCCTGTGCAGCTGGTACGCTGAAATGCACAACCTGTAGTAGTGTGGTGAGCCTGAAAAGGCTTGAAGCTCGTTGGATAACCTCAGCAAAACTTTGTGCCTCTCCAATTATTGGGATAATTACTGTTTTTTCTACTTTCTGCTCTCATAGAGGCAGCACTGTTGTAAGAGTACAAGATGTCTTAATGAGTAGGTCACAGTGTGGCAATTTTTCTGGTCAACACTGCAGACTTTATCTGAAACCTTCACCTCTTACTGGCTTTGTTATTTGGGGACAAGACTGGGAGGGTACAACAGCGATTGCCCTAAAGTTTCAGGCAAACATCGTGAGACCTGGTGTGGCAGACTTCTGAAACGCACAGTTAAATATTGGTTCAGCAAACAGTTGGAAGTGTCGCAGTTTGGTTTCAGAGACACAGTAACGATTAATCAAGGCAGAAATTTTAATCATGCTTGAGATAAATGCATCCTGCCTAGCATCCATAAATACAAAGCCATGATGTACTTGCCTCAGTTGTACATCCTGGTGTGACTGGAAGTAATTTCAGATTTGAAATTATTTAGACCCCAGTCTGTTGGAGACCTGTAATTGGTTGGTATCCAGAAAGGAATATGTGGGGAACTCTGGGCACTTGGAGCAGTGCAGTAAATAGGTTCTGAAAAAGGTCTTATGGTATCATTGGAGCTGCTCATGGTTAAAAGTTCTGTGGTACACTGTTCATAACTGATAAATGGTTTACGAGTAATGTTTTAAGCAGGAAAAAAACTTTAAATGCTTAACCCAACTGAAAAGATCAGATGTGATTTATGGGAGTATCTGAGTCAGTATTTGGAAACATCTCTAAATCACATGAGTGTCTTGCGTGTATTTCTACAACTGAATTCTTCTGGCTTCTGTAGTGTTTGGGTGCTTGGGGATTCAGTTATTTGGTTTGACAGTGCCCCATAAATAACTCTGTATGAACACCACAAAAGGTAACGAAGCACCTCTTTTAATAGTGTGTGATGGTTCTTTCAAAAGCATGGGAATTTTAATGCTGTTTAGAACTACTGAGCTGATTATAGATAATCCACAGGTTTTTAAATTCTCAAGCACTGTTGTAAAGCTGGAAGATATCGCAGTTTCTCTTTGCCTTTTTGGTGCTCTGTGGCAGTGGTCATCTACCCACCTGACTTGTAACTGAATGGAGAGAAGTTATAATTTGGTTTCATACCTTAAGATTTTAAGATCTGTTACATTCTAACGCTTTTAAGAGATCTTAGTCTTATAGCTACTTTAGTCCTTATACTGCTGCAGTAATTTTTAGTCCTAGAGGCTTGAGCTAAACAGGGGGCCTCCTGGTGTGCAGGAGCTTACTCAAATGTAAGTTCTTAGTGTGTGTGCTGCCTGGGACGCCGGCCAGAAGTGCGTTTCAGTGGGCTTTGGGGCATGCTGATGTTTGCTTACAGGTAGACAACTATAAAGAAGCTCATGTTCTGTAAATCAAAAATAAGATATGTAACCAAAAATGAGCTGGACTAGCCTGAACAGAGTTCAGGTCTTCTTTCCTGACCAAAAAATTATTTGCAACCAGACAATGAAGTCCTGTGTGGTAGGTCTGAAGAGCTAATCTGGTTTTAAGATCTAAAGAGCTAGTCTGTCCTCACTGAGGAAAACCTGAGCTGCTGAAGAGGCTAGTAAGTCATTGTCTTTATTACTGGAGAAAACATTTCCAAGTCTCTTTAGCAGTTGAAAACTTGCCTAGTCGCATCTTTCTTACATAAAATCATACAGAAGTAGTTTCAAGGTAAGCTTATTACACCTTTATTCTAATTCTGAAAGTGCCAGTGGTTTAAGCCACGTGCATGTTGGTGGGAATTGAGTATTTCATTACTGTCCCTTATCCTATAAACTCTTCAGACTTTGTTTTGTGCTTTTTGGAAACTCTTTGTGCTTTCTTAACCGTTTTCTTGCAATATGAGGTAGGCCTTTTAATTTGGTGTAAAGGCCTGCCTGAAGTATTGTAGGCACATGCAGGTTCTGAGGCTGAAGAGGAGATCCCTGTTCTGAGTCTCCTTTGTCTGCAAGCATGTTTTATTAGCAGGAAGAAATTATTCAAGTCCTTGTTTCTGGGCTTTTTATCTGTATTTAGTTTGCTTCTAATGTGGTTATAATCAGTGGTGTTGACTTCAAATGACTAGCTACAGGCTATTGAACTTACTTTAGAGTTGAAAAATTGCTCAGAAGGAAGTGAGCCAGCAGGTCAAGAGACACATTTTTAATGTGCATTTATAGAGTAATGTGAGGATCCAGCAGTTACAGGTGATGAGGGAATGTGGAGTAATGATATGTGAATATTGTGACCTCTCTTAGTCCAGCAGTGGAGTTGTTGACTGAACTTAGTTTAACTTTTTGGATGAGATTGCTTTAATTCTGGTGTTACTGAAAGAAAAGTGTTAGAAAAGAAATGTAATACTAAAGGGAGGTTTTTATTAAACAAGCGAATTTTAATTTTTACTTACTGTTTAATAAAATTGTAGTAGCAAACCAGTTTGAAGGGGTGATTCA
The DNA here is from genome assembly GCA_011057875.1 of Pterocles orientalis. Lineage (NCBI taxonomy): Eukaryota > Metazoa > Chordata > Aves > Pterocliformes > Pteroclidae > Pterocles > Pterocles orientalis. The sequence goes on from WKFP01015363.1 coordinate 1,049,049, forward strand.
ATTTCTTCAGGCTAGTAGGTTTTTTTCTAGGCAGATGTTTTTGAGCACGTTGTACCCAAGAACAGATGTTAGCACTATACAAGCAATATGCATTTTCTCCATTTGCTTTGTATTAGTTAAGGAGATAAGCACTGGAGTCTTTTCTCCTTTGTTATAAATTTTCATCACTTTAACTGGCAGTTTCTAGAATAATGTGTAATCCCTTGAATTCCTAAAGTAAGCAGTCTGTCAGAGAAGACAGTGTCCCTAGTGTCCTCTTATGCTTCCATCTTCATTTTTTTTGTTTCTTGTTCCTTAGGAATGCCTGAGAGAGGAACACGTGTAGAGATGTCTTTACTGTAGGCAAGACAGAAGGTAGCTGCCTTTCCAGGCTCTGAGAGGCACTTGATATTTCTGCATAGACTATCCATATGTACACTTTGCCTAGCAGTCTGATACAGTTGTGATAGAGGACTAAAATGAAGAGGCATTTTTTGTCAAATCATAGCCCCAGAAGTTGCAGCTGCTGCAGTGAAAATCTCTTCAGTCTTGGAGTACTTACTGGCGTTTGGATGAGCTTGAGTGTCAGGATAAAGGGTGGGCGAAAGGTTAAATCTATCTCAATGATAGCAACTGTTGGTGGAAAAGTGTCCTCAGTGCTCTGAGGTGGAAAAGAAGTGAGGAGCTCCTGCTTATGTTTCGGAAGCAGTTTTCTTTCTGTTCTTCTGAGCTCTTTGGACACCAGTTGTTTTAAACCTCTCACAATACCCTTAGTAATATCAACAGTAGTCCTTAGGGTGTGTTTTGACTTGCTGAGAGTTTTTTCAAAGATGCACTGGTTGAAACATGGTGACTTAAGTTGTCTGTTTGTGAGTGGTGAAATGAAACAGTGGTTAAACTGTTGTTTTGAGCCTTGCTACCCTGTGTGGTTTCTGTAGCCTCACTGCCGCAATGAGGACAGTTGGGGTTTAATGCTGATACTCTAGCTGGTAACAAGTCAGATGTCTTGCAGTTGTTCGAAGCAGTAAACTACCACAAAAAGAATATTAGACAGTAATCACAGGGCAAATTGCTGTGAAAGATCAAACAGTACAGAACAGAGAATGCAAAAATCATCTCCAGTTAATTGCCTTTTTCTTTTTTTGCAGCATATTGTCACGTTTTATATGAAAAGCATGCTTTATTTTGAATTATTCTTTCGGATGTAATCAAAAGATACTGACAGTTTCTGACCTGGTTTATTTGCAGCTAGGTTTTAGTCTTTATTCTTTTCTTTCTGCCTCCTCAATTTCTCTGATCCTGGGATCCCAACATGTATCCCAGGTATGCTATTTCTATTTTTTTTTCTCTTGGAACCGCCCGTTAGAATGAATATTTTGTTTCTAAAACCAATATTGATTGGTGGGAAAAGCAATTCTAAAAAAAACCAAACCAAACCAAAACAAACCACACCACCCAAAACTGCTACCCAAAATGCCAAAATGTGACCAATCAAACAAAAATCCCACATCCAAAAAACATGTAGTAGAGAATGAATAAAACAAAGCCAGGAAAGACAGAAATGCATTTTACTGTTCTGTGCTTCTAGGTGTGATCAACATATTGCTTATCAGTGTTTCACAGGCAGCTGGTTTCAAAGGCTTTTGCTTACTAGACCTACTGAAGAATATTTGTACTAACTGGTGCATTTTTTGTAGCAAACCTTTTTGAAGTTTATTCATAGCAGAAATGTTACTGGAGTTATTTGAGGTAACCAACAGCGCTTTGGTGTTAATTCCAGATAAAAGCTTAAGCTGATGTCCTAGAAGAAAAGTTCAAGTCTACTTACTATCAAGGCTATTTAAAATTTAAGAACTTGACTTGTGAAGGAGAGTCCTAGCTCAAAAAAAAAAAAAAAAGCTGATGCTAATAAGTAACCTTTTTTTTCAAAGATATTTTACCAGGCTTCCCAAATTATGGTTTCTGCTTCTCTAGTGGGATGCAGGTTTCTTTTAAAATATTTATCTGCCCCATTTACTTTCCAAAACAGAAATATGGAGTTTGATCCTCTTTCTGTGAATCTGGGAACTACTGCCACCAAATTAGGACAGGAAACTGGAGGCAAAGTATTAACCTGGAAGATCTTGCCATCCTTGCTTCTGTGATACAGCAGTTGCCTTTCAGGGACAGTGGCACCAAGCAAATTAAACGTGTGAATCCCTGTCCCTTCTTGAAAAGAGCACTACTGAATGGCTGAAGCAGTGAACTTCTGGAGTACTAACTACTAAAAGGAAGGCATGCATTTATTATTGGAATTTCATGCTATGAACCTTTTATGGGTATTTCCTTTGTATTATCTGCCACCGCCAGCTGGAGTTGTGGTACAAGTTTCCTAAACTTTAACACACATGGCTGCAACAGATGAATCCGTGGCATAACACAAGAACTCTCTCTAATACAAAGAAGTCCTGCTTGTAGGGAAAGGGTTTTCAAAGGTGTGTCTAATTTTTCAGTGGCTTCTTCAGTCTGTTATAAAGCATGCTTTCATTGTAACACAGCAGTTCTGTATCAGGAAGTCCAATGTTACAAAACATTTTGCTTCGGAAGAGTGAACTTAAACAAAGACCAGTAATCACTCTGTGGGTCATTAATCATTCTTATCAAAGGTTTAGACAGGGAAGCTATTATAAAAGCTGCTGTGAGCACAACTGATGTGCGTTAGCCGTTAGTCTGTATGCTCATGGCTAGTGAGGAATGCACAGTGGTTTTTGTTGTGCTGCTCTGTTAATGAGCTAGTCTGCTACAGGTGAACTGTACTGTGGGCGAGTATGTGCCTTTGCATGTCAGAATTGTCAGACTTGGGTGTAAGTTGTTCTTCCATCTGAGCCTAGCATCTCTTGAGGGAAACATCTTAGAAAAGGCAGAAAGATTCTATGAGAAATAGATGCTTCTATTGCTTTATCACCTCTTTCAAGATTCAGAAGAGCCAGTCCATCAGGATGTCTGCAGAGATCTTGGATACTCTTCTAGTAACTTAGTGTAGTGATAGTGTAATCCTTCATTGGAATTTTATTTTAATGACTTTTGCTAGACATCTTGCTTCTCACTTGATTTATGCTAAGAGTCTTGACACACTGACAGTTACAGTTGCATAGTCTTATGTCTGCTTGCAGAAATAAGTTGGCAAATGCTCTTGGTTATTTTTTTTCCCTTGGTTTTAAATATTTTGGGAAGAGTGCGGCGGTACTCAACTCAGAAGTAAGTAACGGAGAAATGCTAAATCTGCTCCAGGTCTGCAGAGGAATAATACTTTCACTAATCTAGGTACTGCTTTTTAATGTGAAGAATCTTTTGTGTTTTAATATGCTTAGGCATGATTACTATTATAATCCTCTAAAGACAGTAATAACGATTGATTGCAATGCTTAGAATTTCTAGAAGTGCAGATGCTTCACACTGTAAGTCAGTAAATCTGTAAAGTGGGAAACTGCAGTCCAAGTGTGTAACTATAGCAGGTAGAACCAGCTCCAGAGAATGCTGATGTGATGCTGGGAATTACTGTTTTCCTTTCTGTTTTCTTTTCCTTATTACAATCTAAATATCTATACCCATACTGCTGAAAGGCTCATTTTCCTTTAATAAGGAGGAATTATTGCTGTTTTCCACTTGTCCTCAATTTATAGAGAAAACTGCCAGCTCCCTCTCATTCCGGAGAAACTGCAGCGTATGCCAGAGCCGCAGAGATACTGGGATCAGAGCGCCCTTTCCTCCTCGGCAGGTGTGCTGGGGTTCTGCCTAATCTGTGCTGGCCTTCTCTTCTGTGTGGGAGCAGGAGCTAAACGTCAGGATGTGTTACTCCCAGTGACTGTGTGGGAAGCTCCACTGCCACTGGAGCAAAGGGTAGGTGTACAGAACAGCAACCAGGTCTGCTGTCTGATCAATGACGTATGTTTAAACTTTTTGGGTTAGCGTTCATTTCTCTCAGAAGATCTGACAAAACAACTTCAGAATCCAGAACCAGTTGTATCTTGGGGGGGATGGATGCAGGAGATGAGGGGGAAATGAGAGCAGTCAGTAAAATAAACTGTTTTTTTTATAGCTAATATGTTGATTAGCAATTCTTACTTGATTTGCGGATTTGCAGTACTCTGTAAATGAAGCAGTGGCCTTTATTCCACTGGCAAAATGTTTGAATCTCTGAAGTTCCTGTGGTTCTTGGATTGTTTGGTCCTTTTACATATGATCAGAAGTAATGTGAAGCACAACAGTTATTGTAACAAGCCTTTTTGTTTGTGGTTCATTCTCTGATCTTTGGAATTTATCAGAGATTCCAATTTTATAAGTATTCAAAATGTCCATAAGCCTAGACCTAATATTTGATGCATCTATTGCAGTGCCCAGAAGCCTGTTCTGGTTAAGTGCTTTCTTCTCTCCATGCCCACATGCTATTTTGCATAAGTGGCAAAGATCTAACTCTAGCCCATAACTGTTACTTGGATGTAGTGTTTGTGGATAGTAAGTAGGAAAATGTTCATTGCAAAACCAAACCATTTCCCTTTTTATAGGATTTTGGAACTGATTGTCAAAAATTTAAATAGGGCTGGGGCTTATGCCTCTGCCCAAGGAACAGCTAGAGAAAGGGTTTTCCGTTGTTGATAATACACATTAAATTGAGGGAAAACATTTAGTCAGTTAGTTTCACTTACTTTGGAATTGGTTGAGTTTATGTTTATACTGCTTTTCCCGTTAAATCTCAGCAGTAGGAGGGTAGTGTTAAAGCTTACTTGCCAGGAGTTCTTAGGAACTTAGTTCCTAAACTAGGCAAATAAGCACAGAAATGCAAGTGAAATGGAGAATACCAGCAAAAAATCTGGGGAATGTACTTCAGACGTCAATATGTGGATCAGGTTACAAAGGTACCTCTGATGCTTAATGCTCTGTAATAATCCATTTCTGTAGTATTGTGAATCTTTTTTCTTTTCAATTTCATGAACTGCAGTAAGGCAAAAATTGTTGGGGTTTTGTATTTTTTTTTTTCGTTTTTACTTTGTCACAATAACTTTAATAGATTTTCTATCTCTCTTGGTCTTTCCTTCCCTACAAGCTGAATACTTCCAGATTTTTCTGAGTAACTTTATTTCCCTGCTACATCTGGAGAATCTAGTATGTCTGTTCTCTTATTAGACATAAATATATCTTATCTTTCCAGTCTGGTCATTACTGTAGGATGTTTTGACAGTTGTCCTGAAGGCTGGTAAAATCTGACCTTGTCTTGGTGAATTTTCAGTGTTCCTGTGAGGAAAAAGCAAGAACTTAATACTATGGTATACTACTTGAAGAAGGTTAAGGTCTTACTGGTTAAGAAAGCTGCTTTCCCCACGGTTCAGACGCTGCGCATCTGAGCACTGCTAAATTGACTTGCAGGAGCTGAATAAGTATTGTCAGCCTGCTGTAAAAAGGACACGTTCAACACTTTTCCTCTGCTACTGCAGGGTGGTGCTTTTTACAACCCTACTTAAAATGTTCTTGTATTTCAGAAGATAGGCTGCTTCTCTTCAATTGACTTTTTTACAGAAAGTAAGGCAGCTTATATTTGCATGGAGGCCTGATTTCCTGCTGGAAGGAAAGCAGTCAGTGTTATTACTGAGAACTGTTTTCTCATCTTGATTTTGCACAGCATAATCTGAAAGTGCTGGACGCCTCAGTTGTAAGGGAAAAGCTTTCACGCAAGGAAGCATTCAGAGTGCTTGGTACTTTCCTGCAATGTCGTGCTTCTCTGGTGGAGAAGACCAAGTGTTTGGTTTGTTGTGCACATGGTTCAGGATTAGCTTTGTCAGCTGAACTATAACATATGTGCTTTTTCTCTGCTCTGTTTTTATTTACACTGAAGTAAATAAAGTATCTCTTGACCAGCCAGAAGTATTTCCACATGATACTTATGAAACTAAAATGTGGGGGAGGGAGGCTGTTTTTTCTGGTTTTATGTTAGAAGGGACATTGAAATGGGGATCATAACAACCTGCAGTTTTGAGATACACAAGGCTTAATGGTGAATGTCTGTGTTCTGGGGTGTTTTTCTTATCACATAACTTGTTTTCAACAGAAATAATTATTTTACTGTCGTCTTTATGGCAGAAACAATTAGGTATGTGTTTTTTTTTTTTCTTCCCTGACCTCTAAGAATAAGAAGGACCTCACTGATGTACAGTGTCTGATGCTATTAGTAACACTATTGTAAAATTGTTTTTCTTGTATTTAATTTTTTAATCTGCAGGAACAAAGCGTGCCTCTGTATGAGCTGAGGTAGCTAAAGCATGTCTTACTGGTGAAGATGAGACTGTAGCCTTGCCTCTTTCAAGAGGCTAGAGAAATAAGGGCTATGATGTAATCTATACTGAGTATTGGTGTTTTTGTTATAGCTGTCAGTACTTTCTGTTAAAACTTGTAATTTTGCTGTTTGCCTTTCCTAACCTGTAGGCTAGCTTTCCCCTTTGCTCTTTGGTACTCCAGCATTGGCATAAATCAGATAAAATAATGTATTGGTTACTTCTGAGGCACCTGGCTGACATAAGGATTTAAGGTGTGGATAATAAGGCTTTTATCTTATATAAGTTGTACTAGTGCTATGAGGTTTCTTTAAGGGGAAGAGGGGTTTATTGTGGTCAGGCTGAAAGGTTATCTAATATGCCACTTTTAATGGAAAGCATAAACTTTGATTCTAGATCTTCCTTTAAGAGTCAAGGGGAAAATATATGTGGTTTCTCTGTGCATCCATTTCAACAGTTTGTGAGAAAATAAGTGTAGTCCCTTTTTAATTCCTGAGAGTTTTCTCTACTTTTAGATTGGAAAGGAATTTAATAAAGACAATGAAAATGTGTTTGGGAATTTAATCTTAGGCCATGTGACAATTCTCTGTATAAAGAAGCAGAACTGTTTCTTAAATGTTAGACAACTTGTTAGTGTTTCAAACATAACATTTCTTTATGTAGTGTAGTGGCAGAGTCAGTACACAGCAAAACCTTTGTGTGTCTAAACACTTAAACATTAGGTTGGTTTGTTTTTCCTTCCCCCCTTGTGCCAATATGTAACAGGCCTACTTTCATTGTTTGTTGTGTATTTGCATAGTTCCTCCTGAATACAAGGAGTCTCAAAACATAATTTTACATATTGCTTCTTATGAACAGCAGTGGTTACTTACATCTGCAATTACTTGGTTTTATTTTTCTGAATTGCTTGCTCTGCAGAAGAGTTCCCTTTACCCGAATTGGAGTTGGAATAGGTCTTGTAGAGGAAAACAAAGATTAATTGGTTTGTTGCTAAAGTTAGAAGCCTTGCTTTTTTCCCCTTGGAAAAAAGTTGTAGAGATAGTTCTGGACATGGCATAGAACACCCAGTCTTAAACTGTGAATCCTCATGGAAAATAATGATCTTCTTTAACGAGCTCCACAGGAGATTTTCGTCTTGTAAAGTTTTCATTAGTGTTGAGTTTGGAGTTCAAATTTAGGAAATGTTGGCTTCCTACATGCTGAGTTGCTCTTTGTACATTCAGTCTTACCCCACTTACTATTTCTGCTATTTAAGAATAGGCTGTGCTGATACTTTCTTCATTAAATCTTCTAGATAAGCTGAAAGGCTCACTGCTATTTTTTTTTCCACATACAGGCTCGTGTTATGTATGATTTTGCTGCTGAGCCTGGAAACAATGAGCTGACCGTCAGTGAAGGGGAGATCATCATAATTACAAACCCGGTAAGAAAACCGAGATGGAATCAAGGCTTCAGTGCACTTTCCTGACCTGCTTCTAGCAGATGGAAGAAAAAAGGTGCTAGGTGACATCTGAAAGCCCTGGCTACTCTCCTCTGAAGAATTAGCAAATAAACTAAATACAAAGAATCTTCTGATAGTTTTATGGAAACAAATGCAATCATCAGTTTTGGAGGACAGGGGCCTTCTCAGATTGTGCCTACACGCTTAAGAACTTGCTCAGCTTTGCTCCCCTCTGAACAAGGCAAGTTTAGAGAGTGGCAAGGCAGAGGAAGGATACCCTTTACATCTGAATGTGTTGGGTTTTTGTGTGCCTGATGTTCCTCATTTTGCATATATGTAATATTTCGGGTACTTGCCACTTGCATTTAAATCTGACATGCCAGCTCCCTTCTTGGTTTTGAGTTTCTCAGTCAATGGCATTCCAAGTTTATTCAAAGAACTTTAGACAAAATTTGTTACTAAATTTGTGTATCCTTTCATAATTAAACCAATATGGAAAAGGTACAGGGAGGGACTGGTGAAAATACTATAGTAATACTATTGGGGAGTTCTTACTAATACTTTTGAGCTCTGACATTTGATTTGTGTGTACAATTTGAACGTCAGTGTGCTTTTATTGTCCTGTATAATTCTTACCCTTGGTAACAAGGTAAGAATTACTTGATTCTGCTTTTGATTTTTGTGTAGTGATATGGCTCAATGAATAGACTTATTTTCAAACACATACAAACAAAAAAGACCTGATATTGATGCCAGGTTTTATTTATTTGGTTGCATAGGAAACATGGGTTCTGCAGAATAAACCAATTATTTGAAGACCCTAGTCATGTGTAATCCTGATAGTTTTTAGTTCAACTGACCTTAAAGATTTGAAGCAGATATTTTACAGAACCAGCACCCTCTTGGATAGGATGCTATGCTGTGGCAGAGGTAACGTTTTAAATGAGTTCAAGAGTTTAATGCAGTTTCACAAAAACAAGACTAAATAAATAGTTTACCACTTTTAGGCTAGTTCTTGTTGAACAAGACATCTGCGTGTTAGGGGAATATACTTAAAGCCAGGTAAAACTTTTTATGCTGTCCATGATTAAACTGGGGATAGATTGCCACAACGGCTCTTGATCTTTTTTGATATGATAAGTTTAGACAGTGACAGCATAAGTCATTAAAGTCCATTGATGATTGCTCTTAAGTGCAGTGATGCAAATGTGACTTCTGGCTCAAAATGTCATTGCTCTTGCAGTTTAACCAAGATGGTTGAATTTATAATCTGGGATGTCTAGCTGTTTCTGTGTTCTTGAGTGTAAGCTTTTAAGTACTTAAACTTTCATTTGCTTTTTCTTATGTCAATAACTTTTTGATCTTTACTGTTTAAAATCTTGAATATATGAGCAGATTTCTCTTTACTATGTGCAGGATTACATAAAATTTACAAGTGAAAGAACAAAATTGTGAATAAGCAAATACATCAACTAAAAAGCAAATTAAGAAAACCTGAAATTTAATAATTACTGCCTAGCATATATGCTTCCAATTTTCAGCTTTGAGTTAGCTTGACCTGTAACTATGTGTTCAAGAAACAGCTTGATTTAAAATGAAACTGGCTCATTTTGGATAATGTTGTCCTGGAAATGACTTTGCTTAACTGCAAAAGGTTTCTTAGTGTATGTAGAATATGTATTTTAAAAAAACCAAACAATAACAGGATGCCCCACTGAGATTAGAGCTGAACTGTGTTAGTTCTTTCCAAACTAATAGCGTGAGACCTGCCTCTGAAATTAAATGTAAACTGGAAAGAGTCTCCGGATCTTGCATGGCATGTGCCTCTCTTAATCTTGAGATTATCCTTAATATTCTTGTGGGTTATAGCTCCCTCTCATAACACACCTCTGCACCTTCAGTAAGTGAAACAGAGATTTTACATATATTACCAATAGCTTAATTCCTTGAGTCTTGTTTCTTTATAATCTGTTGATCGAAATTAATGCTTTGGAATTGCTAAACTGGGTTTTGATACAGTCTGTGTTCAGATAAGTGACTGTGGTTTCATGAATGATCACAAGTGCTGAAGATGAGCCTTTTTCACCCTCATACTCGTTAAATCTCAAGTCCACAATAGCTGCATGAAACAAGTATGGTCTGAGCAAGTTTGTTCATGGTCATACAGTCACAGAACCACAGAATGTTAGGGATTGGAAGGGACCTCGAAAGATCATCTAGTCCAATCCCCCTGCCGGAGCAGGAACACCCAGATCAGATCGCACAGGAATGCATCCAGGTGGGCTTTGAATGTCTCCAGAGAAGGAGACTCCATATATTCCATAACTGTATTTTGAACATTGCATATGACAGCAAGACAGTGCTTCCTCCTGAGTTGTTTAAAGCATGCTGTGGGTTCTATCTAGAAAAACTATTTCTATATTTATTACTCCTTTTAGGACGTTGGTGGAGGCTGGTTAGAAGGAAAAAACAGCCAAGGTGAGAGAGGACTTGTTCCAACAGATTACGTTGAGGTAAGTGGACTGCTCTGCACTAAGAAAGCAGAACTACTGAAAAGGCCATCCTCTTAGTCGCTGATCAGACCGTAATGCTCAAACATACAACTTCCAGTGTTAAAGGTTGGAATATATATAATCTTATAGCAACTGTAACTGGCTTTGGAGACCAGTGTACACATGCCAACCAAAGTTACTGTGCTGCTTAGTGGTTTCCCAAAAAATGCAACAGGAGGTTGTCTATAGCAAATACCAGTGATCTTCAGAACATGAGCTATTTTGAATCTGTTTATGGTTTTGAGGGTCTCATGATCCAGTGAGTGTTTCGTTTACCTGTTGGAAGATACAGAAGTGAAACGAATAATGCAAGTTTACACTGATGTTGCTGTGGCTGATTTGCCACATGTTATACATCTGTGGAATGGAACCCCATTTCTGGGACTTGGGACATGGGATCCCAAGTACAGGGACTGCTCAGCTCATCTTCTTCCCAAGAGCCTTTGCTGTCTCTTTGGGGTGTGCTGATCTGCCCTTTATTTAAAGGCCTGGTGTTAGGGAGGTGGGGATGGAATGGGCATCTCAATGCAAAGACTGGAATCCAATTCACTCTTGGAGGTCCCTGTGTCTGTATGTCTGCAGGTGCCAGTTGGGTGAAGACTGGCTGTAATTCCTGCAGCCTCCTCTTAAGGCACGTGCTTCCCTTCCTTCACCAGTGCTGTGGGGGTTTTTTTTGTTGTTTCTTGGGTGGTGTTTTGTTTGTGGTGTTTTTGGTGGTTTTTGGTTTTGTTTGTTTCTTTTTTTTTATTTGGTGCTTTTGATTTGGGTTTTTATGGTTTGTTTTTTTCAGAAAAGGGGCAGGGGGAGGATGGTTGTTCACATAATCTTTTTTGTCTTCAGTTGGCCAGCTCAAGCTCTAGTAGCTTTTGGCTGTCTAAACTTGCTGTCCCAAACTGATTCTCCAAGTACGGAGTTCCCAGTCTCTAAGAAGTGATGTTAACAGCCTTGTTAATCCTTAGTGAATTCATAGTTAGGTGTCCACTGCCACAACAGTCTTCTGTGTTACACTGTGATAATGCAAACCAGATCCATCTGTTGTGGGAGTAAATCCTCCAGATTCTCACATTTACTTCTTGTAAAAGGTACTATTCAATTTGAATTCAAAAAGGGTGTATGCAACCATCTTAACATCTAGTGACATGAATGTTAGGATGAATATATATGATAAGAAGCATAATTCAATTAGTGGAAGCATGAAAAATATTTTGAAACTTTTTTCGTTTCAGATTATAACTGAAGGTGCAAAAGATGGAATTAGCTGCGGTAACTCATTAGCTGACCAAGCGTTTTTTGATTCCCTTTCTTCAAATACAGCGCAGACCAATGCTGCTGCAAAAAGCAGTAATCAGGTATGTCTCCAGGTTTTTCAGGCACAGTGGGGGCAAGGCAGGTTCTGTTGACGTAACTGCTTGCACTTGTGCTGTGCCATATTTGTGAACCCTTATGGAAGTACTAATTAAAGTAATTGTACTTTCATTAGGGAACACTTGTTGAATATTAATGGTATAGGTGCCTGTTCAGCTACTGTCCCTGCTGGAAAAATTAGTATTCTAACACTTTTAAAAATAGAGCATTTTTGTTCTTTCCAACCTGCAGTCGTATAAATCTTGGACTACATCAATCTCTGTTTGTACCTCAGTTCTACATAAATGCACTCTTAGCAAATTTACTTTATTTTCAAGTTACTTGTGTTAGTATGCTAACCTTTCTAAGGAACTGTAACTTTTTTTTTTTTAATGTCTACTACAATTGGGTAGTCCATGCATCATCAGACAGAGTGAATGGAGATATATATTTTTTTTCAGAGTTTGAGTAAGAGTTGTTTCTTTGATTAAAAAAGATGAAGCAAGTTAATGTGTTGTCCTGGGTCAGTTGGAGTAGAGGCTGACTTTGTTTTTGCTGGAAGAATGTTTTCTTATTTTCTTTTTTTTTCTTTCCTTCCTTTTCTCCCCTGCTTTTATTCATTGCTTTTTGCCCAGCGTGTCAGTTCATTAATTATCAAGTATTTAGTCTCAGGTTAGATATCTGAAGACATACATTATCTGAAACACAAGCTGATTATTATGGTCTACAGACTGCTGCATGTCCCACATGTAGGAACAGTTAAACATTTCAAAGTCCACAGGTCAACAGAAGAACAAAATCTGCTTGTTCTCAACAGCGGCATACAAGGGTATGGCATGTTGGAAAATAAACGATTTTCTTATCACAGCAGCTGGGGACACTGCTATATTAAATATCAGTTATTAGCTTTCTTAATTGTAACTTGCAACACAGGACTTTGACGTGAAGTGAGATCTCTTGAAAACTGTACATGGGGCGTTTTTGTATGACAGGGAATGTAACAGTTCCTTGACTATACAGTGTTTGATTTGTGTTTCCTTATATTCAATCGGAGAATGCCAGAACCTCCAGACCTCACTGTGACAGTTTCACTGTTTATCACTAATTTTTTTTTATTGATGCTTAGTTAACATTTAGGTTTAACACAGAACTCTTGAAATGCCTTATAATTTCTTATATCAGACTGAGCCAAAAGCACTGATTATAGTTTCATTTTCCCTCAGGAAAAATTAGTGATTTTGAAGGCAAAGTGGGAACCTAGTTTCTTCTACTCCTTGCCCCATTTTTTTCCTCCTATAGAGTTTCTATCCAAATTTTACTTCTCGGTAAGCTTGAAATATTTGCAGAAGCAACTTCTGTCAAATCCAAGTACTCTTTCTCTTCTGAAGGAAGAGAAACATATCACTTAATTTGACCCAGGAAGAATTGCTTACTGACAAAATGAATATACAATATGTTGAATGTTGGTAGAGGCATCTGTCAGATGTTGGTCTGTGCTTAAGGTGCTTGTGCCTGGACAAAGGAAGAAAAAAGCCCTTACTTATATAGGATGGAAAGTTAAAATAAAAGTACCTATTGTATCCTAAATAATAGAGAATTACTATGGCAATCTAATTTTGGAAGTTGCATTTCTAGAGAAGGGAAAAGCTTGAAAATATGGTCACTTTACAATATAGTTTACACCAGATCAGCAGTACACTGGTCCTGTAGCTTCTTCTTAACAAGTTTTGTAAAGGGTTAACTTAGGGCAAACCCCATGTCTCATCTGTTTCAGTGCCTTGTAAGTGTCCTGTTCTTCTTGATTTTCCTTCAAATTCAGTGTGAGACAGTTAGGAGAACCAGGGTACCACAGTGTATTACAGCAAAACTATTAACATTAATAGGAGAGAGGGGAGGAGTGTGCACCTGGATGCAGCCAAGGCCATGCAAAGTCTTTTGTTTTCCTGTTTTTTTCATAGCAGGAACCATCCTGTTGTGTGGTCAGGATTTTGTGTCATAAGTTATTTCCATTTTCTCAAGGTGATTTTTTTTTTTTTTAACTGGATTCAGTTTAGTTATATATGTTTTCTAGAAAAACAGCAATCTTGAAGACTGGTTTCTTCAACTTCTGACTTATATCTGGTAGTTTGTTCCAGTGGCTGTTTGCTAATAGGAAATGAATTTGTATACTAAGCAGTTTGGCTTCCACTTTTGACTGTTAGGCCTTTCTCACAGATCAGAGAGCTCTCTAGTGCATGGTATTTTCTCCTTACAAAGTTCTGTGGCTAATTGTCCTCTTGATTAAGAAGTTCTCTGTCTGGTGTAAGATACTTTTTCTGCCCTCAAAAAAAAAAGCTTTCTTCTGCAGTCTCTCTTTGATCTTGTGACTTGTCTGTAAAATGTATTGCTCCTCTGTACATCACATGATGTCAGACAGGTTTGATGTTGCTGTTCTGGTTTAGAAAAGCCTGATATAGTGAAAGACTGCATTGACTCGTGTAACATTGCATCAGAAGATTATACCGAGTTACTCATCCCCTGCATACTGTCTTCTCTTTTAGAGCCACTGCTTATAAGAATGTGATCTTCTGCTTTGTGGGTATGACCTTTCTTCCTAGATGTATTGATCTGTGTTTGATTATTGTAACACTTACATTGTTTAATGTGAGCTTGTTCGGGCACTTTGGATTGATCTGTGTTCAGATGCACAGTTGCAAGCAGTTGACTTAGTCTTTTCAAGCACTTTAATGAGTCACTAGGTCAATCTACAAAGCACTTATTCCTAAATGAAACTTGTGTGTTTAGGCTATGGAGAGTGAAGAAAAATGACAAATTAGGTGTCAATGTAAAGAGAATGATGCTGGAGGTAGCACAGCATAAATGTAGATTCATAAATGTAGTCTGGGGGACTGAATAAGAAATAGCAGCGTTCCTAATGCTGATGTTTTATGCTATCGTATTTTATAGTAATGGGGTGAGGGGGTACAAGTTTATTACAAGAAGACTTTATAAAAGCACTTCTAAATAAACAAGATATTTTGGGATTTTTCTTACTACTGCTGTATTGAAGAAATTACTTTCTGTAAACATAAAGTAACTTTTACATGCATGTAATTACACAACAACCCCACCCCACAATTTCAATGTCAAAAGATTTTTTTAAATCTTGGAATTCCTTCCATTCTTCAAACAGTAAGTAAAAAAACAGGTTGTATAGTCTTTAAGCACCAAGCCTTATTAAAAATAATAGATCTGAGTTGAAATGTGTGAATGGGCAAGTTTTTGGTTTTTTTTTTTTTAAGAGACCAGTTAAACCAGAGTGTTGTAGTTTAACTGTGTCTGGCATTCAGTGCCAGCCAGCTGCTCGCTCACTCCCCCCCTGTGGGATGGAGGAAACAATCAGAAAGGTGAAAGTGTGGGAACTTGTGGGTTGGGATAAAGACAGTTTAATAGGCAAAACAAAAACTGTGCATGCAAGCAAAACAAAATAAGGAACTCATTCACTACTCCCCATCTACAGGCTGGTGCTTAGCTGTCCCCAGGAAAGCAGGGCTCCGTCACATGTAACAGTTACTTGGGAAGACAAACACCATTACTCTGAACATCCCCCTCTTCCTTCTTCTTCCCCCAGCTCTGTATGCTGAGCATGACATCATATGGGATGGAATTTACACTTAGAAGAATAAAAGCAGATAGGAGAACTTAATGTTACATCTGCCCATAATATTTGTGGTTTAATATCTGAAAAGCCTTTAAAAGTTATTCAACAGAATACAATTTAAGTAACCCTTAGTTGACAAAGATGGAAGCTGTTGCATGGCTTTTGTATGGGCCTCATGGTTTTTTGACCTTGTAGCCCTTGGACAGAGGAAGCGAAGGGAATGAGAAATCTCTCTTTTTGGTCAATCCACTGTTCCTCTGAGTGGCAATGCAGGTTGCTAATTTTAGACTGTCATTTGGAACAAGCAGTAAGTATATCAGCACTTAGGTTTTTTCTATTTGATAGAATTGCACATATATATTAGTTACCTGTAAACTCTTCTGGTATTAGAATAACACTGGCAATAATGGCACTGAAATGAATATAAATTATGGGAGGTTAAACCAAATAAACATCTGGAAATACACTGAACACAAAGTTTTTAATTTCTGACGAAAAATGAGTGGTATGTTTTTTCTCTTGTAGTATTTCTTTGATGCTGAGTTGCTTCCAGGGGCAGTAGCTACAATGAATATCTTGTTTCACATTTTCAAATAGTGTTTCTCATTGCAGTTGACTGAGAGGTGGTTAGCTTGGTGGCATTTGGAGCCTTCATGATTAAAGTATATGTGGAAATAGCATTAATGTAAGATTTGTTCTGAGTAGTGTTTTCCAACTGTGGGTTTGTTTTGGGGTTTTTTTGGTGATCAAGACTAGTGCTTCTCAAGTCACAGATGTACTAGCATTTATTTAGCATATAGTCCAGGTTCACAAGCTGCTGTTCTAGCAGTGATGATCCCTCTCCGTTCTAAACCACACCTTCTGGTGGTTTTTTATCTAAATTAAAATGTTTTAAAAGTTTTGAACAAGTATCAGCTTTCTAACAGTATTGTTTATCTGAGTTATTTAGATTTCATCTAAATTAAATCTAAATTTACAACTATATTGGCCCAAACTAGTTCTGCTTATTAAGAAGCTTTTTTTTATCTGTACAGTAGTCTCATTAGTGGTTTGTAAACAGTGTAGTGCAGCTATTTACAGCTTGTGTAACATGCATGTTTGAACATGAGATAGAAATTATATAAATTTCAGTATGCTATATATTTTAGTCTCTGTGGTTTCTTTTCCTTTCCCTCTAGAATTTAACGTCTAGCCTGTTTTTTCTCCCTGTCTCTGGAGAATAGAAAACTAGTAATAAAAATGTATAAATGAAATTAAAGTGGACTACTGCCTGTCTGTTTCAGGGTGGAAATGGATCACCAGCTATGTTGACGTACGAGCTGTAGATGTGGCTTCACAGTATTTAAGATAGGAAAATAGTTCTTGCATTCACTATAAGTTGTATTTGTGGGGGAGTTTGTTCCCTTTTCTTGACACTGATTCTCTATTCACTGCCAAGTCTACTTCTGTATAACGATGGCTGTACAGCTCTTCTTAGTTCTGGATGAAATAAGTATCCTAGGAGTTTACATTTTTGTGAATTGCAGTTTTATCGGTTAATTCCACTGTGACTTTAGTGAATCTACTTCTTTTTGTGTCTTCAGTTTAGTTGTGGGCAGAGCAGCAAAGCCCCATGAGTAGTGGGTACAGGAAGCAACTAAGAGACCTCTCATGCTTGTATTGTTTTATCCAGTGGTAAGTGTGAAATCACTTGGGATAGTTTTCTTTCTCAGTAGAAGAAAGATAGGCTACTATGCAGTTGAAGGATATGAAAATAAATGGACTATTTTATGCAAAGAAAACCCTTTCCCTTCAGAAAACTGGGACTTCTATATAGGCAGGATGAATAAATAGTAGTGGAAACACCCAGGCTGGTGTGCAGGAGCTGAGGCAACTCTTAAGTAAGCTGATGTGTAGACTTAAGTTGTTGAATGTGCGTAAGGAGGACACTAAAGAAGCTATTCCCAGAGCTTTACTTTGTCTTTTCCACTCTTTGCAACTTAGTGCTGGAAAGGCAAATTGTCTTATTAAATTTGCATGCCATACCCCCCTCCTCCAACTGCTGTGAGAAGCAATAAATGCTAAGATTGAAGAAAATAGACAGTGCTCTTGTTAAGAGTACACTATTTTACTTCTGTGGAAATTCTGACATGCCTGTTACATTCTTGTAGCAGCATTTCCATTCTCTGATGTTGCTCTGTGTGTAGTGAAGTACAAACATTGTCATGGGAAACGTGACTCACTCATGTTTTGGTTGAGCCCAGCTTGTCTCGTTAAACCAGTATGCTAAATTACCTTATAAAATACCCAGGCAGGTTCACCATGGAAGTTACAATTACAGTTGTTTATGGACTTTGGAAATTACTGCTTCCTTGACTAATAAACCTTAACTCTGTATAAATGTGTATGTTTGTAAAATTAAGTGTAAAGTTACCTCTGTGTGTACATAAGTCATCTCTAGAAGGGAGTAGTGCAAAAGACATCTAAAAAGAAGTATAAGCAAAACTGGTGGGTTAGAACTATTCAGAAGGAAAAAAAAAAATACACCCACCCAAATCGTGCCTAGAGTGTTTTCTGCTAGTTTGGCTTTCATAATTAGTAACTTCTCGTTCCTGTTACAGATAATGACACTGTAACATCCTCCATTGCTACGTGTAATTTGACAGTAACTCTTGTTTTCCCCACCATCTAAATTGCACTCAGGCTGGTACCAGGAATTTGTGATCAATTCTTGTTAACTGAAGTACCAGGCAGTGACTTACATATAGTACTGGAAATAGTGGCTTGCTTGCTTTGAAATGAGTCGCATTCACATATTTAAAAATAACTGTCTGATGTATGCCAGGTGGTTGTACCAATTCCAATTGGTACAATGATGTTGTCTTGAGCTTTTTTTTTTGGTGGATGTCCCAGTGGAATGCAAAGGCTTGGACAGCAAGTTGTTAAACTGTAGTCCTGTGGTCACTGCTCACCTTATGCCCCCATAACCTCAGGCAAAATCTGACTATTGAAATGGTCGGTTTCCCCAGTTTACAGTGTTTCCATGCTCTCTTTCTTGTAGCTTTGTTTTAATTTGACTTCTTATTTCATGAGGTAACGTCGTGATCTGGTATTTTGGCATTGACTATGTAAAGAATATTTTAATTTGATAATGGTGACAATCATATCAGCACTCTGATGTGTGTTTCTACTTACTTGCATGCTTAGGGTGGCATGTGGTGTTGCACAATCCCCTTCACCACAGCAGGGAGCTTACTACACTATAGTTTTCTTTCTGGTTTAGATTTTTTTTTTCCCCTGTTCGCTGTTCACAGAGCACTTATTTTAAGGTGGAATTGTGGGCATTTGAAATTGAAAGTGGTAAGCTGAAAAGCCTTAGCTAGTCATACTCTTCAACTCCTCCAAAAAAAAAGAGGTGACAAGGGAAACCCCTATCCTCTGTTTCCAAACAAAAACACAGAATGCTTTTCCCAAAAAAGAAGGATAAAGCCTTGTTTAATCTTTTTAGCCTTATCCTGGGATGTCTAGAGAACATCAGAGAGGAACAGGGAGTCTTTCTTCTGTTTCTGGCATTGCTGTGACTGCTACTTGGAAAACTGTCTCAAATTTCTCATCTGTGTTTCAAGAAGAAACCATTAGGGATTGAAATCAGCTCAAGAGAAGACAAGGATATAAAGAGGTGACTTGATTGCCATTTACATGTGCAGGTGTGGGTAACAAAAACCAGAAGACTGAGAGAATGCTGTTGAATAAGTGTGTATAGGATCTTTAGTGGCTGGAAGTTGAAATTAAGCAAATTTAAAAAAAAATAATAATTTCCTTTAAGCAGGGGGGTGACGCTAGATGTGTTTTCCCTCCCCTTGTCCCATCACTGAGTGTTCTTTGAAGTCTGAATTATTTCTCCTTCTAAAAGACCATTCCGTACTTCGAACACGGCTTTTTGTGAGCTGAATCAGGAGTTTAGTAGATGGAAATCCTGTGCCTGCGCTGCGTAGAAGTAATGCAGCCTCTAGTCTGCTTTTGCTGTGAATAACCTCACAGGTAAGGAAATGGGATTGGAAGTGGGAAAAGAACAAAAAAACCGACTGCTCTGATCTTCATGGTAGTAACTCAGTTCTTCCACTGGTGGTACGGGGTTTTTTCCCTGCTGAAAGCAAGGAGTGTCTAGCGGGTGTGCCTTGGCTGTATGTGGTTTGGGAGCAGGCAAAGCCCAGCTCTTTATGAGTACTTTATGAAGGGGGCTGGGAGTGGAAGGAAGTGATCTCGCAGCTGAGGAACAAATAGGTTCTTTGGACAGCATTGCCTTGTCAGCCTCCTTCTAGAGGTCCTCTCCCCTGTTGCTTTTGTGTGCGTATCCATAGGAACATACTAGAATGTGAATCTGTAAAGCTGGTTATCCCTTAAAGTCTAGCCCATCTCTATTCTTGCTTTTCCTAGAAGATTTCTTTAAGGAGAAAACATGTTTAAATTGTACATTAGAAAGGAAAGCCTTCCTTCAGGAGTGAAAGAAGTGCCCAGGACCACAATGCGAAGGTAATGATTTACCAGGAAGAAAGCTTAGGCATTAAACATCATGGGCATGGCAGCTACTTCAGTATCTGATAACATGGATGCTCTCTCTCTGATAAATACAGCACAGTGACTGCAGTTCTGTGATTGCTGCAGAGTAGGCTTTTAGCCCTTCACATTTTTTCTTGAAGGAAAAAAGTGGTTTTTAGGATGACTGTCTCTATTCACTTACATTTTTTAAATGTATCTATTCAGAGGCTGTTATCCAAAGAACCTGAGTTCAGTGTAATGTCTGAGTGTGCCTAAGGCTTTGTCTCCATGCAGGTAACTAAGGCAGCTATAAAACTGGCGAGGTATGTTCATTCCTGTGAGCTATTCACCTGCGCCACCATGACTTTTCTTGTATATTCTGCCATTCTTCTGTGCTTTCTGTCTGTTCCCAATCCCTCTTCAAGAGCGTAACACTTCTCATTGCAGCTTTGGCTGTCCTGGACTTCCCTTCTTCTGATCAGGCTTGCTTTCTCTGTTCACTTCTTAAGCATGGCTTCTGTCTCTCAGTGTATTTCAATGTGTATTTCTTACAGCTGGAGGTCGTAATTTTTGATGGTACGGTTACATAGATCTTTTTAGGTACTCGGCTTAGTTTTAGCATCTGAACATCATGTTTGTTTTGGCTTTTGTCCCTCAGGAGTAGAGTGGATCTGTTTGTCCATCAGGAGCATCCATTGATATGAGGAAGGTGTCTGCCAGAAACAATTTACTTGGCCAAGAAGTCAAGTTTAGCAAGGGCAGAGGTGCCTCAGTGACTTGACTCGGCTTTACTGTCTGTAACTTTGGTTTCTCTGGAAAACAGCAGAGATGTCACTTCCTCCTATTTAATTCATTATTCATTTGGTAAAGATACTGACATTCCACCCCCAAGCTGAGGATTTTCCTGTTGCGGTGGAATTTTTTATCGTTCAACTATAATTAGATCTTTAAAAACATGCTAGACTTTTCCCTTCCTCCCCCAGCCCCCCACCAGTAATGATCTGTTTCTATAGCAAGTTTGAGTCTGCCCTTAATGGAAGACTCTTAAAATATGTAGTAATGTGTTCCCTCTGTCTGTTCCCCAAATAGCCTTTTTGTGGTGGTTTTTCTCCTAAAACAGTAGGAGCAAGTAAGTCCGTAATGGTTACAAAATGGACAATCAGCTGCCTTGAAGGAGTTTTTCTTGGAATTTAATCTGTGTACTTGTTTGATGTTACCTTGAGAAGCAAAGAGATGCAATGCTTCATTTGAAGGTTGATTAGTTTCTTAATTATGCATAGTGTGGCATTTCTTTTTGTGCGTTTGAGATTGCTTGCATACTTGGATGTTTAGGTCTACTGTATCATGTTATATTGACTAAATTACAGCTTCTTGCAAGGACTCTTCGTCTTTCTTGTGCAGACTAAAGAGATCAGAAGATTATAAGTTTCAGTTATGGAAAACTAAAGGTGTGAGAACATGTGATTTAATCACTTACAAAAGACTTGCTGGCTTAATTAGGGTTTATTCAACCAGAGCTAAGCCACAGAAATGGCTTCTCATGGAATTTGTCAACTGCTGGGATCCACAGAACTGCTGACTGGAGCTGAGATTACCCTTTTAATAAATACTGTGTCTTTATTTGGTTCTTCACAGTGCTATGGGACCTTGAGGATGGCAACCCTTCTCCATGTTTACTGATTTTTGGCTACCACTTACGAGTGTCCACAGTGTGTGTGTATGTAGGCAAACATCTGAAGAAAGATTAAAGGAGACCTGTAAATGCTCTTTGAGAGGTGTATATATATGTATATGTGTGTATGTGTATATATATATATATATATTCCTAACCCATTTCTTGCCTTTTTCACCAGTGCCTTGGAAAGAAATGTGGACCCTTTGTCTGAAAGGAACTGAGTGGGGATAGCGTATCCTACCCCTTTTATAGCCTGTGGGCGATGCACCTAGGGGCAAGAGCTTACTCCAGATCTTTCTCCTCAAAAGTGAAATTTTCTGATTTGAATAGTGCTTCCGTATAGGTATAGGTATGTAAAGATAAGATATCTCGGAGGGCAATTTGAGTAATCCGTTTCCCCTTACAGTACAGGGTTCAGTGTATATCGGCAACTGTCTGCAATTTTGGTGATGATCGCTTGACAGTAATTCTTCAGTAGTGTACCCAGTGTTAGTATTATTGCCTCCCCCTTGCTTTGCAGCAGATTTTAAGGGTTCTCTGCCACCCACTCATGTACCAGATTTCACATGAACTACAGAGAAGAGGAAAAGTTTACTCAGCCTTTTGGCAATCATCCCACTTCTGGGCTTTCTGGGCTTTCATTTGCCAGTGATCAGCACAACATGTATTGCAGAAGTATATGCAAATGAATGTTATGCAAACTATTCTTTTCTAGGTGCTTGGAGTTATGTTAGGAGCAGGCACGCTTTCCCATGTGGTTGGGCCTCAACGTATACTTTTCCTTTAGCAAAGATAATAAACTCTGACTGATGGCGTGTATGTGTTTTTCTCTTTACATAAACTCATATGAGGTGAACATCACAGGAAGAGCAGGCTGGTATAAGCTACCAGCAGCTGCTTTGTAGTTGCTGAGATTAGTACCATGTATCAGCTTCCGAGGACTAAGCAGACCTCAACAATATTTCTCCCTTAGTGAGCAGTGTTCTTCCATTGGTTTCATCCTCAAAAAAGTCCCCCGGACTATCAATGTAGAAACTGTCCACGTAATCTCTCTCACTCCATCAGTTCCTAGAGACCCACTGACTTGTGAGTATTCTGAATGGTGATTTCCCCCCAGCTTGGGGGCTTAGCCTTAATTTCCACCTCCTGGGGTTTCTATAGCTAGAGAACAGGTGTTATGCACCTGTATCAGCAGTGTTTTCAAGTCTTAGAGGTTTGAGAGTGTGTGTGAAATCTGACTGTCAGAGGACTTTATTTCAGGAAAAACTAAAATGAGAGCTCTTACTCCTAGGTAGTATCTCAAAGTTGAAATGAGAGGAGAGAATTTTTAGTGAAGAAAAATGGAGTGTGGAATAGCTGTACCTTTTTGTGCGTTTGGTGTTAAGAAACAAATGTATTCAACATTTTTACAGGTAATAATTCGGCTTTTAGTGGGAGTTTTATTAAATTTTCTGTACTGGCGAATGTTCTAAGATTCGTGTAAATGTTATCTTCTAATAGCAATTAATTTATATTAGGCATCCGTTTTTGATATGCTGCCTCACGATAAAAGTAATGCACTGGCTTCTGTAGGTTTTGAGACTTCCTTTTACAAAACTCAGTTTCTCCCTCTGCTGAACAAGACAAGCTTTGTAGGCTTTGTGTGCTTTCCTTCCCCTTCTCCTTCCTCCTACACTTCGGGTATGTGGGTTTTGATTTCTGTGGGTTTTTATTTCTTTCTTTCAGCTAGTCTCTGCACTAAGTGCCTGGAGTAGACTGCACTTAACTAGTCAATGCTTTTTCAAAGTGTAGTGTTAAAATCAAGGAGCTGAGCAGGATGTTAAGCTGTTAATACAGCTTCCTGACAGGTGAACTTGACAAATTAGTGCAGTAGTTAGAGGCACGTCTGCTCTACGCTCTCACTGAGGTTTCCACCTCCACAGTAGCAACAGCAGAAGGGCATGTGTGATTACCTTCACCAGAAGCTTATGCTGAGCGAGTAGGTCTACAGGGAAGTGCCAGACTGTTCCCTGGCTGATGTTTTCCTTTCCTCGTCTTTGCTGCGAGTGAGTGCAGCTCTGGCAGGGAAGCTGAACAGGTTGCTGGCCCTAACTCCCTAGCTGTCACACCAATAGTGATGGTGTGGGTGGGCAATTTATGATTTGCTTTTAGTGAGGCCACTAATTTGAGTTTGATAAAATAAGCATTATAAAAAAAAAAAACCCTCAATCTTTGACTTTTGAGTTCCTGTTTTAAATGTGCTAATTAGTCTGTGTCTTTATGTAATTAATAGTTCACATTCATCATACTTGTGGTGTTGGGGTAAAATAATTGCCATGGATAAGAGTGCTTCCTAACTCTGTTGAAACAAATAGTTCAATTTCCCTGAGGAGATGTAACATTCTTATTAGTATGCATTGGTGTCACATTACTGGAAAGCTGATCAGTTCTTCCAGGTGCGTACTGCATTTAAGAGCTGTGTAGCTGGGAATGTAAGATTTGGCAGCTGCTCCTAAATCGAACAAGTTCTGAAGATAAACTTGGAGCCTATCAGTAGGAGATCAAAAGCTTTCTTCTTAAAGTACATTGTTGTTGCTTATTTCTTCAGCAATTTCTTTACTTTTGTCTTTATACAATGTAGGCAAACAATGCCAGTGATCCTTGGTCCAGCTGGAATGCTGGGAAGTCTGGGAACTGGGATAATGGAAATGCTGTTGATAGCTGGGCAACGAAACCTGAAAATGCAGCTGGCCAGAGAAACAGTGCTTCAAATAACTGGGAGGCAGCAGCAGCATTTGGTCATCCACAGGCATATCAAGGACCAGGTGTGCTAATAATGCTCTTATTTTTGTATAAATTAGAGTAGGTGAACAGTAGAGGTAAGAATTGCTTAGTATTCCATAACTATAGAACATGGCTTTTGTAAAAAACAAAACCAGCTTCCTAGTAGCACATTGCCACGTGTGTGAACTGGACACTAAAATAATAGTTTTTTTAAAATAAAATTAAAAAAAAAATTCAGATCCATAGTAACAGACACATCAAACTTGTATGGAAATCTGGGAAGAAGGCTTCTCTACCTTTTTGTAGTAAAGGCCTAAATTAAGAGAATTCATAACTGGGGAATGCTAACATGCAGGCTATGAATATGAAGCACACCAGCATCTCTTCTTTCTTTTTTTTCTTTTTTCCCCCCTCTGCCTCAGTGGATTTCTAGTGCAATGTTTTGCACATTGTATTTGGTGGGGATGGTGGTAAATAAGGAGGAATCGTAAATTAAAAGGCTGAACTAGCTCTTAATATATTTACTTTGTTGATTATTTGTGTATGAGTGCTGAGGTAGCTGCTTCTGCTTTTAAAGAGAAAATATTTAACTTTCTCCTTTTTCTACCCCTTTCTCCCCTCCCATACTTCAGCAGCTGCTGATGATGATGATTGGGATGATGACTGGGATGACCCAAAATCAACTTCACCATCTTATCTTGGTTACAAGGAGACTGAGGCATCAGAGGCTGGAGGGATCCAGCGTGGAAATTCTCGTGCAGCTGCTATGAAGTTACCACTTAACAAGTAATGAAAAATGCAGGGCAAATGTGTATATAGTGAAGAGAATTGGCATTTGTCAAGATGTCTAAGAGTGTGACCATGCAACCTTCTTGAAATATGCAATGTAAATATTACATTTTGAGGTAAAAGTGGAGATGGATTTGTAGCTCGCTCTTCTCCCTGTGTGATCAGAGAACAGATCCAGGAAAACCTGGAAGTACATGACAAAGCTGTATAATTTTTAGAGGTGTTATGCAGGCAAATTACACTTTTGCAAGGTCTGAAAGACCTCCTGTTCTTTAGAATTTAACTGTCTTTAACATTGTGTGTGATCAGTGAAGATGAAAGGTGATGGATGGCTTGTCCATACAGTGACACTGATTAGATGTGCCAGCCCAGAGTTTGTGAGCAATCTGAGTTGCTGGAAGTGGGGAAAAGTTCTGCTCTCCTGTGTCTGTGTATCACCCAGTTTGATTCTTGAGACACAGAAAGCTTGATGAAATTTTATTTTTTTTTTAGATAGAAATCTTACAGTAACATGAAGCTTTGTAAGGGTTATACTAGCATTCTCTCATGTTCTAACTTAATGTTTGTTTATTCTAAAACTGCTGTTACTCTGAGAAGCTACTGTGTGGTAATCTTGAAGTGGATGAAAGCAGAGTAGAAAAGAATTGTAGAATAACGGTCTCCTTGGGTAGGTAACTAAAATTAACA
This sequence comes from Pterocles orientalis, assembly GCA_011057875.1. NCBI lineage: Eukaryota > Metazoa > Chordata > Aves > Pterocliformes > Pteroclidae > Pterocles > Pterocles orientalis. The sequence continues at coordinate 1,074,742 of WKFP01015363.1, forward strand.
ACTAGTCATGCAGAGAGACCGTTGATTTTGCTCATTAGTAGAGGCTTTGTCAAGGTTTGCCTTTGCATCATTGGGGCATCTACTTGTTTCAAACCCATTTAGTATAACCAGCATAAACATACCTTATTTAAGAGTGTTTCTTGTCTGTGAGCTAAGTCCTGCTTTACTCTGCGTGTTTCTGCAAGCAGATAGTAGCTTGGTTGTACATGAAGGACTAAGTATCTTCCTACTGAGAAGGAGGACCACCATTTGCTATCCTTAAGACTTCTTAGAGACTTTAAGGACATTATAGCGATGTTTGTGTGGTTTGTCCATCTAATTAGTGGATCAATTATTTAACATAACTCTTGTTTAGAAGCACTTGATAAATCTGCAGTTTGTCGTTCTTTCACATGAAGCAGCAGGACGGTGTGCCTGAGTGCCTGGTGTGTGCATTTCCAGAGAGGGCGAAATGCAGGGGAGGGGCAGAGATTACTTTGGGTCCTCCTCTTATGTTTGCCCTGATGGGCTGCAGAGCACAGATAGCTACTCTGCCATGGAAGAGGGGGTCTGTATTGCACAAATAAAAGCTGTAGGTCAGTAGGTAAAACATTTCTGTTTTTTCAAGGCAAATAGTTGGTTGTTTACATAATCCACATCAATTCTTGTCTATACTTGAAAAATAGTAAGGGGTTTTTTCCTATGGTGGCAGGTAATTCTGCATATGTCAAAGGAACAAAAAAACAGAATAAACTTATCACTTTGTTTTATTGTTAGATTTCCTGGATTTGCAAAACCTGGGATGGAACAGTACCTGTTGGCAAAGCAGCTAGCAAAACCCAAAGAGAAAATTCCTATAATTGTAAGCTGGGGCCATGCGTGTAGTTTTTGTGTGGGGGTGATGTGGTTTGTTTTGGGGATGGGGTGTGTGTGTGGTTCTTTTTGTGGGGTTTGGCTTTGTTTAGGTTTTTCTTTTTTAGTCGTCCCCACCCTTCCTTTTTTCCCCAGTTTAACTTTCAGCCTCAGGTTTGCTACATGTGTTTGTGTCAGAAGAAACTGATACTGAACATATAATTAGAAGAACTGTCATAATAAAACTGTATAATGTTTAAGTATTTTAAAGTTGTGATAGACTACACTTGTGTATTATTGAGGGATTTTTTTCAGGGTCAAGTCTTAACTCCTCTTTTCTTCTAAGCATGCTGATTATTTTTTTCCCACAGTACTATTTTTCTTTTTTTCTCATGCTGGATCTGTATTACTTGTGATCATGAGAGTAAGCCTTTTTGGGCCTGGGAGGCAGAGCAAATGCGTTACACTGTCTTTTAGTTACCTACATAGTTATCTAATACATAGGAGCTATGCTTATAAAGATTTGTAATATTCAGTCATGATGGTCAAGTAATTTTCTGATCAAAATACCAAACTCTTCCACATACGTGCTGTTCTAGGGAAATGTGGTTGAAGTAGCAATCCCTAGAATTCACCACTCCTTTGCTGTTTGGGAAAAATTGTAAAATATACAATAAGATAAACATAACTGTGGTCAGTCATCTCTCGTTGCAAGAAACCCCTCTATTTCCTGACTATCAAGCTCTTGCTGAAATCAGTGGAAACTTTCAAGAGAAAGTATTTGTCCCCTTGTTTGCAGCTGGTACAATGTGATGTATTTAAAGATAATATTTGCAATTTCTTACAGATTGGTGATTATGGCCCAATGTGGGTTTATCCTACCTCTACATTTGATTGTGTGGTGGCAGATCCGAAAAAAGGTTCTAAAATGTATGGCCTCAAGAGCTACATTGAATATCAGCTGACCTGCACTGTAAGTGTGTCTGAAACAGGACCTTTTCTTTCACAAACATGGGTAATTTTTTCATATAAATAGTACAGTTTGTGTGATTTGATAACCGGCTTGTTAGAGTGGGTGGTAGTTGTCACACTTTCTTCCCCCGAAGAGTTGCCTTGTTCTAACATTTCGAGTTCTTCTGTAATTACAGATTCGAAGCTCTAAATCATAAATTTTATTTACATGTATTTACTATTCTGGTCGCACTTGTTTCATGTCGCTATCTGTAGACACCTGTCAAAATTCAGGGTTGTGTTTCTTTTACAGAACACTAATCGATCTGTCAACCACAGATACAAGCACTTTGACTGGTTGTATGAGCGTCTCCTGGTTAAATTTGGACTAGCCATTCCAATCCCATCTCTTCCAGACAAGCAAGTAACAGGTAATTGGTTGTGCACTCATGGGATGGGAAATAAGGAGATAACTTTTTTCAAGTTTTTCAGTTATTTCTTACTGGGATTTTTCCCATTATGTTTAAAGAAGGCATCAAAAAAACCCCTAACATTTCACCATTCAAAACTTACAAGTTGTGATGATACATTGATAATAAAATATCAGCACTGGGAGCATAATTTCAGAACTCAAGTTTACTTAGCTAGTCCAGTGATTTAAAAAAAAAAATATTAAAACCAACCAAACAAACCCTAGTTACCACCGAAGAGTATTTATTATTGGAGAGAAGAGATAAGCACTTATGTTCCATGTTTGATGGTAGTCTGGAGAAACAGTT
>WKFP01015363.1:1081347-1101028 GCA_011057875.1 Pterocles orientalis
ATATATATATATATAAAACCCTGGCAGGGAACAACGGGCATGTGTTCCCAAACAGGGTGAGGGCAAGCAAGCAGCCTGCAGGGAACACTCTTCAGAGGGTATTGGCTCCTGGGCTGGGGCTGGCAGCCTGGGACAATTCTGGAGATCTATCTCCAAGCATTGCAGAAGTGGATGTAATGCCTTAGACATCCATACCGTGTTCCAGTGCCTGGGAGCCTCTCAGGGTGCTGTTAAAATTGTGTATGAATAGTCTTGAAAACTGCTGCTGTTAAGTGGACAAATGAGCTTTTTCAATAGTTCTTAGGTTGTTCAGTGAAAAGACACTCTCTACTGAAACAATTTTTCTAGTACTTCAGCAGTCCTGGTCATCCTGGTTTTGATCAAAGCACGGTAACCCTGTGCCAATTCATGAACTGTGAAGTATGAAGTACAGAAATTTAAAAGGATGGTTTGCTACTGGGAAAATTGGAGTAAAAATAGGGCCTCTTGGAAAGCGCAGGTTCTGTTTCGGTGAAAGTAACGCTTTGGGTAGTTTCCAGATGAGGAAGGGGGTGCCAGTGGGGAGGTGGGAGCCTTTAGGTGGCTGGGCCACAGCTGAAGCTGCTGCCCTGGCTCTGGGGAGTCGCTCAGGGTTGCCTTGATGTGAGAGCTGTCTCATACGGGCTTCGGCTGAGAGCATTTGTAAGATGTGATGCCGTTTGAATAATTCTCATTGAAAATTAGGAAATACTTGTCTGGTTTTCTTTTGTAGAGTTTACAGAGCATTGCTGTGTATGCAGTGCAATGCTAATGGAAAGCTTTGATAGCTGCATGAAAACATGCTTAGAGGGGTAAAAAGGCACATAGTCATTCATAATTCTCACTGGGGCATCACTGATTTTTTTTTCCTCTCTGTAACACAACTGAATACAACAGCATTGTCAATATAATAAAGTTATGCATATACATTTCTCTAGAAGAACTGTTATTAATTTTTATTCACCTATTTTATACTTTTATTAAAATATCTGGAACAGTTACTTTATATTTGTTCATTGTTGTATGAATTCTGCTACTGCTGTTACTCTAACATCTAATTTTTCCTGTCAATGTGGGGTCCTTCTTTTTGTTTTAAGTGCTCTAGGGATGCATGTTCCTCAAATCAAATTTTGCTATTCTGTTGTTTGATCTCATTGGAGAGGATATTTAGCTAGTAGCCTTTTTTTGTTTGGTGTGGGTTTTTGGGTTTTTTTGTTGTTGTTGTTTAGGTAACTAACTATAGTAAGAATGATATTCCAGTACTACATGTTTATCAGAACAGAAAAAATAGAATGCAAAATGCCTCTATTTAAAGAAGGAAGTTCTGACTTCAGTGAAATGGCAGGGATTTCAAGGAATTAATTTATTACTCTGATTTTTTTTTTTTTATTTAGTTGATACTACTAAACATTGTGGTATTGTATTTAGAGTAACACATCTGTTAAACTGCTTTTTGGTTTTGCTTTTTCCAAATGCCACAGAGAGCAGAAATGTGATGCAGTGGGTAGGTTCACCAAAGCAATGGATGATGGAGTTAAAGAGCTGCTGACAGTGGGACAAGAGCACTGGAAGAGATGTACAGGGCGTAAGTGTCCCTTCTGAACTCAGCAGTCATTTCTGTGTTGCTTTTCTGTTTGTTTTTTTGTTGTTGTTTATAATTAAAGGCACATCTTAAAACTAAAGGAAATCCTAAATTATCATGAGGATTGTATGGCGTTCTGGCTGCTTTCAGTGTCTGAGAGTAGAAATTGTGCAAGTTTTTTTGTCTGGGTGTTTTGGGTTTTTTGGTTTTGTGGGGGGGTTTTTTGTTGTTTTTTTTTCTTTCTCTCATAACAGAAATATCTGGTCCCTGCCCATAGGTTTAAAAATTATATTAAAAGTTAAATGATTCTTGTAATCCAGCTAAAGCCCTTGTTGGACCTGTTCTCGTATATTTGTCATTTATTGACGTTTTAGTGGCATAGGCAAAGTAGACCTGTCTATTTGATTAAATTATAAATGATTGCGTTTTATTAACCCCTTATTTAGGATTCTTGCATGCCAGGAGTAGTGATCTAAAGATGAAATGAGTTTAAAGAAAAAAAAAAAAAGAAGAAAAAACCCAACTTGATTCTAACTTAATCTTTAGCCCAATTCTTTTTCTCCTATCTTGTCTCTTCCTTCCCACAGATATTTAGGGTTGCAGAACTTCACACCAAGTCCCTGTGAATCTGCCTGGGCTCTAATTTTCTAGTCCACAGCAGTGTTCAGTGTTTGTGGCCACCACAAGGCAGCTTTTGAAAGGAAGCAGGTACTACAGCTGAGGATCATAACAAGAAACACTTCAGGGCAGGCTGTAGTGTCTGGCGACCAAAGACCTAAAAAATAAGTCTCCTCAAATCTCCTTTTTTTTTTTTTCTTTCCTTTTTTCCCCCCTCTTTTTACCTCCTGGGGAAAAAAAAAATTGTCCCCAAGCTTGGGAATAAGTACATCTCCTGAGTTCTCTCTCTGCTGCTTTCTCGTGTAACACTGCAGTTGAATATCTGGGGCTGACCGGAGGGAATGGGAAGTACAGAAGCCCAGTCTCTTCTGGTAGTGATTACATTAGGCCTTAGCAACTGTAGGTTGTGAACTTCAAATTATTTACATTTCTCTACTTTGAATAAGAGGGTTTCCTTCTACACATCACTGACTCTCCTGCTGGTCAAAACTAGTCCAACACAGGACACGGCTCTAACATTGTACACATCTTGCTTCCCTAGGAAGTGATACTGAGGGGGAAGCAGAGGGCAGGGGGAGGAATAAGGTCCCTCAGGTGAGACTAGAAAAAGTGTTGCCTTGCAGTTACAGAAGTAGGGATCAAAACCACCGTATTTAAGGGCTGGCTGTGGCTTGTGCTTACAGTAGAAATTTGGTATTTTGTTCACTACCAAAATCTCCTTAACCTTATGACAATAGTGCTTTAGGTATGGAATGCCTCTCTAATAATTGCAGCTATTAATTAGTTAGTAAGTACTGATGCAGTAAATCAGATGTGATTTGTGTTGAAAATTTTAATTTTTAACTTTACAGACATTAATCCTGAATAGAAAAAGGAGACTGGTAAATTGGGATATGCAAAACTGAAGAATTTCAGTAGTCTCTTGAGTTTTAAGTTCCCTGTCAGCTTTAGTCCCAACTGCTAGTCATAAGTATTTTTTGGCACTTCCTGAGCAACAGTTATGTGCATTCCATTCTATGATACTTAAAATGGGTGACACTGGAAACTTCTTAAATGCAAGTGAAAAGAAACCAAATGTTCTTCAGTGAAGTTTCCACTGGGTTTTCAGTCACAAGTTAGTGGCTGATAACGGAACTCTAGTACTCTGAACGGTACCTGCGGTTATATGAGATACCAGTTGTCATAAATAACCTAACTTCTGGGCAAGAGCTTGATCAAAGATAATCAATAAAATTATGGGGGGGGGGGGGTGTTTTTTGGTGGTTGTTTTTGAGTTGGTTTTTTACCACACAAAGGGGTTCCTCTGCAAAAGCAGATTGTGTGGGATGCTAGAGCAACTAGAAACCTGCTATTAGCTGGACAATGTACCCTTTGAATATAAGCGTTTGACAACAAAAAGCACATTTACTTGGGTTTTTTTCTACTAGCATAGGTAGCTTATAAAAATTTGCTTTCACTTTTCAGATTGAATACCACCACCCCAGAGGCCTAAAACCCAAAGTGTTTATAATGAATGCACTCGTAAATCTCAGCTTGTTGACTTCATTGTGAGGAAGCAATTTATGCATATGTTTTTCAATCAATAGATTATAAAAAACAATTTTATTGTTCAGATACTTGCATCAATTTTTATCCCTAGATAATCTTGGTTTCTAGTGTCTTAAAATATAAAATCCATGATTTGAAGAGAGTTTATGTATTATAGGTCTGTATAATAATCCCCTCTCTTAAAATATTAATGAGATCTATTCTCCATATCTCTATATTGCTGCAGCACACCCTTCTCCTCCCCCTGCCCCGGGAGGATAAAATCTGCTTGTGAGGGGGAGAAAAACCTCACTGTACACATAGGAGGACTGAGCTAGGAGTGCAGTGAGGCTGTTTGGTTTTGGTTTTTTTTAATAGCAGTCACACACCATTTCCCCAACTACTTGGGGCTTTCAAGAATCCAGATTGCAATTGCTTTATCCAGTTTTGGAATGTTTGTAGCAGCAGAGGGGTAAGGACGTGATTGTAAATGCTTCATTACAGAAAATGTAAAACCTAGTTGTTTTTGACATCTGCTTCTGTCAAGTTGTAGAAATGCTGTAGATTTAGTCTCACCCTTGTGTGTTTTTGCTTCTGTTTCCTTCTTTTCCCCATCCTTTTCCCTCTTTCAGCACTACCCAAGGAATACCAGAAGATAGGAAAAGCATTACAGAGCCTGGCATTGGTCTTCAGCACTAGTGGATACCAAGGTACTTCTGCAGTTTCATTTGTACTTTACTTATCAAAGGATATTTTAATTATATCGTGCTACATTTTTTTGTCAGTGCCTTTTTGCCTAGTGCTTTCCTCTGTGAACTTCAGTTTTCAAACTTTGCTCTGGAAAAAATATTAAAAACTTGGTTCATCCTGTGTATTATAGGGTTTTTATATTGTAGTCTGCAGTCTTATTTTCTCTCACTGTATAATCATGTGGTGAGGTGGTGGTGCAGGAGTTTAGCTTGATCTTGTTAATATGTAATCTGGTCTCTGGCCTGACTGACTGTCCTGGGTCACCCGCCACACTGGCAAAACATGCTGTAGAATTTTTTGTGGTATCAAAGGAAAGGGGAGAAAATGTGTGACTGATCTCCTGAAACAATAACCCCACATAGGGGTGGAAAACTTACTGCAAGATTTCTGTATACCATTATGTGGCCTGGATGGTTGGCTGCTGCAGCCTTTTCTTGTCCTTCACCTTTTCTTCTTCTTCAAGAGCCCTGAAATGGTGTTGAATGTTAGGTATGAAAGTTGTGGGAGGGAAAAGGAGGGTATCGGTTGCTGAGGGTTCTCCTAAAATGTAGTCTTTAGGCCAAACTTAAAATCCTGCTTTGGTATATTAAGGTCTGCTGATGTTTTCCAGATAACTGGAAAATATTGCCTCATATCCCAGAGGGAGCTGATTCAGTCCATTTTCTCTGGGATCCTCTTGTCAAATGTATTTTTTTCTTTTTTATTTTCTTAATTGCAAAATTGCTCTGTTCTAAAACCTTAAATGTTATAGCATAGAGGCTTACTGAAATCTTTCCATCCTAGGACTTGTAGTTGACCAATGCTTACTCAGACTACTCCTCTGTCCCTTGCTTGGTACTCTTACAACTTTTTGCCCCATAAACCATGTATTGAAATGCAACCGCTTCTGAAACTCAGAGTCTCTGCTGCTTGAAACATTAGAAATAGGCATAGCCCTATGGTTTGTTCTCATCTTTGTCCTGTACTTAACAGGATGACTGCTTAGTTAGAATTGGAACATACTATGTTGCCTAAAACGTTACTTTCAGATGTGAGAACCAAGGAGAGGATTTGCACCGTTATGTATTCTTAGCATGGGTTGGAAAACTAAATCCTAGCCAGATACAATCTGTAGCAAGAATTCTTGAGAAAGGACTGAAAATTGCTTGAACTGTAACACACGTTTTTTTTGCCAGGGTAAAGGGAAAACAATATGGCTTAAAGCTAGGATGCAAAAATGCAGATGAACCTTATGAAGGAAAGTTTCAATTTGATTTTCAGCATCTTCAAATAGTATGGAAAAAAAATAATCCTACGATGCTTGGCAACAAGACAAGGATGTTTCTCTCTGCTGTTTGCCCAGTTGTACCTTGTTGCACCCTAGTATCTTGCTGAGGAGAATGCCCTTCCCACTGATGCGTTTGTCCTGATTCCATATATTTTGCTCTTCTTGATAACTAGTACACCAGTGTATTCTTTGCTTTCTAATTTGAGCTCCCAGGAGGAGAGAATAAGTGCTGTGCATGTGGTGCTTTAAATGTCTTCATCGCTGCTGCCCTCACTCTGTCCTGCCTGCTGTTCATGTACAATTCCATCTGGTGGTTGCCTCAGGTACATAGCTGTGGATTAAGCAGACTCTATGCAAAAGTAAGCACCTGGATTTAAACTGATAGGATGCAGCTTTCCCGATGTCAGTATTTAAAAGAAGGTGCTGGACCTATTCATTCAAATGAAGAAGTATTAGCTACGCTGATATGGGGTATGATTTTTCTGGACTATCAGTAAAGAGGAATGGCTCCTTCAGTCATTCTTCAAGGCTCTCAGTTCAGTTTCTGCTGGGAGCTGAATATCTTCCTTCTCTCTTTTTTTTTCTTTTTTTTTTTTTCCTTTTGTTTTTAATTCTTGAGTTCTGGAAGTTAAAGCATATAGGCCAGTGAAGATTGCAATAACTGATTTGATAACATGAACATTTCCAGCCACTGGTAGCTGACTTCTGACATACTGAATACACTGTTAGTTGGTTCATTTGCACAGTTGAGCTGGGATGTGTCTACTGGCCTTACCTCTTTCATTTGGTGCTGCTTGCTTGCCCTGCAAAGCCTTATTACATGTGGTGAATGTCTACTGCCTTCTCTTCTGATTCCCAGCTTGAAATATCTAAGATTGCAGGCAAGATGCACTTTATTAATTTGTCTCACTCTGTTTCTTATGCTGCAGAATGAGCCTTATCAACTAGTTGCCAGCAACAGTGCATATTAGCAATCTGTCCCCAGTATTTGCAGAGGCAAGGGTACCCTTAAAACTATTAAGAACAGTTGAGAGGTCCTCATTTAACTTGGCCATGGGCCTGTGTACTGCCCAATCAGTTTTAAGAACACATGCTTTGAGAGTATGATCCTGGTGCAAAAATGAATATTGGACAGTTCCAGAATATGCTTGGAAGTGTCTTGCAGCCTGGCACTACATTGCCTATCTTATTACATCATACGATGCTCTTAGGTTAATGCAGCCTTAAATAGCACGACTTCTCTTTAGCGGTGCCAAACCTGGGTGCGTCTTTTTCCTATATTAAGAAAATATGAATGGCTGTGGTATGCCATTCAACCGTAGTAAGATCTCCTAATCCTACATCACCCCTCAGGAATTCTGTTAGGCAGTTAGATGCATGTTTCTCTATCGTGCCAGCTAGCAACAGGTATATTTTGCCTTCAAAACTGCTTGTGTGCTGAACGTTATCAGCCTGAGGTGTACTTGTCAAGAAAAATCTTGCTACAAGCAGTTCCCTAGTACGTCAAACTTGATCTTTTTCCTACTTCTGGATTCTGTTAAAGCATGCTTTGAAAGAAAACAAATCAAACCAAAACACTTCTTGACAAAAAAAAATTCTGCTCTCCTAACCAAGTCTTACAGAATACTAGTTCCCTCAATATCCCCCTGGTGTATTCCCTCAGAGGTGATAATCACTGGCATTTACCAAGTAGTTGAACTGCGAAGAGATGCTCTGCTAAATGTCTCCAAAAGACTCCTCATAGTTTTAAGTCTTCCTTCATCTCCCTGTGACAGCATGCAGGCCTGTAAATCAATTAAAATATCAATTTCTGCTCATGGTTGGGTTAAAATATCTGTAGAGTATTACCGGCCATTTTAACTGGTCTTTTTACGACTACATTTAGTCAATGCTTTTAAACCCTCTCTGTTCTTCATGGGGATATATGTAATGCATGCTGCCCTAATTTTGTTGTAAATGTCAGCAGTGTGTGGGGCTTTCTGCTTTTCCGTTGATTAAAGAACCTCTGACATCCTGGTATATCATTGCACTGGGACAGAGCTCAGCTTTCAGGGCTTGAGTTAAGCCCAGTCCCAGCTTCACATCTGTTCAGAGGCTGAGAATGCTGGAAACTTGGCCCTGTCCAAGTTACAAAACTCAGAACAAAACCTGTGCTGACAACAGTGATTGGGAGCAATCTGCTGCTGGAATCTAAGTTACTCTGATGGGTGAGCACGTGGGTTGCATGTGGTATCTCTGGCAAGGTGGCCCGGTGTAGAGGAGTGACCGACTGAGTGTGGCATGGCACTGCTGATAACATGTGTTACAACTTGGAGGAGCGCAGCAGGTGAGAGATGAAATCTCAGTCTTTAAGCTGCCCTGGTACTACCTGGAGGAGAGATTTGTAGAAGAAAAGGATGCTGTGCGAGGAGAACACTTGTGTGCCTGGCTATTTTTGGGATCCACTGTCTGGAACAACTAAATATACTGTCCCTTAGCTCTCCCTTTGGACTAGTGTGAATGCCTCTGCTAGTAGTAGAAATTCTTAATGCACCGTGTGCTTTCTGCAGGGTGGCTTTATGCCCTCCTGCCACCAAATGGAAGAGGATCGGTGCTTGGAGGGTTTTTCTAGGTTCTTTGAAGCTCCATTCTGTGAAGGTTCTTTGAGTGAGTGCTGCACAGAAGGGAAGGATTTTCCCTCTTCTACTCAAATATATATTCTCTTTCTCCTTTTTGCTTGGATAGGAATCATCTTTTATGGCATTACGAAATGAACAGCAACATCTAGACCAACCTGGCTTCTGACTGTAATTAAAGCCACACCATGTTTTGTCCCAAAATCAAGCAGTCAGTTTCCTAAGCAGCAATTACTTCTGAGCAGACATGGGGAATTCTAAAATAATGAAATTCATTAAATCTTCCTGAAGTAATGAAATTGATCTCACTGAAGTTTTGTTGTTGTTTTACAACAATGTGAAGCTATCTTCTGAATTATATACCTCTTAGATCTCATAGTGGGATTTCGTGTTGTTTTCATGTTGGTTTTTTTATTTTTATTTTATCCAGACAGGCTCAAATAGGAGAAAAATAACTTTCTTTAGCAGCGTTTGTGTTTCTGGATTTACTAGTTCTTAGGATCAGTAGCTTTCCCTCAAAGCTTTTGGTTTTATGAAACCAGTCTAATGAAAAGTGAGGATTGATTGAACAGAAGCAACATTCAGTCATTACATTGTGTCCTTCAGGACATAGTAAAATGGAGACATTCTAATAAATCTCTGACATAGATTAGTCCATATGTTGTAGAAAAAATAATGTTGAAATTAATTGTTAATTAAATCAACGTTTGGTAAATTTCAGTTAAGTCACTGATTAATGTCAATAAAATAAAAACTAAATGTTCATAGAAGACTAACTGCTGCCTAATGTCGAGACATGTCTGAAAGGATGAGAAAAATCATTTTTTCTTAAACTAATATCCAATATCTACAAATTATACCTTCCCCTTTCTCTGCCTCAATTTGCTTTCCATACTGTTGACTACATGCTTTGGACAAGCTAACAAGAATGGAAAAAAACCTGTGGTGGTTTGGGAAGGTGAAGTGGCATGAGAAAATCAAGAACGTAAGGCTTGTTTCTATCTTTGTCCCACGTAGCCGTGTCCTGTAGAAATACAGTGTTATGAGCGCTTGTGGTGTTGTCTACCTTAAGATTCGTGGTGGTGTTTGTATTTTAAAGTGTAGTTTGTGGGGCCCTCTGATCTCTTTTTTATATGATGATGGAAGTTAGAAACGTACTCTGAAAAGTGGTGATTCTTATAGAGCTTAAATATTATCCAAAAGTTCCCTAAAGGGTCAGAAATCTTGTTGCCAAGGAAAAAAAGTTAGGTAGGCCTCCTTCTGCTTCTCTGACCTTCTAACAGTTGTGGTCCGGGACTGTTGAAGAGCTTAGGGCTAGCATCACTTCTTCACAGGACATTGTGGAGAATTTACTGCGTATCAGGTATGAAAGAATGTATTAAAAATCAGAACAGCAGGTGTCTCTTCGCCTTTCTTAGTGTATCTTCTGGTGTCACCCTCCTCGTTCTCCTTTCCCTCCCACTCTGGTAGGCTTCCTGTTGCCCCGTGTGGAGCAATACCTGTGTATTTAAACTACATATATTTATGAAATGTGGAAGCCAGTAGTGCTGTACTATGGCAGAACAGTGTTTATGTGGTTCCTTTAGCATTCATTTTCTACAAGATCTTCAGAGTTTTCCTTCTTTAATGGTATAAAAGACTAATATTTTTCTAACTTCTGTTTTACTGCTGCTTACAAAATGATGACTAGGCATTTATTATTGTAAAATAACTTAGAAATTTGCCTTGAATCAAGGCAAGTTTCTTACTGTAAATGACTTACTGTAATTTGAACACTTATGTTTAATTTTAGGAGAATCTGATCTCAATGGAGCAATAACAGAAGCAGGAAAAACCTATGAAGAAATTGCCACTCTTGTAGCAGATCAGGTAGGAGCATTATGAATGTGTGATTATGAATGCATTGATGTAGTGTGTTCAAACATATCAGCTATTTGGATCACTTCTGGCTTTTCTTTTGTATTTTCCGTTTAAAACATAACTGCTAATGCCACAGACCAGTTAAATGAAATTACTGTTAATACTTCTAAATGCATGTTCATCATCTTTTCTACTGTGTGTCAGCTCAGGGGGGATGTGATGGGAAGGAATTTCTCTTGGATCAGAAAGCTCACATTCTGGTTTCTAAATACTACAGTGATTACTTCATCTTTAAATGTGTTTGTTTTCTGATGTCAGTGAGTTGTTCTTCATTGCTAATACAACAGAATTATATTTGATCAAGGATAGGGTTTCCACCCTCCCCTCCCCCTGCACTCCCCAGATGTCTACAGGATGCAGATCTCGCTGCGATTCATTGTCTTGATATGCAGTTGCCTGCTTCAGTAACAGTCTAGCTAGATCTAAATCCTGATTGGTGTCAGTCATAAATTGATGTTTAGTGTATTAAGCTTAAAGTCTCCAAAATGCAGATTCTCTTGATCTGAAGGTTGAGTCTGTAAGTTCTTAAAACAACTTTCCAAGTCAGCAACTAAGGAGGTGCACCTGTTGTGTATATATATGTATATTTAATGAGATTGTTGCTTAATAGTGTTATTACTAGGATGGGTAACTCCTCTTCAGTGAAAATTTGAGGCAAAACCTCTAACTAGAATAATAGAGGCATCTGCCCTCTGGTGCTCGGTGCCTTACTCCAAAGAGCTTGTATTTTAATAAGGACCTTTTTAAATATGAAAAACTTGCAAGAAACAGTTAAGATTTTGGTTTGGTTTTTTCTATTCTTTCCTTCCCTTTTCTTCCCTCATCCTATTTTTGGCATCAGTTTCTTCTCTGTGATGTAATATGCCACTGATGCTTTTACTAATGCTTACACTTTGTTTATTAGCCGAAGAAAGATCTTCACTTTTTGATGGAAACAAATCATGAATATAAGGGTTTTCTTGGCTGCTTCCCTGACATCATAGGAGCTCATAAGGTATGTGAAGGGACTTTGCTTTTAAGGGTTAGGCAGCAGGAAGACCTACAGAATACAGGGAGCAACAAAAGTGGTGGTATGGTATGCTGCATTTGTGCAGCAGCCTGGCCCCTGCTTCCAGAAACATTGGAAGTTGATGTGAAGCTGACATGTTTATTTTTAAAATAAAAAAATACTTAGAGGGGAGAGAAGCTAGAACTTGCTTCAAGATTTGAGAATATCACTACTTTCTACTGCAGACCATTAGAAGCATCAGGGTTTTCTTCAGCATAGCTTCATGTCCCACATGCTGAACAGCAGTAATGTAAATTTGTAGTATTTGAGTTTTACATGGCAGTTGATACTAAATACTAAACCATACCAGTATTGTAAGAAAAATTGTGTACTACACTTACATGGCTAGATTACTGATATGTGATAAATAGTCATACACTGCCTAGAAGTTTCTTTAGTATTAAAAAAAAAAAAAGAGAATAGGGCTAACTTTTCTGGAAGAAAAATCAACAGAAAACAAAAACCTTGTTCTCTCTAATATGAAAGCCCTCAAATAATAAACCAAGAAACTTAGCCATTGTATCTAGTTTTAGATATTCTGCTTTTCTTTTTCGTCCTAGAGTCATCTTCATCTTCATTTGCTTGCTCTAACATATTTCAGGAAACTGAACATTTTGAAGTATTGAACAAGTACACAGGTTTTTTTTTAACCACTTGAAGTGTTAAACGTATAAAGAACATACTTCTGAGAGCAACAGACATAAAAGCATATCAGATTTGTGTATTCTTTCTTCAGAACACTTAGTCCCTCATCCCACAGAGTTCTTGGGGAAAAATACCATAAAAGGAGAAGAAATGTTTTTAAAACTCAAAACATAAGCCGATTGCCAAGAGACATGTAAATAGATTCTCTTGAATGTTGTCTGGCAGAAATACATTGTGAAGGGGGAGATGTTTCTTTTTATGCATGTTGTTTATATGACACAAGGATTTTCCTGGATTGAGAGTTATACATTGTAATGAGTTGTAGTCTCTTTGAAAATTGTGTATGTTGTCTCATCTTGTATAATGTGCAAATAAGGTTCTACAGGCATTTGATAGTTTGAGGCTGTCAGATGTTTGTTGTGTCAGTCAGCTGTATTTTGAAACTTGGTTCTTTTGTCCTTTCTATATATAACCTTGTATATTACTGCCTTTACCAAACTCAGTTTCCTGGTGACTGTGTTCATAGCTGTTTCTTAAGACACTTCTTGCAAGATGTTGGGACTCTTGAAAGCAATAGAGTGAAGTAACAAACTTTGGGCAAAAATGTGTGAAGGTGGCAGAATCAGTCATTGTACATACATACGTGTATAGTGTGCAAGCTCAAAATGTGGACAGTGGCATTTTAGATGTCAACTCAAAGGTCTTTACAGTCTACTCTTTTAATCTACTCTTAATCTTTTCTGCATTTGGTTTCTACAGGGAGCAATAGAAAGAGTGAAGGAAAGTGATAAATTAGTTGCAACCAGTAAAATAACGCCACAAGACAAACAGAACATGGTGAAACGTGTGAGCACCATGGCTTACGCACTACAAGGTAAAACAAATTCTGGTCTAAATGGTAATGTTGTAGACCTCTGAAGGACATCTCTTAAGTAACAAACTTTGAAAGAGAATCTTTGTTCTACCAGGAATGATAGTAAGAGATAGGCCTTTGGGTTTTTTTGACCTCCTTAGATTTTCCTAAAGTTGCAGTTATTTTGCCCATTGTTTATGGCTTGGGGTTTTTTTTTTTTCCAAATCTCGTATTGCTACTGGAAAAGATAAGTGTTTTGGAAATGCAATTTAAGGAAAAAACAAACAAACAAAAAAAAAAACCCAAACAAACACACCAAAAAGCCACCACCCCAGACTGATTCTTTCGTTTTGAATTGTAATGTCTCTCAAAGGAAAAGCCTGGGCCCTGGCGCAAGAAGCAGTCTGGCACGTGCAGAAGTGTTTTTCTGACTCAGCTTAGTCAGAAATGATCCAGTTGAGATTAATGCTCTAGTGGGTGACATTTTATTTCCTGGATGTTCTTTGAATGAACTTTTCCTCTGTAGTTTGGAGATGTAAATATGAGATGTAAGCACACTGCACTTGAAACACTGGGGAAGTGAGGAGTCAGGGCTCAGTCGTGCAGCATACCAAGCCCTGAAGTGCATCCTGGTATTGACTTCACTGGGACTACTTACTGCTGAGGGAGTTGCATCTTTTCTGGCTGACTTAAAGCCAAGAGTACTCAGTATTTTACAGAACAAAGTCAGACGAGCATGCACAGTTGATTTTAAAAACAAACAAGAAAACACACACCCACACACCCCCCCTTTCTGGTCCTCATGATGCAAGAGGACTGTGCTGGATAGGTGGTAACCATGGAAAAGACCTCTGGGTTGACTTTTACAATCTACAATATTTCTTGTCCCTCTGTTGGTATCTCAAATATAGTTAACTTTTTATTTCAACCATAAGCTGTGATCTGACAAGAGATGTAGAAAGTGGTGAAAGGTGTTATGGATTCAGTAATGCTGTTTCTCAGGTTCCTACTGAAACAGCCTCAGTCAAGAATGGGCTGTATCTCTCTTTTTTGAGCTAAGTTTTTCAGCTGTGGCTTACAACTTGATACCTGTACCCTTGGAAATCTGAATGTCCTAGCCAAATTTTGTTGGAAACACTTCAGGAAAGAGCAGTTACCTCAGTAGGAGATAATTCTGCTTGTATTCTTTATCAAATCCTTGTACATGTGAGTATTGTAACAAGAACCTGGCTTTATCCAGGACGTGTCTGCATTTTAGCAGTGAGTAATTGACACCCTTCCAATTTTATGAACAGTTCCATCATCATTTGAGTGCTGCAGGCAAAACAGGTTGTGGAAGCAAGAGAACAGTAACTATGCTGGCAAGGCCAGATGCTGAGCTTGTTGCACAGAAACTAACCTGAACTGAGTGAAAATGGTTCCTAATTACGAATATTTCTCTTAAATAATTTGCCTCCTGGGTCTAATTGCAGCTGAGATGAATCACTTCCACAGTAACCGGATTTATGACTACAACAGTGTCATTCGTCTGTATCTGGAGCAGCAGGCACAGTTTTATGAAACGGTAAGGTGTAGTATGTCAGTGCCATTTTCCTGGCATGTGCTGCGCTGATAATTTTATAAGAAATGCTTGTAGTACATCATCATTTTTTTGTAGGAGCCTCTCCCAGAGAGCAGATACTTGAATTGTACATGTAAAAAAAAAATTAAAATACTATTTTTCCTTTAGATACTATTCCTATATACATAACTACATCATAATAGACCTACAAACCAGTGTTGAGAAACATTGTTGACAGCTTGATATTTTTTTTTTCAATGCCAGTACTGTGATATGCAATAAGTAAGACCTGCTGCACTGAATACAATAAACTATTTGAACAAAACTTCCCTCCCATAGGATGGGAGCCCAAAGGGAAGCTTCTGTGATTTAAAGCCTGATGTATACAAGTGTGGGGCAGGGAGAATTGGAGTAGTTTAGGTGACGTAGTTAATATGTTAACTCTGAGCACTTGACCTACAACCTTAGTTTGCACTGAACTTTGTTCTTATGCATGTATTCCTTGTGGTTTTTTAAATGAAACCCAAGAACAAGTTTTCTAATGTGATATGCTGGTAAAACCTGAGCCTGGAGCCTGACTTGTGTACCTTGAAGGAGCAGTATAAGCAACTGCTTGCCCTTCACAGCAGTAAAAGGTGCCAGTGGGGATTCAGAGGTATTTTTAGTGGATGAGAACTATATGTTTAATATGCTCTCTTTCCTTGTTTCAGATTGCACAGAAGCTGAGGCAGGCACTCAGCCGCTTTCCTGTGATGTAGAGAATAAGGAGTAACCAACCATAAAGAACAACTCCGAAGTGCTTTTCTGATTTGGGGGCAACGCTAATAAAAACTTGTTAGCCTTTACCAGCCAAAAAAAAACCCACCAAAAAAACCCAACAATAAAAATCAGTTGTAGAAAAAAAACTATTTAAAATTTTACTTTATGATCCTAAATCATAAGATAAGGTTCTCTTATCTTGAATGCTGTCCCATTTGTATCATTATTTAAATAAAAGCAGATAGATAATGCTGTTAGTTACAGGGATCTAAATTATCACGATGACATGTTGCCGTGGACTTCATGCAGACTTGCGTCTAAAAGATGTTCTTCCAAAAAACTCTTAATCAACATCAGTTACAAATTTGTATCTCTTTTTAAATGGGAAAGCAGACAAGCTTGAGACAATGACTTTAATACTCATTATATTCAATTCAGCTCTCTAGCCGTTCAGTAGCCAGGAGGAATTATATTCGTGTATGTTTCTGGTACATGTCCATGATAATCTCCTGAATAAACACTTTGTTCTGTTTCCCATACACAGCCATGGCATACTGCTCCCATTATGACTTCTGGTAAATATCATCCATTCTTCCCTTTTCTTTTTTTCTTTCTAACTAAATCTTGTACTTGTGGCACAACACCTCAGAGCTTATGTCAGGCTCTTTCTTTCTTGCTATGCACTGTGTAAGAAGACAAAGTACAAACAAGGAAAGAGCCATTCAGGAAGGTGTGAAAAACAGTTTTCCTGCCAGCACTTTGACACCCCCCTGATGTAATGCCATAAGGCACTGGTGTTCCTTAGTGCTGTACAGGGCCAGCTTCCCTTTTACCCCTCAGAGTTTGAAGTGTTTCAGCAGAGGGGACACTGCCTCATCTAATCCAAACTAGTAGAAGTCTCCAAATTTCAACTAAGCTCAGGTCTTTGTGTAGTGGCATGGTATCCTTTTGCCTTGGGCTTACTTTTTGTTGCCTTCTAATGCAAACTAAAAGGTGACAAAAGTACTGAATAACATAATTAGTTACTACACAAACTCTATGCCTTGATCATCATCTCTTATCAAGTGGCCCAGTGTCCTCTTTCACACTACTGAAGTGTCATTTGAGGCCTGGGCTTTTCAAAACAAAAAAGCCACCACCAGCCCTGTTCATAATGGGCTCCAACCACAGTAATAATTCATTTCATGCCATAAGCAAACAGGAAAGCCAAAATGCAGGGTTTTTGCTAAGATGTACCTAGAAAATAAACATTTTTAGCAAAAAAAAAAAAATTTAAGGCATTTTACCAATAAGCCATTCTAAGTGATGGGTACAGTCTGCTGGTTGAATAGTTGCCTTATTCTGTTTTGTATTGGTGTTACTTTTGTGTGCTAGAAGGAAAATCTGGGTCTGCCTGAACAACCTGAAACCAAACCAAACAAGACTAAGCCTAAGTCTAAATGCTTTTCAGTGTCACGGGTTTTGTTCACGTTTTGTAAGCCTTGTCTTTTTCTCCTCCCAATTTTAGTTGTTTGCTTACAAAATTCCATAGCGCAGTGTTGTTTGATACAGCCATTTAAATATGTACAAATTGTAAAGAATGTGTATAAATGTTTTACACCAAATGTAAGATCTGCTTGCATGTAGAAGCAGCTTATATAATAAATTGTTACAATGTGTACAGTAAATTCTGAAATCACTTTTTCAAGCCAGCATTTTTTTTAGCATTTGTATATTCACTTTTTGGTAATGAAGTCTCTTTGTAAAAGACTCTTAATTTGGGAGGGGGAAGGGGGGGTCTTTTTACCAATCTTTGAATAGTTCCATGTGCACTAAAGTTGAAGGTTCTTTATCTTGAATAGATTGTTCTGGAATCTACGTGTAAGCTGTGCATTCCCAGTACAGGGAAGCTATGACAGTAGCAACTGTGTCACAGATGCAACGTTTTGGCAAAAAAGAAAAACTGTTTAAAGACTTCTAGTAAAATGAAGTTAAACTGATAATAAATATTTATGTATATCCACCAGACTATTTTATTTTTTTCTTTGAAATCATGATGTTGCTTTTTAACAGGGTGATGCAGGATGAGGCAAGTCCTCCTTACAGCTTTTCATCAGCTTAAGCACACTTGCCAGCCAGCTGAGGAATGAGAAAGCATCCATGTGTCTTCTATACAGCAGCACAACTGAACGGTATAATAGCGCTAGTGACTGCAAACCAGCAAAAGCTATGCATATGTTGTAAGCTTTCATTATTCAGGTCAGTCCAGCTCGTGGTTGACGGAACCCTCCTGACTGCAAATAAGTAGAGCACAGTGCTACTGTGTATTCCTGGCTTTTTGTGGGCATGGTGTTGACCCAGAATAGAAATTAGATTGTCTTTGGTATTTGTTTTTTATATGAGACATGAATAGTAGCGTAGATAGGTTGGGTGAGTTGGGAGCAACAGGAAAATCTTCACACTGAAGATGCAGTCATAAAACAAGTTAGAGTAAGACTTGAGCAGTGCCCTCCTTGAATTTTGTTTGTCATAGCTGAATAATTAATCTCTGGAGCATCAAAAAGCCTTAATACTGTTTCCTGGCTTATGCTTTTCTTTGAGGGTGAGCCAAACACTGGCATTATCCCAGTGACTTTGTAAAAGACATAAATGCTCTAGCTGTTGGGTTTACCTTTATATTTTAATTGCTTATTCCATTACTGCTAAAATATTAACTTTTTAACAATAAAAATGTAGCTATACAAAGGGGAATGCTACCTGCATTTCTTGTGTGCAGTTAATCCCACATAGGATTAGACTGCAGCAGCAGCCTTTGTTATTGCAGTGTATGGTATGTTCTTGGAAGAGTACCATCTACTGCAATTAGAGTGTTCTTTAATGCTATAATGAGTCCTAACTTTGCATGAGTACTGTAATTTTTACATTACTGAGTGATTTCTGTTTTCTGTGACAAAGTAGTTGAGAAAGTACTACTCTGACATATACTTTATTCTGTAAACTCTAATTAAATAATATACATCAATTCTACTGCTACCAATATTAGTCTTGTTTAGTGCAGCAGAACAATTCAGACTAACAGACTTGTTAAGAAAGAGATGAGTTTCTTGTGCTGTGGCTTAGTTTGACATACACCAGACACTCTGCCAGTCTGGATTGGCCAAAACTACTCCACAGCCTCGTGGCATGCAGCCATCTGCAGCAAGCGAAGCGCTCACTGGGCAGGCATCCTGCTACTGCTGCTTCTGCCTTTCTTAGTACTTCACCCTGAGACGTGTGAGCATGCACGGGGGAAGGTGAGTTGTGTGGTAGTCTTCAGTCAGTTAGTTTTTTCCACTCTACATACTTTCCATATTATTTTATAACTTATGATAAAATTAACACTAAACTGATATAATATCAAACAAGTAGGGAGCAGGAGAGATAACCACCTGGGCAGAAAAAAAATATTTTTTTCTGGCTAAAGAATTCCAGCTAAAAACTCCAGGTTTTTTCTGGCTAAAAATTCTTCATAGAATTAGAAACACACAGATTGGCTAGAGACCACTACACCTGTCCTGTAGTGTGGCAAGATCAGTTATACTCTTAAGGGACATCTAAGTCACAAATACATGTTTTCTTGGAATCTTGGAGATTCCACAACATGCCAGCATAGGCCTTTCCACTAAATCAGAGAATCACAGAATGGTTTGGGTTGGAAAGGACCTTAAAGATCATTTCAACCCCCCTGCTATAGGCAGGGACACCCTCCACTAGATGAGGTTGCTTAAAGCCTCATCCAGCCTGGCCTTGAACACCTCCAGGGATGGGGCATCCACAACTTCCCTGGGCAACCTGTGCCAGTGCCTCATCACTGTCAGCAGCTTTCTCTTACATACACAATCACTGCTGTAAATTCTGTGTAGTTATAAAAGGCTATCTCTAAGCTTGAGTTTTTAACTAGAACACTTAACATCTCTAGTAATATAAGAAGAGACTTCTACTGTGTAAAAATTAAAGTGTATCACCTTTCTTCTCCCTGTGCACAAAACTAATCTGGTCTCTTGCTCAAGCCAGGCCTGTTCGTACATGCCAGAATGAGAACTGTTGTCTCAGCCTTCCAACAGTGTCACACAGACGGCTCATCAGTTTGTGGTGTTAATGGCCCTGTTGCCGTGCTGTGTTGCTGCCTGACTCCATAACTTCCATAGAGTGGTCAAATACTATACATAGAGCTTTGTGCATTGATCACAAGTGAAATACAATTCCCAACCACACTTTCAATTTATAGTTCTCAGTTCTGTCTGTATTTGCAACCCAGAGCTAGTTGGGGTCATGCTGGCTTTTTTTGCTTTTAATAAATTTGCTGTATTCTAATTATTTAATAAACTTTTAGTATAAGTTTTCAGCTCTTTTTATGCCTACCTAGTAGTCACTGTATTAGAATACATTCTCTTGAATTTTTTTTTGAGATTTGAATGTGAGAAAATTGTCCAAATTATTTTTAAAAGCCTTCTGTTTGCATCTTTATACCTCCTGTTTTTAATTAAACTGATCTTCCAG
>WKFP01015363.1:1101048-1129700 GCA_011057875.1 Pterocles orientalis
CATGGCTCTTTGCACATCAGTTGGGACTTGAGATCTTTGCAGTGTCTTTGCTGACACAAGTCAGTATCTTTGAGATGCTGAAATTAAACTGACAGAATTTCCTTGTTTTATAAAGGCAAAAAAAAAATGTTTGCCTAATTTTAATCTTCTGGACCTTTTAATCAGTCCTAATTGGTCATGAATTCTTAAACTACCGTAATCTTTTTGCCTGCCCTCAGATTCCAGCTAGTGCGCCTGCTGCCCTCCTGATGAACTTTCTGAACTCTAGGTTCTTGTCAACTACGGAGTTAACTATTTGCTTCATGATAGCTTTGATTAGTTTCTTTTAACTAGTCCTGTCAATCTGAAGCAAGCTCTATCTCATGTTTGCTAAACACTTTTCTTCCCTTATTCTGGCCTGTGGCTGTATTTTCCTGTTAAAATAAACTTTGTGGGAAGTCACTTATTTTTCTGTCAGGGCTGAAGCAAGAAAGTGTATCATATTTTCTGTTTAACAGCAGACTTTTGCTTTCCTTAGTTTTCCTCCTATACCTAGCATCTTTAAAGACTATTCACTTTTTAAAATTATTTGCTGATAAACTTATTTGGTCTTAGCACATTTATCAATTCAAGGGCACTTTTAATTCACATTGCCTTCTGTTGCAATTAAATCTCAGTAGATCCAAATCTAAAATTGTTACTCTTTACTGGTATCTTTTATTTTCTGGCATGTCTTTCCCCAAACAAACAATTATATTTATGAACTGTTACTCCAAGAGATGGTTTTTCTGAAAATATATAATAGAGTTGAATTTTAAAGATACAGTTAAGTTGCTGTCTCCAAGAGGTTTGTTAGGGATAATCCCAGAAGAATAATGACAAATGAAAAGAGTATAAAAATGATTGTGGAGACATTTAAAAAAATAAAAAGCATTAAGTGGTTCAGTTTCTTTCGAACTGTAGATATTTGACCTTAGTTATTACCCTGTCCCCAAGACAATTCCCCAGAGTGAGGAACAGGGGACAAGTGATACATCTGTACGCACGTATACAGGAACGTGCAGCATTTGTGCTAGTTAAGAATGCAGAGCCAGTCCCAGTGGGCTGACAAGTCTGGGAAGAAAGGTATCAAATTGAGAAAACTAATCTGCCAAGTGGGTTGGTAACCAGGCAGGTTCTTTGAATTGATGAAGAGGAAGGGAGGAGTGAGAGAAATGGAAGAGAGCATTTGTTATCAGCCAGTTTAGAAGAGGTTTGGCTAGGGCAGTGGAAGAGCATTGCCTGGAGAGATTGGAAAGGCAGAGAAACTCTGTGACTCTGGAGAGGAGAGAATTAAATAAATAAATAAGGTCTCCTTTAGGGTTTTGAATTAATTTGTAGGGTTTCCTGAAAAGATTTGCCAAAAAATTGTAAGCAAGGAGAGAAGGGGCAGTGGTTAAGTTATTTTTGTTTAGCTGTTGGGTCCCTGCCAGAAATAACCACACTTTGGAGCCCTTAAGTGCTTTTAGCCGTAACATGTCTCTTAGGAAAACACCTCTGTGCTGGACTACCTAGAAAGGATGAGCTTAAGCTGTTAGGGTCAGTGAAAGGTTGTTCCTGATGCTGATACGGAGGACTCGGTGGGCTGTGCAGTTCCATTCACATGAAGGGATGACCTACAGAAAGACTGTGTCTAAACATGGCACTGAGCTTACGGGAGGAAGAGCACTGCGCATTATCTAAACCAAAGCAGGTCAAGTGCCTTGGGACTGAAACACAGCTGCCTGGGGGTGTCTGGCCAAGGGAATGTGCTGCAGTCTGATGTTTCAGTGTCTCACTGTGCTTCTTCAGACTTCTTTCTGCCCACAAACGATGTCTGCCCTGAACTAGGAAAGACCAGAGCAATATGAAAGCCAGCACCAGGTGAGCTCTCCAGAAACAGAATTTCTACATGTGTGGTTTTGGTAAATTAACCTGCTTTGAATGTACATTATGTTTCCTATAGGCTGCCTTGCAGGAAATGTTAGTACAGCAGCAGACTGATGGAGAGGATCAGGATATGTGAGTATTCTCTCTGTATCTCCCCAATATGGAAACTGAGGGACAAATGAATTGTCACATGCCAAGAAGGTAGGGCTGAGAATGGAAACCAGCTGCTAATTCTGAGGAAGGAATTTGATGCTGAAATTCATCTAAATTCAAAATTGCAATCTCTGAACCCTACCCAGCTTCATTCTCCTCCCTTGGGCCTCCCCCCTGCCCCCAGCCCCTTCAGCTGATGCCTAACTCCAGAAGTCCTGACGGTTTGCCGTGGTAAAGATGTAAACAGGTACATGCAAAAAGTACCTGTTAAATTGCTTGTCATAGCATCCACCCACATCCACCTGCAATTATATGATGCCTCAGTAACTAATGAATTTGGTCACCCACAGGAGACTTGAAAATAGTGGGACTGGAGTTTACAGTTTACAGTTAGGGACTGTGAGGAACATGTTCTCATGCTTTCTGTACCAAATGAA
This sequence comes from Pterocles orientalis, assembly GCA_011057875.1. Classification (NCBI taxonomy): domain Eukaryota; kingdom Metazoa; phylum Chordata; class Aves; order Pterocliformes; family Pteroclidae; genus Pterocles; species Pterocles orientalis. The sequence continues at coordinate 1,103,526 of WKFP01015363.1, forward strand.
AGGATAAAGGGACTGAAAACAGGACCTTGATAACCTGAAAGGCAAGCTTTTTATTTGTGACCATTTACAGTGGAATATCTAAAGAAAATCAGCCTGTTAAAAAAAAAAAAAGTGACAGTTGCAGATGAAACTGGATGCTAAACATAATGGTACTTCTAATGCAGAAGCTAAATATCGGGCACCTTTCACATCTGTAATTACATCAAGATAACTAGATGAGGTTAGTTAAGGTACTAGCTGTTGTATTTGATAGTTCTTTGTGTACAAGAATGGTAGCACCTTCCATGACTATGAATTATCTTAGGACAATAATAATGTTAAAATAATAAATAATATTGCTATATCAAACACAAAATAGCAACTCTTTGTAATATTTGTAAATCTAGAGAGAAGTTCATCTCTCAATCCTATTAAATTAAAAGATTAAATGCTTCATTATGCTTACTTCTCTGCTTTACAGTTTGGAGGAAGAATATCTCCCTGTTCCCATGTGACCTTGTGCATTGCCTGCTCATCTAGACCTTTCTGGATTCATCAAAATTTATTGTACTCCTAACATCAATTGCACTGTGTTCACTTTATTGCATCTCTGAGACCCTGTGTCTCTTGCTAGGGCAGGAGGATGTAATTGTTAGTATGCTCTTGCCATTTTGTAAGACTGTCTGGAGGGCTTTGGATCAGGTGTCATCCCCTTATGATACTACCAGCACTCGCAACTGTGAGTTGGAATTTGAAATATCTGCTGGCATTTCTTAAAGGCCCTTAAAATGTTTATTTAAAAATCCCATCTTTTTTCCTTTTTTAAACCTGCCACTATAATTTCCAATGACATGATGGAAACACAGACCTTCAGAACCCCAGAACAAGAGAGGTCCACTGTTTTTCAAATGTTCATCTATTTATATTTATTATTTTGAATTAAACTATTCCCAAGCCAGACGCTGGATCTTGTCAAATTTGGTGCATCCAAAAATACTGTGATTCGTCAAGTTAAACTATAGCCAAAGGGGAAGGTGCGTCAAAAATGTGAGGGAAGGTTTTCTAATTTTTGACTAATTCCTGACTAGTTGACTAGTATATTTAAGCTCAGTAAAGATTTTGTTTAAAAACTCAACAGCTGAAAGAGTAGTAAAAAGTTAAACATAGCATCTGGTGCAATATAGTGGCAAAATATAGAACTGCTGCTTGCTGTTAGGGTGGAGCTCCTGCATTTGACATTGCCCCACAGGATTCCTGTCTGATTGCACTCACCAGGAATGCACCGCTCAGGACTGTGAAGAAAGCTGAGAGGTAAGGAAACTCTTCATTTGTCTTCCCTGTTTAAGTAGTGACTCTTTTCTGGCTGATTTCAAATCACACCTACCAAACTTACAGCAAGGACCTTTTTTTTTTTTTTTTTTTTTTTTTTTTTTAAGACAAAACTTTGGAAAGGAGGTAGGTATAGAACACTTCTTCCCTGGTATGAGTATGTTTACTTGGGAATAGATAAATTTTAATAGGGTAAGAACTAGTGCCAGTTCTGCTGCTTACAAACACAGTCAATGCTTGGCAGAAAAGAAACAACAACAAAACAACCACAAACAAACAAAACCACAGTGCAAGTGTTCATGAAAGTCTTCCAAAATTTAAACCAAATTCACAATAAGAGGAGGTTGCTATCCAAAAACTGCTATGCTGTAAAATAAGGCTCCAGGATGGCTGCAGGAGTTGGGACCTATTCCAATGCAGTGTAAAATCAGCATGAGAAAAGGGCAGCTTGCAAGGACTGCAGTGGTTTCAGAGAGGAATGAGGGTCTGTTCCTAGAACAACAGTTGGGTTCCGGAAAGCTGTGTTTGCAGGTGCTTTCTGACACAGCTCCCCTCCGAGTGAGCTGCTACATTTAAGTTGTAATTATCTAGAGTTAGTATCTAATAAAAATGACTAGTGGCCTTAAGTCATTTTTGAATAGTAAAATAAGAGCCCTTCCTGAAGGGGACTATGTGTCACAGGGAAAAAAAAAACAAAACCCAACCACCTAACAAGTAAACTTTGCCTTGGGTGGTTGCAATGGAGCTTGTGCAGAGCTGCGCGTGGTCTCTGTACTGTGCTTCTCACTGCTGGGGAGCCAGAAAGCAGCAATCAGCCCAGGCCCACTGCTGAACCCTGGCTGGCTCCAGGTGTACGTGCAACACACAGGTCTGCTGATGAACCCTTCTACAGCATAGAGAAAGACAAGGCAGTGCACCGTCACTGTCCACTTCCCCTCAATCCCAGGTTGCAGAGTCACCTTGGCTGGCCCTGTGTGAAGCCAGCTAAGATCTTACAAAGCATGTTGGTTCTGCTCTGTGCCCTGCAAGAGGCTTTGCTAGACAGTGGATGGCCCTGAAGGCAGAGAGAGGTGGTGAGCAGAGTAACAGCACTAGGCAACAGTTCCAAGTGCAGATGATAATGAAAAATATATTCATCTAATAACTCTAGTCAACGTGCATAGATTTGTCTCTTAAGGCAGGAAGTTGCTTAGTAGTCATTTCATAGTGGTTTTTCTGCAATATGTTGTATCCTGGCCCATCTAGGCCTTCTGTTCCTGTATCAGGGCAGCCTAAAAGCAGTAGCTTTTAGGATTAAACAGATTTTAGTTATTTTGTCTTCAAAGAGGCATTTTAAGCTCACAGAGCATCTCTGCTTTTATTCAGGCATGCTACGAACATTGTGCATCAGTGTTTCCATGTGGAAAAGATCTGCACAAGTTCTGGCACTGCTGTGTAGTTTGCAATAAATCTCCAGGACGCAACAAAGTCTATTTCAGAATTCTGGAAAACCCAGAGAGAAAATTCAGCTGAACTCCTACCAAAATATGCAGGAAATACTATTCAGGATAGCCACTCTGTAAGAAGAGCACAGGAAAGCTGTCCTTACACCCATCTTTTTAAAAGACACATCCTTTTAAAAGACACAGGAAGCAATCGCAGTGATAACCAAGCAGTAACTCTCCCTATGCATCAGGTTCACTAAAAAGAGAAACAAACCATCAGCAAACCAACTAGGCAAAAAGCACCAGAGAACAAAGCATTTGTTATGCATGCCATGACAAATCCCCTAACTAGCAGGGATTGCAGGAGGGCTACAGATTCAGTGAAATCTAAACCTCCTGTGCCCTGTGGTGGGAAGGTATCACTCTTTATCAACCTCAAAATCCCATAATGGTTCACATGTTAATAGTGGACATGGCACAAGTTAGAAGTACAGGCAATTCTTTTTATAAAAGCAATGCAAAATCTTGTTTTAGTGAAGCAGAATGGCATACCTAAATAAACAAGTCAAATAGTCAAAAACCAAATACTGACTAGCAAGCAGAATGAAAACCTGCTTATGTTTACTTGTACGTACACATAGTCCTTGGATTTAGTTGATGCATTAAGAATTATGTAACATACCAACGTGGTGGTTCAAATAACTTCAAGCCATGGTATTTCCTCAGTCCTCCTCTCTTCTGGTCTGTTCTCTTCATTCACACACTCTCTGCTATTTCATCAGCTACCCCCTTACAGCAGTACTGACAGAGATAACACCTTGTTCTACAGTCCTCCTTTCCTTTCAAGAAATTATGGGGCTGTGAAATAGCTTGACTCCTTATCCAGTTTGCTCTATTTTTACTGTTTTAGTTTTTCTTTACCCTTCTCCAGTTCATGTTGTACTGAGGAACTCCATTAACTATTCTGATTTGAACTAGTTCATATTCACTGTCTTTTCAAACTATTCCATCTAAGTCATCTTGTCATAAAGCTGCTGAGAAGAACAACACCTGAGATTTATCACCCAATGCCATTTCTACAAGATTTTTCCAAATTTACAAAAAAAAAAAAAAACAACAACAAAAAACCACCACCCCAAAAAGCCCACCACAACGAGTTAAAAAAACCCCACACTCTCTGTCTTCTAGGTAAACGAATATGTTCTTCCTTCATAGGAATGTGTTCTTACACTGCCTCTTGCTCCCCTTGTTCTTTGGTCTGAAATCCCTCCTAAATCTGAAAATTAATGGACAGGGCTTTCTGAAGCATGAGGAGACATAATACCATAAAGCATCTGCTTATAAAATGAAATGTGAGAAACAGGCCTAACTTCAATTTTTTTTTTAAAGCACCACATATGTACTGGAAACAACTAAGGTGGAAAAAAATGTTGACGCGATAATAGAAAAGCAAATCTATGTGTGCAAGACAGTTTGGTTGCTTTGATGGCGTGACTGAGTACGTGGCTTTTTTCTTTGTGGGTTAGTATCTGGCATACCACCAGTGGTCCACTATCAAAGGCACTAGCTAGAAATTGTGTATCTTAGAATAGGTGCAGCAAATCAATCATCAGCCTTACACCTAGGGAATGTTTCCCATGGAACTTACATATGACAACTGGAGTTCTAGATTATATTTAAAATTTGGGAGAAATTAATCCACTCATAGACATATACAGCTTCTTTTCTCTGTAGTTGTAGGCTGGTGGTACTGGTGGCTAGATAGCTGTTCTACTAGGCTACTGGCACAGATCACTGCTGCCACACACTGTGTTTCACACAGTTTTAAAGACCTATGAGATCTTTCTGAAGAAAAGTATGAAAAAATAAAATGCTGATAATATATCCATTTACACAAGATGAAACAAGAGTCAAAGAATACCAATAGGCTTTTGCCCCTTGTGTTCTCCACAGTTAGTTTTTTTCTTTTAAAAAGCAGTGATTTCGTGTGCTTTTGTTACAAATCCATGTTTCTGGAGGTAAGCACTTAGCTTTTAAAAATCTACTGCTGTCATGATTTGATTGTATTAAAGCAGTGCTCTCCAAATAGGACACTATTTTTTTTTTTACTCCTTTTTTGTTTAAATACTTGAGTAAATCTTAAACTTTTACATGGACAGGTTGCATCCAACATTCACTTCTGTTCACAAAAAATCTTTAATTTAGCTTTGTGTTATGTATGCAAGAAAAAAAAAGATAACTGGAACATGAAACTACTTTAAAATATCAGCCTCCATTGGTTTTATACATGCATTTCTGTGAACATAGAACATGTGCTCATCTAACAAAATCTTGTTATAAAATGCTACAACTGTAAGTAGCCAGCACCAAAAATAAACTCCATTAATATGCTAAATTTATTATCCTTATGAGTGTTCAGACAACTCCCACTAACACTTACGTGCCAAAACTCCATTGAATGTATTCTCCCTTGAATGTCTGATCACACTGAGGGCAGACTCTAGTTCAATAAGCTTTAATATATTAACATTAATTAGAGTTATGAATTGAGCATGGAAGCTCCATTCTCCTTGCCCTCTCTTCTCACCCCTCATTTTAAAATGCCTCATTCTAGGTGTTGCCTATTCCATATGCTTCTTTTTTTCTGATGTGTAGTCTATATTACTCAAGAGGACAAAATAACTAAAGATTCTTATGTTAACTGAATTCGTTTACAAATGAAACATAGTAAGAGGGATCAAAAGCTAACATTTTCCTCAATAAATAAAGTGTACTGCACCATCAAAATTATCCAGATACATATGAAACCCTGCTACGACTTAACTGACTGCATTTTCTCTTCAGCTTTTCTGATTTTTTTACAACTTGTTTAGGCTAAAAAATACAAGGGTGGTTTTTATTATTTTAAATTATTTAGCTTTCAGGTTCATCTTCTGTATCATAATTGGCTTTCCGTTCTATTCTTGAATTTTTCCACACTTGTATTCATCTGTTTCTATCTGGCTAGCTATAATATCTCAACAGACAGTGAAACTCACAGATTCTAAACAACTGGAAAAAACTCTATTCTTCTTTCTTACAAATATGGAGCATTAACAGGATAGTTAAATTCTCATATAAGAATGAAATTCGGAATGACTTTGCTGTACTGGGCAGTCTCTTCCAGTACCCTGTCTGTGACAATTGGTAGCCACTGTATACTAGAGAAGTGCCACAGCAGGCAATCTGAGATTGCCTTTTTCTCAGGTTTTCATAGTTGATTCATGGACAAGAGGAATGCCTTTTTTTGCCTCATCAAAATCATATCCCTTGATACAGGGTAATCATTAAACCCTGCTTTCACTGTTCACGTTCAACATAGGTGTGCACAGTTTCTCAGAAGATAAGAAAAGGCATATGCTCAGTGAGAAAAACTGCCAACATACATGCTGCATCTCTGTGTAGATATCAAGCAGTTCACTTTAAATTTGAAATTTCTATTTTATTAAGCATTTTGATTTTCCTATAAGGAGTTCCAGAAAATTAGGCAAGAAGCAGTGGAAAACTCTGTGGCTTCCTAGTCCTTTGAACAGGAGAAAGGAATACCTACAACTAATCACAGGCATGTCAGTCTGGAAGAAAGAATAAATTTTTATCTGGTCTGGTCACTATTATTGTCTAAATAAATGCCATCTGACTAATGCTGCTCATCTGCACATAGTTTTGGGATGAAGAAAGTTAAGCTTTAAAACAGCTGCTCTTACTGAAAATAGTCTCTTAATAAGAAAAGGCTAGTATCTGTGAATGCAGTCGATCTGCCTCTCTAGACAGATCTCTTTCATTTAGTGCACACACAGTTAAAATGTAAGTGGAAAAGGAGGTGAGAAAGTACACTGACCTCCCAGCAACACTTCAAACACAATTTTTCATTAGCAGCATTTATAAAACAGTTAGCACTCCATTAGAGCATCTCTCAGCCACTTTCTGCTGGTACATGTTTGGAGCTTGAATTCACAGCCTAATCTTCTGCCAGTCTGGAGCTGCAGCCAGATAGGCCCTGACTCAAGTCTGAACTTAAAGCCAGCTGGCTTCCAGTCCAACCACCGTTAGCAGCTGAACCTGCACTGTTTATTCACTTGCAAAGTCTCACCCAAGCAAGCTGCTGTGAAATTTAGGCTACCGATAAAGTTAGGCATATGTTTCAGCGTCCTGCTGAACTGGAAGCTCAGGTCAGCTTTATTAACCCCCCCCTCCCAAATAATTGGTTAAAGGGTAATACTGATACAGAAATATTAGTATTAAAAGTTTCTTTTTCCTGCTGTAAGGATCACAGACCACAGGGGCAAGGAGTAAAGGAAGCCTGTCAGGAAAAATTGTAAACAGGAGTGGAAAGCTGAAAATACTGACAGTGGCTTAAGAAAAGAAGATGTCTGTGTATCGCTCCTCTTGCACTCACGGCGAGGTCAAATGTTCTTTGTCAAGCTCTAAACACAGCAATAAAGCAACCTAATTTATCCCTTGTACTTCTCACACTCTTCAGAGTTATTTTTAAGGAAATGCTGTTGACTTTGTTGAGATACAGTGACCTAGCTCAAAGTACATCATACTGTCTCTGTAACAAAGTACCAGATGTCTTTTCCATGCAAAGTTCACACAGTCAAGACAAGTGTAACCAGCTAGAATAGAAAGGTCTTCTCTCAATTTCACTGAGAGTGTAAGAGGTGACACTAAAAACCTACAGCTACTTTCAGAGCAACATTTTGAGCACTTCTGCCTGCAAGTGTTGCAAATGCTTGCTTCCCTGTGGCAAATTCAGCTTTAAATAAAAGTTATTCTAATATTAACTAGAAAATGTGAAAATAATAAAAGGTTTTGCACATTAGCAGCAGTTACTAGTTGTTTTGAAGGTCATGTGCAGGAAAAGCTGTGCTGAGGTATTTCCCCTATTTCTTCTTTACTTACTGAAGTCAAAAGTTTCTCATAAAAGGCAAAAACCAAACTCTTTTCAATGACCTTGTGGGCACATGCATTTCCTGAGGAATTTGTGACCACTGAGGCTGTGTGGGAGTGGCCAGAAATCCCCAGGAAATGCCATCACAAGTAATATTTTATATTTAGTCTCAGAGCTTTAAAAAAATTACCATTGCTTCCAGTAACATAATATTGAGACACACAGATATTGTTTGCTTGTTTCTACTGTGTATCGCCAGAGCTTTTTGTACAAGGGTCCCAGATTGCAAAGATCACTCAATAGCACACAGGCAAGTAATACTGCATCCTGTGCCCCAAAGTCTAGGATATGGGGTTCACATAGCTCTTCCAGACAGGCAGCAGACAGCTAAGCCAAATACATCCTGCTCTCCCCAGTTCTGCTGAATTCTGCTTTGTAACATGCCTGTCGTTCCTCTTCTGAGTCTCCGGACAAACAGACAACGCCACCTGCTAAGATCAGCAGGCAAGGCTCTTTTTCATTAAGGCAGTTATCCAGATGCTGTAAACATCCATTACCCATTACCTTAAAGACTTAGGTGCAGGATTCATTATAATGCAGGCATGCTTTAGAGATAAACAAGGGGGTAGGGAGGGGAAAGGATTGGAAATGTGAACTAAACTGAGTAATGACTTGGAAGAAGATAGAAGTGTTCAGAAATCACACTGAGGTAGTTTCTGCAGCTGAGATTACAACTGAATTTCTAATGACAGCAAAAGAACTGTGCTTAAAAATCTGTATAAACCTGTGTGGGCATTATCTTCAACACAATTTATGCCACAAGTGAGTTAATAGAAACTATGTTTAGTAGCTGAAGGCTGTATCCTCCTACCATGGAGGCTGGCCCTCTAACATATCAGTGCTACAATTTTGTTTGAACTGTATTTCACATAGTTCTGCAGTCAGCAAACATAAGATCTTTAAGGATTCCTCCCCTTCTGTCAGGGAGAGAGAAGGATCTCCCTCTCTTCTAAAGACAGGAGCTGGAAACGGAGTTGGAAAGAGAGAAGGAAAGCAAAGGAGCACTACTGCTGACAAGAGATATTCCACCCTCTGAAATACTCCCAACTATTCTCTGCACACAGGATGGTAGAGATAGCCCACTGACCTGTTGCTTCTCTTAGCTGAAGGCAGCAGAGGATCACCTCCCACTATTTAGCTGTAGGAACATTCAGAAAGCAAAGTGAAATATCTGTGACTATTCAGAGGTAGAAATAGTGATAAAGAACCAAAGATGGGAGTGAAAAGGGGCAAAGAAACTAATAATATGAAACTATCAAGGCAGAAGACTAGAGGAAAGGAAAAATCCACTGAGAAAGGAGAATGAAATGAGAAAATGCTGAGGAGTTAATGAGGGTGTATGGCCTATGTGAAAACAGATACTGTGGAAGAGCAAATGAGTTCACCTGAGGGACACCTCAAACGACTAAGGGAATTAATCTGTTTCCCTGATACTCAGATACAAATGCTTCAGAGCAAGACAGCTCAACTCTAAATGCGAGCTAAACGATGATCTGTCAGTCTCAACATTTTCCCTTAAAAATGGACTTTCATTCATTGAATCATAGTCAGATTGTTTAGATGAAAAGATCTTGAATGACATAAAATAAGGCAAAGAAAACCTTTGCATACCCCCCCTATCAAGTAAGGTTCCTATCTGAGCTCTCACTTTGGATGTCATTCTGTGTGAAGAAGGTTTGTAAATTGTGTGGCTTTATTCACCACTCCTCTTCACCATTTTCTGATAGGTGCTTTCTCAGTCTTATGTTTCTAAAGTAACTGACCTGTGACACAAAGTCTAATTACCTGGCTTACTGCTTTTTTAGTAGTCATGACATCATACCTTTAAAATGCATCTTTCCATGCTGTGGGTATTTTGCAGTTAGAACCCTCTGAAAAGATCTGTTCGTAACAGATTAAAAGGATCCATTCACCAAGCCACCTATGGAAGCAGTGCTTTGTCATAAACACTTGAAGCGCTGAAAAAAATATTATCCCAGGTGTACTAGTCCTTTCTCTAGTATTTTGCCCATCACACAGCAAGTTTTTTTTAACTGTCCTAAACTGTGTATTCTTGGAATTTGCAGTAAAAAGCACTCATGAAAAAATTACTAATGAGTTATAAGCACAGGCAACAGAGAGTAATATAGCAGTGTCCTCCAAGTGACAGTTTACTCTCATGGTGGAGTTTAAAGAGGACTATGAAGAATCATTCCTCAAAGGCAAAGACACGCACAAAAAGAAGAGTGTGGTTTTGTTGTTGTTTTTAAATACATAAGTGCGTGATACGAGGCAGCTTTTTAAGATCATTATCTGATACAACTGTCTTAGGCAGCTCTGATTAAGTAATACTTTCATCTCCGGTAAGAACTTTTGTCTAGGGAAAGAGGTCACAGTGAAAGATGACAAAGAGATATACAGATTCTTGGTCTGCCATTCCCATAGGATAGCTGTAAGAAAGGCATCCCTTTTCTGTTTAAAATCAAGAATGGTTAATTCACACTCTTTCTTACATGCTCTAAAAGCTCCAAACTTTTGAGCTGTGTGCTCTCTTACTTTTTTATCCTGGTGACTTAATTTCCACAGTTTCTGGGTCATTTCTTTTACATTACCCAGCACTCTATCTCACCCTACATACTGCATTAAAGATTAGGATCAGGGAAGAAAAAAGAGCCCTGTGCAAACACCAATCCCACCTTTCCTACCAGATCCTTTCAAAATGCTATCTGTTTTAAGAAGGCACCATAAACACACTCCAAATTAATCTCCTTTTCAAATTGCTACTAGTTGTAAAATAAATAAAGCAGAGGTGTGTGACAGGAAGACAGTACCTGCTTTTCAGTTTGTTTCCATGAAGTCCAAGGGGGGCAGGGACTGTTATATTGCACCTGGCACCACACAGGCAGGACTGATGTCCTCAGCCTTAACGTGAGACACTTGTAAACAGAGGGTAGTTTGAGTATTTTGAATTTTGCAGTTTTATCTACATGTAAAGTATAATCCTGCCATGTTAACAAATTAGAGTTGTGCTTGATTCACCTGTGTATGAATAGGACTACACTATCTGCTAGAAATCACAGCAAATTGTGTCTCACCTGAGCAAACATGTGTACTTGTGCCTACTTCCTCAGTCCGTTCCTTATGGCTGAACTCTGGAAAAAACCAGCACTTCAACCTGAAAAGGCTCAGCACGGAATTGTGATGGGAAACCTGCAATATCAGAGGGGAAAAAAACCCGCCCACTTTTATATGAAGGAACACTGCTTTTGACTCACCTAAAAGGCGCATTGTACCTTTCACCCGAAACGCTTTACACACAGCCCGCGGGACTGCCTTTTCTAAGCACAGGCCGAAACGCGCCGCGACGCCCGAGCGCAAGGCGCTGCGCTACCGACAGCGGCGGCGGGAATCGCCTCACCGCCACCGGCCGGCCAGCCGCGGCCGCCCCGGGAGAGGCAGGCCCGGGCGGCCGCCCCCCACAGGAAGCTGGAAGGAGCGCGGCCTCTCCCCACGGCAAACCGCGCAGCGACCTCCGCCTGCCAGGCGGGCGGAGGAAGCAATTTCGGCGCCTCGGGGCATTTCGCTTCTCCCGGCGCTCCTGGCCTCACAGAGCGCGGCCACGACGGCGCTGCGAAAGGCCGTTGGCGGGCTCGTCGCGCTGCCTGGCGCTCGACGCCGAGTTTCACCTCAGCCGCCGTGGTCCGGCCGCGCCTCTGAGGGGTTGGGGAGTGGCGCGACCGGACCGGTCCGCGCCGGGGCCCACAGCGCCCCGCTGAGCGGGGCATCATGGTGTGACTGTTGTGGGCGGTCACGGCCCCGCTCCTCCCCACCCCCGCGGGCAGGGCGAGTGGCGGCGCCCCGCCGGCGGCTTGTACCTGTCCCGGAGGAGGAGGAGCCACAGCCGGGGAGCCGGAGGGACAAAGTTAACTGGAAAGTTTACGAGGGACCGTGGGTGGGAAGAGAGAGAGGAAACGGGGAAGTTGCTCCCGTGCCGTAGCCGGGGACTCCCCGAGCAGGAGGCAGCAGCTGTGCCGTGGCGCCGCGGGGGACGGGGAGAAGCGGCCGCCGCCAACTGCCTGCTCCCTTCGCCGCTCGGCACCCCATCACAAGCCCTTGGAGGCCTCTGCTGAGGTGACCACCTCCCAGGAGGGGGACACGCCCGTCCTCCTTGCCCGCCTCGCTGGGCGTCCCCGGCGGGCTGCCAGGACCGTGGACGCCGCGCTCGAACGAGCTCGCGTGGGGCTGCTGGCGGCCCCCCGGAGGCTCCTTCACCACCCAGCCGCCGTTCGCCGGCAGCCCCTGCTCTCTCGTCCCTGCGACCAGCGGCTCCCATGGCTCTGAGCAAAGGGCTGCGGCTGCTCTGGAAGCAGGAGCCGGGGCCGAGCGCCCTGCTGGAGGCGCGCGGCCGCCAGGACTGCCTGCTGCTGGAGGCCGGCACGGTGGCGGCGCTCAGTAAGTGCCCCCGCGGCGGGTCGGGCCGGGCCGGGCGGCTTCCCCGCGGTGCGTGTGGGGGAGACTGCGGTGCGGGTACGCGCCTGGCGCCTCTGTGGTGCCTGTGAAGCGGTGCCGGGTGCGGTGGCAGCGGCCGGTGCCCAGGAGGTTTGGGGCTCTTGCCCGTGGTGTGGAGGGAGGAACGGGAGAGCGCAGACCTGGCCCAACGGGGCACTGACCTGAGTGGCCCCTCGCTTTGGACACTGGCCTCCGGCGTGGCCCTCCAGGACTGCCTCCGGTGTGGGGTGACCCCCAGTGCCCTGCCGTGTGGAGGGCTGGCCATCACCCTGTGCGACCCCAGGCCTGATCCATGTCTAACCGGCTCCTTCTCTGCTCTTGGCCTCCTCACCAGCAGCCGGGGTGGGAGAAGTGGGAAAGGCCACCTGCTTGCTGGGTGGCTGTGGGGTACAGGGCATCTTCACTCCGCAAGCCTGGTACTCTACAGCCTTGCATGAGCCTGACTGCCTGCAGAGAAGCGTCTAGCTAAAGGAATGGGGCCCACTGCCTCTTGAAGAAGTTTCTGTTTAGCTACATTGGGTGCCAACCACCAGGGTAGACATCCACTTCACAGCAGAGAATGCTTTGGATGATTGACTTGAGATTCATGTTTTGTAAAGAAAACCTGGCTTCTTGTTGTAGTGCCACACCTGCCCTTGTGTTTTGCAGTGTATATGGTTATTTGAGTGGAGGAGCTCCTGTCTCACCTGGGGCACTGGAAGTCGTAGACATGCTCAGCGTTGTCTCATCTTGTGTTTTGGTACTTGCCACCCGTGAGTTATGAAATGCTAATGTTGGGGCAGACACAAAAAAATGAGGTGACAGAGAATGTAAGGTGCAAAAAGTAATGCAGGGGAACACGTTGTGCTTGTTCTATGTTCTGAAGTTGTTTTGTGTATAATACTTACCTGTTCACAGTGTTGTAGGAGTCCATATTCAAGCAGTTCAAAGGGGAAGACTTAAACTGTGAAGTCTTTGTAGTAAGAACTGTAGATATGTTGTGGTTTGTACAATGTTGGTTACAATGTTAGCTCTGGATCTGGGCCCACTGGGCTGAATCATCTGTGATATATGGTGGCAAGATGTCCAGACTAAAATGCCTGATTTTCAGGTATTGAGGATTTAATGAATGAAGAAAGCCAAAAAGTCTTCAGGTGGCAGCTGATTTTCATGAAAATAGTCCTGATAGTGGAGAAATTTTCACCTATCGTGATAAAGATCTGTTATTGACGCACTGTGGGTTTTTTTTTTTTAAATTTGTTGGAATTTTATGTTGTGTAGAACTTTGGGGATTCAGTTTCTTGTTAAATTCCTCAGTAATAGTGGACATTAATGTGTTACATTTTTCTAGGTTTTTTTTATGTTGGTTTTCAAAGAACTGTCAAAGTGAGAAGTTTGTTAGTATTGAGCAGCATTTTACTTACTTTCCCTGATTCAAAAGCCTGTTAGCTTTAAAGCTCTTCATTGATATCAGTTGGTTTTGTTCTGTATTTATTTATATATTATTCTGATACAGATCTAAAGGAGCTCCACTGCCTAAAGCCAGTGTGCATGAGTAGAATTGAGAAACTACTATCCATCTAGCAACCCTAAGCCATTATACCAGTAGTTGGAAAGATTATTTGCAATCTCCCTAATTAAGGAAATAATCAATTTACAATAGATTTTTCTCCCAGTGTTGCTATCCCCTGCTTGATTTGGTATAGCTAAAAAAGATTAGAGAATTTATATAGTCTTTTTTAAAATGCATGTTAGAAAAATTTTGAAGTAGTGATCTGCGTAGTGGCTAGTTTAAGAGCCTGTTTGCCATGCCTTTTGAAAGCCTTGAGGTAACTGTAATCGTGCATGAATTGGCATGGAGCCCAATCCATGTTAATAACTTTGTCATTTTATTTCATTTGGTTTCTCTTTTCCTGCCTGGGTTGGTTCCTGTATTGTAGGAAAAGCTAGTTTATCCAGTTGAGCCTGTTTAGTTTGTGTCTTCTGTTTATGCAACGAGGACCAGAAAAGGAGGGAAGACCACCAGTAGGTATTGTGATGGTAAATTTGTAAGAATTGTGAAGACAACACTTCCATCTCCTCCGGAGTCAGGGTGGTAACAGAAACAACAGAAATTCTGTTTTGTTTGACTGGCTTTTAGATTGTTACTAACCATAGAACACTTCAGTGGAAGGTTAACACTTAGTATTATGTGTGGTTTTAGACCTACTAGCCCTAGGATTGTGTTAATTTTGGCTTATCTGTTTAATTGCTATTTCTAAACTAAAGTTTTTAAAAATTACATGCTTGTGGTGAGGAGGAATTATGCAACTGTGCCTTATGCAAACTTCCACACTAAATAATAGCAGATGTATACCTGGAGCTCTGAAGTTGTACACCAGTTTATGCAGTTTTGCAGTCACAGCCTCATGTCAATAGAACTGTAGAGAGGCATGATCACGGACGGACAAGGAAGGACTGAGAGCAAATTTTGGTCATTGTTCATTATTCTTTTTCCATAATTGCCAAGTGTCTCCTTACCCTTGAACAGTCATGATATCTGCATTTTTTTTGAAAGTTCAATTGCTTCTATAATAGTTTTGTACTAGAAGAAATTCACACGTTGACTTTAACCTAGTTCAAGTCCTAGAAAAAATGGCGTTATAAAAAAGAAATCTAAGAAAACCACACACTTGTATAAATGCAGTGTCTATACAGGCCATAAACCTCTGGCAAACTCATAACTAAAATAAACCCTTTCAAATACGTAAATCAAAAATTTGATACTGTCTTGTGAATGGATGACTTTATGCTTTTTCCTCTCTGTGTACAAGATCATGATGACCATTTTACTTGTAAATTGATTGCTTCAGAATCTCCATATAGCATATATTTTTAATATTTTTAACTTGAAAAATGTTTGCACGTTTGATATCAGTAGTGGGAAAGTATTATGGAGATCTCTGATTGTCTGAAATGTCATTTATAAAATGAGCACACTCAGTCTGTGGCAGAAACCTAACCTAGGAAGCTTTTGGAAAACTCAAGGAATCAAAAATCACAGCAGGCAACCTAGCTGCATAGGCCCAAACCCCTTAACTTAATCTGTACAGTAATGTAATATCATCAGAGCACCTTTCTGTTCTGTCATAAATTAAACAGTACTTTTGAAGACCAGAGTTTTTCTTCCTCTTCTCATGATGCCACTGTAGGGTGGAGGGTAAAACTTACTGGTTTGAACTGAACAACACATTTAACATTTTAACATTTTGCAAGAGGCTTTTTTTGCTACTGGCAACCCTGAAGCTTCAGTAATCTCCAGAAGGATGGGTGACAGCCTGAAACAATTCTTCCAGGAATTCTCTGAACTAGAACATCAATAATTAGATTCTATGGAAGAAGCTTAGACTCATGAAGGATGAAGAAAAATTGTCATTGATTTAGAAGTTTTTGCTTATACAAGAAGGTGTACAGGTAGAAATACCGTTCCTACTTTTAACACATTACCTTTTTAACAATTTATCTATAAAATTAACTACAACAGAATAGAATAGAAACCCTGACATTGCAACATTTAACAGAGAAACATGGAAAAACAGTATTTTCAATGTTGTTGAAACTTGACAGATACGGTTTATATTTTCGCTGTTTATTAACAATCCTTTAGGGTTTCTTAGTAATTTTTCCCTTTAACTCTGTTCTTCATCCAGCAGTTTTATTCAGTTCATCAGTTAGTTTTATTCTCTTGCCTAGTGACTCAGTTTCTGGCTCTTGTGTCCTAGTCCTGTTTGCAAATACTCTAGGAGATATTTCAGACCAGGTTTTGATGACAGTTATTTGAGATGTCAATAAGAAATTTTTAAGATTTAGAAATATTTCTTTGTAATTACATGAACTTGGCTCAAACCCTCTGCAGTAACGCCCTTTTAAAGTCATGCTTTAGTCATCCTTTCTATGTATTGCTTTTTATGATGGTTGTTGGGGATTCCTCCTCTGTAACCTCTCACCTCCTCCAAAAAAATAAAAAAAAATTGGCTGGGGTGTGTCAGAATCCAGCTAGGACCTTGTAGTTGTGGAGGGATGATGGGTGTATCCTCGCTTGCCCACTGGCAGGGCATGGAGTGAGACAGGGCCGTGGTGGCTGCAAGAGGTGGAGTCCCCCCGCAGTCAGGAGGGCCCTTTTGGAGGGGGTGCAGTATGCAGGAGCTGCTGCCTGACCTCTGCTGCCTCACGCCCCTGCCCTGCCCCACGCAGAATGGTGGTGGTCACAGTGCACCTCAGGAGTGCATGCAACTCCAAGGAGTGTAGTGGAACAGGAGACTTCAAATTCCATCAGTAACAAAGGGATTTTTTTTTTTTTCCACACAGATTTGGTCTCTGTGCACTAAAATATTCTGGCCTCTCCATTTGCTCAACCCACGGGCATAGCTCTGTCTGTCTGGCATGTTCCTTCCCTCTTGAACTATCCACCGGTGAGGTCTTAGAGTGTGCTGGATCTTTAGAGTGTGCATGGTGGTGTCAAGGACAGATCTCTTTGCCACTTTTTTGGTTTCTGAGTCCAAATTGCTTCAGGGAGCAAAATGAACCCTAGAATAAATAACAGAATCTGCCATGCGGTAGAAGTTATTGGAATGTTGTTAGCCAGCCAAAAAGAGTGGCAGCACAGCATCAGAGTCTTCCTGGAGCTTTGTGTTTGGAGCCTGCTCCTCCCTTCCAGGCAGCTCTGCTGGTACCGATGCCCTGACTGATGCTACTGTGCAGGCAAGTGTTCTGTCAAATGGCCTGCCCAGAATGACAGGGTATTTCTGTACCACTACTGGCCAAATGCAGCTATTTGTCTGTGTGTTTGGAAAAGTCCCATGCCAGGAGCTGATGGTGTGTGTGATGCCACTGGCTTGACCTCGGAAACTTTGGTGGCTTCTATACCTGCCAGCCTCAGGCGCTTCTTGGTGTTAGTGCCACGAGTTGTGTGTTGCTTATTTCCACACTGAAATAAATTCCATTCTTTTGGATCACGCTCTTACCAAACACTTCAACAATCAGCTTTCCAACCCATAATTCCCTTTTGAAGAGAATCACTGTGCTTTCAAGGTGTCTTTTCAATGCTCTCAGGTTGCTCCCAGCTGCAAGTATGTGAGCTCCTACATCAGTCTCTGAGATCTGATCTCTTGCTCTTTCTGTCAGTCTCTATTTCTTCCTAAAAGTGGGATATCTGGAGCAAGAATTTTGTTTATGGTTTTTCCTTTTTATTTTAAATGGAACAGGATAAGCTTTTAAGGCAGAGAACAGATTTTTTTAAAAAAAGTCATTACGTTGTTGCTGCTCTTTTCTAGTTAGTGAAGGTGCTGTGGAAAGTGTAACACCACTTTATTAACACTTTTTTTTTTTTAATACATAAGAAAGGCTTGACAGGGAGTCTTTTCCAAAAAATAAAACATTGTTATAGTCTATCTAAACTATTTTTGCTGAAGTTCTTTTTTTGAAGTGCCAGTGAGCTTCCAGTCTCTCAGCTCTTAAGGGGTGCTGTTACTGAATATTTAAATTGTTACTGTCCAGAGGTTTACATTAACCAGTAAAAATCTTTATTCTCTTTCTGTTGCTTATGTTTTGTTTCACTGGTGTAGATGGTATCAACATTTTATTAGTTTCTCCTGATTCACTCAATGTTTCTAAGAAAGCGGTATAGGTAAGTTGTGAAAGTCTGATAGCAAAAATAAAATTAAGAAAAAAATAGCTAGTCTTTCTTACTTGTGGTAGGTGCAAAAATTGAGACAAGTGTGTCTGTGATATCATGTCAGTGATACACAAGATATTTGTTTTCCGTGCTTCTACTGAGTTACTTCTCTCTTGAGGTTTATGAAGAGGTCTGTTTCTTTCTCTATCGTTCATTGCAGGCATATGCCCAGAGGTTTGAGATTTTTATAAAGTGCTGAAGTTTATTAGGAGCATAAAATTGTAAAGTATTAGCTAACCTCTAAAAGTACCGTGCTGATATTTATCTGTGGTTTGAGACGTAAATAGATGTTTGAGGGTCACAGCTTGTTTTCCTTATTCATGAGACTAACCTTGCTTCTCGTTGGGAAATATATACAAAGTGCAGACTTACTCATTCAGGAAGTACTTTGGGTTTACTTTAAAGTAGCCAGAGAAAAGTTTGGGCCTTGTTGTGGCTTAATACCTAAATGTTCAGTTTGTGCTTATTGAAGTCAAGTGTTACAGAAATACACAAATATCAGCATCTGACAGTTTCTTTATGTGTTTTTAATCAGCTAATTTTTACTTCACTAAAATGTAAGTTTAATTCCTCTTGAAATCAATATCTGATGTTGTGTCTACATCAAGTTATGTTATCTTGAATAAAACAATTCCAGTTCTGTCTGAAGTTAGACTGTGAGAATCTGGAAGCAGAAACCATCTCTTTTTGCATGTCAAGAAAAGTTATATTGTATTTTGGCTTATGGCCAGACAAATTATTATTTTTGTTCTTATTTTAGAACAGTGTGAAGTTTACATCTGCTTGTATATTCCTTCATTTATTCTGAAACTGATGTGGCATCGATACCATAGAATAAGAACATTACTAACAGTCATGTTGTTTGAAAAGGTAGTGAGTCCCCTTCTTTCTTCTAGGATGCTGTGTGGAGAGGCTATGCATTTCTTACTTCTTAATCACTGTGTTCTTACAATATTTTAAACCTACCTTTGTACTGTAGTTTTGTTTACTGAGCAAAATCAACTGGGAAGAAAGGTGTAGGCAATAGCAATCTGAAAATTTTATAAAGACTGGAAAACTAAGGTTTGCTGCCTTTTGTTTTGTTTCTCAGCTCCAGAAGAAAAGGATGCAATTAAAGGACAATATGAAAAACTCATGGATGCTTACGGCTGCTTAGGAGAGCTTCAGCTTAAATGCAGTAAGTGACCATCTGTATGACTGAGGTTATAAAATGCCCAGACAGTGCTAAAAGGCAACAAGTGGCTGAGGTTGCCCAGTTCCTTAACTTGTGAAAGCTAATTGCACGTTGTTACGTACAGTCTGGAAAAGATCTATTTCTTTTTCTGTGCTTCATCAAAAGCATAGAAAAGCATATCACTAAGTGATGGTCTAAGAATTTTGGATTTTTTTCTCACTTTTGTTTTGTCTAACATTCCTTGCTGAAGATAATTGTCATTTTTCTTCCCCTGCCACATTTATCCAAAGCAAGCTATGATTTCTTACTTTTTTTTTTTGAAGGATCATGTTTAAACACTGATTAATCATGGTCCTCTGAGACTGCAGTGCTACAGATTTCCAGTCCTTGCTATAATGCCCAGTTGCCTTTGGGTAATTCACATGGATAAGGACTTGCAGAAGAAGGCCTTTAACTTCAACTAGTATAGTAAGGAATATTTATTGTCATTGCTGTAAATTTCTGTACAGTTTGAGAATCTTGATTTACCAAAGGACTTACTATTACAGTGCCTACAGGAATGTTAATGGAAATAGCATGTTTTAGGAAGAGAACTGCAGTCATTGTTTTGAAGGTAATAGTACCTTACACAGCAGACTTCAAATTCACTGATGAAAAAGGTGCATTGGAACACAAAGCACTATATGCCTTGTTCCCATGGTATTCTTGCAGTAATCCTTAATTGTGACTTGGAGGAATGACAAGACTGTTTTCCATATAACTCAGTGCTTGGTCAAGGAATCTGCCAAAGTCAGTGGTGGTGTGAACACTGGTGTATTTAGACCAGTAGATATAAGTGTATCGTTTTATAGCCCACTTACCGTTTTATGGCTTGAGTAATATGACTTGAGATTGCTCTGAAAAGGTGACTGCAATCTGAAACATTTCTGTATCATAATTTAGAACTGTTGGCCTATCTAGTTCTTAAAACCAATGTGGGCTTTTTGTTTGTTTTGTTTCTTGTGGAGTTAATTAGGCATTTCTATAGAGATTAATGTCAATTTGTTAATGTAATTAAAAATGGAGGGCTTATGATTAGTTTTTCTTGGTGCTTGGACTTGTTTTTCTTCATAGGAGTTTAATGAATCTTGTAATAGTAAAGGAATGTAGCTACTGAATTTAAGCTACAGATGAGTGTAGCTTCTTGTATGTGATGGGAACTAAATATATCCAGCTTTAGTCTTCATATTAAAGTGTGAATGATTTTAAATGGGGTGTGAAATACTCTCAAACTTATTTTTTCCCTTTTATCCTTTTATTTCTGTGTTTCCAATGTCCTCATTTCTTTTTGAACAACACCTGCTTAACTTTAGTGGCTTTAAAGTGTGAGGTTTTTCCTCTTTGAGCTTTGTTACCGCACCTCTGTCTTGTCCTAGTACGGGACTTCCTTTGGCAGGGATTGTTAAAAATTTTATTGGTAGTTGGATGAAAAAGTTAACTACTGGAGGCAAACTTCTAATTGTGATTGAGTGAAAGGTCAGGAGGGTCATGCTGTAATGGTAAGCAAAGATAAGCAAACATTTGCTGCTGCTGAACATGTTTTTAGAAGCAAAGATGCATGTCTGCTATCTCACCATTCAAGAGACTGCTTAGGTTTTTTTTTCACAGTCTCAGTTAGATATTCCCTCTTACGTATAAGTAAGTTCAATTCCTTTAGCTGCTGCTTGCAAAAAAGATCAACACTGGAAATGAATGCAGTGTAACATTTTTTCTTTTTTAACATAATATATTTTAGCAGCTGCAGACAAGGGCATAATTCACCAGCTCTTCACTGAGTGTCAGTCATCCCATCGACTTTGTTTAGGAGTATGTCCTGGGTTAAGCTGAGACAGAGTTAACTTTCTTCATAATAGCTAGCAACAGGCTGTGTTTTGGATTTGTGCTCAGAAGAAAGCTGATAAAAAGTGATGTTTATGCGGCTGCCAAGGTCCTTCAGCCTCTCTGGCTGTCTGCAAGTGGCCAATAATCTATTCCATAACATACACCATGCCCAGTATATAGGTGAGGACCCTCCAGAAGATCGTCCCTTTTTGGTTCCGGATCTCTTTTGCTCCGGGTCATCTCGTTCCAGGTGGTTGCTCGCACAAGGCCTTCCCCCCCCCTCCCCGGTCAGCTCTCGGTCTGGGACGCTTGGACTGTTGTCTCCGTTCTGTGAGTGCGGTTTTGGGACTCTCCCTGCTTTGGGATCGTTAGCTGGGAGCAGGCTGAGCCTTGGACATCGGGTGGGGGAGCAGTGTCAGTGTGTATCACTCATTTGTATATTTGTATGTAGTATTATTTTCAATATTACTGTAGTTTAGTTATTAAATTGTTCTTATCTCAACCCACGAGTCCTTTTTTCCCTTTACCCCCTTAATTCTCTCCCCTATCCTCAGGTGGGGAGGGGATTGGGTGAGCAGTGGGTTTATGGTTTGACCCCCAGCCAAGGGCAAGCTCATCACAGAGTATCAATATTTTTTTCTTACTGCTGAAAACCTGCAGACTGTAAGTACTAAATTAATTGAAAATGTTTGCGAAAGTACATTCCACTGGGATATTAAAAGAGTATATTTGTAGAGCAAAAGGAGAGACTTTTTTTCAAGACATGAAAGATGTCTCTGCGCACTGTAATTAATCTGTAAATATCACTACTTAGGAATCCAAATAAATCATATTGTATGCCTGCCAAAGTAGATCATGCTTTTCACAAGAAAGTAGATGAAATATGCGAAACTGACTCATAAAGTTAATGTGAGATGGATGGCAGCAGAATGAATTGTACAGTGTTTCTGAGCTGTATCTCAGCCAAGATTTTGCTGCTAAAGATCTAGCAGTGACAAATACATCTTAAGCAAAGTGTAAAAGGGCTGGCTTTGCAGTGTTTGGTTTAGACACTATGATGTCAGGAAGGGGTAGATATATAAGGCAGTATCTTGACACTGTCACCGCATAGGTTGTTTAGTTTAAAACAGCTGCTGTATTTGGGGAGGCACTCCCCAAATTGCCTGTGTATATATCCTTGCTCTTGTACATATATGTTTTGTAGTTGAAAGGAAGAAGTTTCAGAGGCATAAGGGACAACTAAGTACCTGTTTTCTATTAATTTTGAACATTTCCTAATATGTAATCGTGTTTAGAAGAGGGAGAAAGAGTATCTTTGAGACCAAAACTGTAGTTTGGCAAGTCTTGGTTCTTTTCATAATTCTGCTGTAGATTTTCTCAGAGATTTTCAGCTAGTTGCTTAGAATCAGCTCCTCTGCTGTGTTCTGTTGCTAATTTTGAAGGCAGATGAGAGGCAAAAATACCTTGCAAAGTGTTTTCCAGTGGACTATAAAGTGAAGTGGAGGTATGTGTGGAGTGGAGATGGAGCAGGCTGAAGTATCTTAAGGCAATGGCATGACTGTGTTGGAATGGAGAAAGAGCAAAAACTGGAGCAAATTCATTTTTAAACAGAAAAGGCAGTCTGAAATATTTACAGTTAAAAAGGACAAAATAAGAATTGAATATTGCCTCCTTTTCACTGCAGCTTGTAAGAGGCAACTCTGAAGTCATCACATAAACTGCAGGGAAACAATTGCCTTGAGTCATGTAGACAGGTTAAATACAGAAACTGCAGCTTATTGTTGTAGGGTGTGACATGCCAGAACTGCGTTTCCTGTTCCACTTACATTAAGGCAGTTGGTTTCACAAGAGCTTTTGAAAAAAACGGATGCAAGTTATTTTTGTCGTTTCTATACCTAATATTCTCCACCCTCTGCCTCCCTTATGCCACCTGATAAAAGGGCATTCAGCACATATCTCTGTGAGCAAAACATTTCTTAAATTTCTTTGAAAGTGTTCTTTACAGGTGATTGTGGTTTATAGCTGTAATGGGACAAAATAATGATCTTGGTCACAATGCATGAGCAGTTATACCCATCTATTTGAGATCAAAATTTGCTGCATAAGCTTTGAAAGATATTTTTTTTCTTTTGTACTTCCACTGTAAGAGAAGATCAGGTTCATGACCACCTGAGGAACTTGAATATACGTAGGTCTATGGGACCTGATGAGGTGCATCCCAGAGCCCTGAGGGAGCTGGCTGATGTAGTTGCCAATGCACTCTCCATGATATTTGAAAAGTCATGGCCGTCGGGTGGAGTCCCTGATGACTGGAAAAAGGGAAACATTGCACTCATTTGTAAAAAGGGTAGAAACGAGAACCCTGGGAACCACCAACCTGTCAACGTCACCTCTATGCCTAGGAAGATCATGGAACAGAACATTCCAGACTATGCTAAGGCATGTGGAGGACAGAGAAGTGATTTGAGGCAGCCAGCATGGCTTCAACAAGGACAAGTCCTGGCTGACCAACCTAGTGGCCTGTGATGGAGTGGACAAGGGAAGAGCTACAGATATTGTCTATCTGGACTTCTGTAAGGCCTTTCACATGGTCCCCCGTAACATCCTTCTCTCTAAATTGGAGAGATAAGAACTCAAGAGGCTGAGAGCCAACTGAGAGAGTGAGAGATCACTCTGAGAGAGAGAGAACTTCTGGACAGAGCATCATCTATATGCTGGGCATGACATGCATTAGCCAATTTGGGTCTCAAGCCTAAACCTAAGGTTGAATCCTAAGCCAGTAATCGTGGGTTATGCTCCCTCCCATCTTCTCCTGCACCTGCTGACACTGGCACAGCAGAGAAGCTGGAAAGTCCTTGGCTGTCTGGGCAGCAACTATAAACTTCAGTATGTTATCAGCCTTCTCAGCACAAATCCAAAACATAGCCTCACTCTAGCTGCCATAAAGTTAACTCTGTCCCAACCGAAATCAGGACAAGGGTCCATACTGGGACCAGTACTGTTTAGTATCTTTGCCAATGACATAGACAGTGGGATTGAGTGCACCCTCAGCAAGTCTGCAGACAACACCAAGCTGAGTGGTGCAGTTGACACGCTGGAGGGATGAGATGCCATACAGAGGACCTGGACAAGCTTGAGAACTGGGCCCATGTGAACCTCATGAGGTTCAACAAGGCCAAGTGCAAGGTCCTGCACCTGGGTCAATGCAATCCTTAATATCGATATAGGCTGAGGGATGAAGAGATTGAGAGCAGCCCTGCAGAGAAAGACTGGGGGATACTGGTGGATGAAAAGCTGAACATGAGCTGGCAATGTGCACTTACAGCCCAGAAGGCCAACCATATCCTGGGCTGCATCAAAAGAAGTGTGATCAGCAGGTTGAGGGAGGGGATTCTCCCCCTCTACTCTGCCCTCGTGAGACCCCACCTGGAGTCCTGCGTCCAGTTCTGGAGTCCTCAGCACAGGAAAGACATGGACCTGTTGGAGCTGGATCCGGAGGATGGCCATGAAGATGGTCAGAGGGTTGGAGCACCTCCCATATGAGGACAGGCTGAGAGAGTTGGGGTTGTTCAGCCTGGAGAAGAGAAGGTTCTAGGGAGACCTTATAGCAGCCTTTCAGTGCTTAAAGGGGGCCTATAAAAAAGACGGAAGCTAACTTTTTAGCAGGGCTTGTTGCAATAGGACAAGGGGTAGTGGTTTTAAACTGAAAGAGGGTTTAGACTAGATAGAAGAAAGAGATTTTTTTTACAATGGGGATGGTGAGACACTGGAACAGGTTGCCCAGAGAGGTGGTAGATGCCCTATCCCTGGAAGCATTCAAGGTCATGTTGGGTGAAGCTCTGAGCAACCTGATCTAGTGGAAGATGTCCCTCCTCACTGCAGGGGAGTTGGACTAGATGGCATTTAAAGGTCACTTCCAACCCAATCTTTCTGTGATTCTATTCTGTAGGTGGGTCTTACTTTTTCATAGATGTGTTACTGTAGAAAACATGACCAGTAAGGAACATTTTGCTTGCTCTAAAGTTATTTCAGCGGTTTCTTTAAAACTTTCCAGATTACATCCTAAGGAAATGAGAGACACTTCCACAGGTATGATCAGTTGCATCAGTTGCAGTTCTTATATTCCTAAATCACTTTCATCTATGTGTAAAGTTTAGAAAGGCTAATATGAAGCAGGATTGTACATTGAACTGCTTGTAAAAGTTTAAAAAAAAATAAAAAGTTGTTTTCCAAGGTGGGGGGCCTGATAAAAAGTCTGCAGCTGGTGTAGTTGTTGGTACAAAGTGAAGTGTAAGAGCCAGACCTGGAGCCTTGATTACTTCATAGGAAAAATTTTTCCATTTTTTTGGCTTACCATAAATTTTCCACCCAGTGTACTTCCATTAATTTTTTTTGATAAAATATTTTTTATAAAATCTCCTGTTTCAAGAAGGAGGACTGGAGTGTGGCCTGTCTGCTACTCCAGATAGACAGAGAGCTCCTGAGAGCAGGGAGCCTCTGTAGACTGGCTGCAGGGGTAGTACTGGCAGGGCACTCACTGACTTTAGGGAATTGATTTGGTGTTAATTTTCCCTTTGATCTTGAGGATGCACTGACAGCATTTTAAAACTCAGATTCCTGACTTATTTGAGCTTATATGCAAGGGTAATTGCTTGTTTCATGGCTTTAGGGTTGTTTGTTTGTTTGTTTTTTCCATGTTGATGTTCTGGACAGAACAAACATAAATACCTTGGATACTGTTTAGCTCCTTTCAAAGGTTACAACCCGATAATGTGCTTCCTAATGTTGCCGCCAGATGAATTTGGCTGGCCCTTCTGCTGTGTTTTTATTGTGATTAGTGTTAGTCTGGTACTTCAAGTGCTACTTGCATAAAAACAGTTTCCAGTTCACTGGAAACTTAAAAGGAGCAGTATTTTTAATATAATTACAGAATTGGAAGTGGTACTGAGCTGCAGCTTTCAAAAGTTAAGGCTGCAGGGATTATGGAATAGTCTTGGCTGTTTTAAGGGGAAATACCTTCTAACTGTAAGGAATGTCTGTGCGTCTCAATTTGATCTATTTCAGTGAAGTTGTGATATTTTCGCAAAAGCAAAACTGATTTATTTTTAAAAAATCCTCTCTTTCTTGTGACATGGCCTCACAAATCCATCTACTGTAGGAAATTCCATGTTGTGTTGACAGCAGGGTTTTTTTGATGTTTATGCTTGGGTCGATGGCTTGGGGTTTTTTTTGGGGGGAA
>WKFP01015363.1:1129720-1156249 GCA_011057875.1 Pterocles orientalis
TAAACCAGGAATGCAACTTCTTGCATTCTTTTGTGAGATTCACTGGTGTGGCGGGTTGGCCCTTGGCTGGGGGCCAAACCACACACACCCGCTCACACAGTCCCTGCCCCCACCAATGATGGGGAGAGAATTAAAGAGGTAAATGGCAAAGAGGACTCGTGGGTTGAGATAAGAACAGTTTAATAACTAAACTACAATAATATTGGAAATAATACTATATAGAAATATGCAATGTGATATACAGTGATACTGCCCCTCCCCACCTGATGACCAAAGGCTCAGCCTACTCCTGGCCAACGACCCCAGAGGAGGGAGGGAATGGGTGATACACAATGATACTGCCCGGAAACTCACGGAATGGAGATAACGAGCGTCCTGGGCCGAGAGCTAACAGCGTCTGTGGGGGGGGGAGAAAAGGCCTTGGGAGAGCAAATGCAGGCACCTGAAGCGAGATGATCCGGAGCCCAAGGGAAGTAAAAGAGAGTGATCTCCCGGAAGGGTCCTCACCTGTATACTGGGTATGACGTGCATGGGATGGAATACTAATTGGTCAGTCTGGTTTCAATCTGAACCTAGGAGCAAATCCCAGGCTAGCAGCTGGACTGTGTCTCTTTGCTTGTCTGCTGACCTTGGCAGCAGAACAAAACATCGGGTCTTTATCAGCTTCTCCTGAGCGGGAATCCAAAACATAGCTTCTTGCTAGCTATTTATGAAGAGAAGGGGAAAAAAAACCCCAAACTTTCTTCTACTTAACCCACAACAACTGGATAATAAAAATGAATTGTTCAGAAACTAAAATAATTTTTCGGTAAATTCTTCTCAGCTGAAAATGTTGTTTTCCTTGCAATGAATGAACAGCTACCAAATAACTTAGCATCTGCAATTTTTAGAAATGGAGAAAGTTGATTTTAATTTTGCTTTTTATAAAAACCACTTGCTTCAGTAGCAGCATCTGTCCTGATTGAAGCAATTGAAGCAATTTCTGCCCTCCAGAAAAGAAACCACATTGACTTTTAAAAGTTTAAATTTAAAAATAAATAGACTGATTTTTGGCTTTAATATATCCATAACAATAATCAGGCTTTCAGTGAGTGGCAAATAAGCAGAAGCATATTTCCTGTGTCTGGTAATGTTAGGTTTCTGCCATATTAGGTACTATATGGATGTGTAACGCTTTCAGGTTTTTCCCTGGAATAGCATTTTCAGTCTGCCAAAATGCCCAAGTGAAGGCGTGAGTGAAGGTAGTGCAGTTATGATTTCCATCACAAAATTGTTGGATGTGGTTATCAATGTATTTAAAAACATTGGCAGCCAGGGTTGAGGGGAAAGACACTGGGGCAAGACAGTGTGAGAAAAAAGGTTTGGGGTTGAAATAAGAGGTTCCCAGACATAAACTGATGTTGCTGGCAAAGAAGGGAAAATAGGGAAAGCCGTATTTCACTGTTTGTAGCTGTATATCTTAGTTGTGGGTAATTTCACAGACCTTAATGGAAACGTAATTAAAAGACTAATAGCATTACTTTTGCTGTGGGAGATTCTAAAAAGGTGAAAGGCTGACAGGAGCCCTACCTCTGCTCAGGACCCTGTGGCTGTGTTTGTGCTGTGAAAAAAACAGGGTAGGGCACAGGCTTGAGTCCTGTCAATAGGATATTGTGATTAGCTTGTTCCCTGTGCCAAGAGCAGCATCCACATCAGGCAATGATCTTCCTCCTGCTGACTGTGCAGTGGTAGCCCAGAGCTGATTCCTGGGGACACTGTCCAAATACCAGCTGGGATGAAGGTGATATCAGGGGATGGGGCTTGTGACTTTTTTCCAAGGTGTCGAGTTGGAGAGATTTGTGTTAAGCTGGAGCTGTGATTTTGTAGAGGTTCTGCATTCTGGCTGTTTTGTAACATATCCTGAGTGATTTAAGCAAATCAGAAAAGCTGGAATGATTTGAAGACCACCTCAGCTCACAGAGCAGTCTAGGAGGACAAAATGGCAAAGCAGGCTGGCTTTATTGTAGCTTAAATACATTTGTTTCTTTTCCTCCTTTTTCTCAAATTTTCTGGGCTGTAAGTGTGAGGCATAACACTGTAAACTCCTTTGCCAGCCTGCCTTTGTTCAAAGTCATCATGAAAAGTGTGTGAAGGATGAAGGCTGTGCTGTAATTTGGAGTACTGTACAGAGATTTATTCTGTGTATGTAGAATCATAGAATGGTTTGGGTTGGACAGGACCTTAAAGATCATCTAACCCAACCTCACTGCCAGGGGAAGGGACACCTTCCACTAGATGAGGCTGCTCAAAGCCCTGGACAGCCTGTTCTTGAGCACTTATGGGGATGGGATGTTCACAGCTTCTCTGGGCAACCTGTCCCAGTGTCTCACCACCCTCATAAAAACTTTCTTTATTATAGCCAACCTAAATCTACCCTCTTTCAGTTTAAAACTGTTGCCCTTTGTCCTGTCACTACAGGCTCTGGTAAAAAGTCTCTGTCTGTCTTATAAGCCTCCTTTGTATATTGAAAGGTTACAATAAGGTCTCCCCTGAGTCCTCTGTTCTCCTGGCCTAACAACCCCAACGCTCTCATGTGGGGTTGCTGCCCAGTGGCATGAAAGCATATTACAACTTCATAAAGCCATAAATCTCCTGACGCTTCAGGGACAGCTGTGATTACTGTATTTAGATTCTTAGCTGTGATCATTGTTTTTTGAGCTCATTAGCTAGTGATTTGCGGTAGTAGAGATGCTGGATCTCTGCATATGTAAATGTGTCTTTCATTTCAGGGATGAGTGGTTGGGGGAGGAGGTAGTAAAAATAATCTAGAGTCTCTGCTAAGGGACAACAAGTTTCTAGGTAAAGCAAAACTGTGTGTAGTTCTGATTGGCTTTTCTGTCATGCTTTATTCCTACTCATTTCCTCCTTAAACTAAAGAATTGCTTTGTTTAGGTCCAGTTATTTTCCACCAGTTACAAGCTCCTCGAAGGACAGAACTGCAGATAACAAGCCCCCTATTATTAAATTTTTTTATTTTTGCTATTTTAATGTTGGCTTTCCCATTTGATCTCTTCTGAACCTTCTAGGAAAGTTTAAGGTCACTGAAGCCAATTAAAGTGTTTGTATTCTTTGTCTCAGCGTCCCAGCCAGCCAGCTTTCTGAGGCTGTCACTACTGGTTTTCTGTGCCTGCGGCTGACAGATGCTAAGCCATATTAATAGTGTTTCTATACAGTGCTTTCAGATTCTCATGAGTGAAGTTTACTTTGAGCTGATCAGTTTTGCATGGTTTCAGCAAAGTCACTGAAGCTACTAGGTATCCTGAGAAACAACTAACTCCTCCTAACCCCTTCTTGAGGCTACAAGACAGTAATTAGTCAAGTATGAACTACCATAGTGATAACTGATGTGTCTCCTACTCTTAATCCTTTAAAATTATGCACGCTCATGTGCAAAGGAGGAATAAACTATCAGGTCTTATGTATTTCTAACCCATCACTATGGTGTCATCGGGAAGAGTAGAGAAGACATACTTGTTAAAAACACTCGAGAAGAAGAACACAGCAAACCCTTGTTACAGAAAGAAATGTGATGAACAGAGCTTTTTAGTAAATACCACCTACACTGGCCTTTATGCAAAACTAGAGAGTCAGCAGAACAGAATGAATAAGATATAATCTGCCACCTTGTCCTGCCATTCCAGTCCCATGTGCCTACGCAAATATTTTGGCCCTGCTGAAAACCACCCCTAACTCAAGTTTCTGTGGCCAACCTGTGATCCGGAAGCAAGGATTCTCCTGCTGGTGTTTCAGAAGAAAAAGTTGTTGCATGAGAGTTGGTCTGCATTTTCAGACAGTGGGCCACTGCGGAGGGTTGAAGAGTGGTCCTACAAAGTGTTCTTTTTGCGGTCTGAAAACCATGCTGTCCCAGACTGTCACTGTGCTCTTAGATAATTACTTCGCTCTTGGCAGGTCAGCTGTTGTTTCTGCTATGCTAGAGCAATACGTCTTGGCTCACTTCCACCTTTTCTTGCTAACTGGAGTGAGTAGGATGACATTGTCTCCATTAGAGGCCAATTTAAGTGAATCAAACCGTTTCTTCCTAGCAAAAACAGTGTTTTCAGAACAGTTGTTCTACTGTTTCTTAATTATTTTATCATTTCAGAGAGAATTAGCAGAAGTTGAAATCCTGCTGTGTATGAGAGATCTGATTACAGTGGTTCTCTGAAGCTTCAAAATTTACCTTTTAGTTTTGGGGCCCTGAAATTCAGATTCTTCATGATTTCACACTTTGCTTCACAGCCATGAGAGATGGAATTCTTTTTAGTGATAATTGAGGTTGTCATCTAATCATGTATGCTCTTTTGGGACATAAAAAGCAAAATCTCAAGAATTGGTAATACTGAAACTTTGTGAATGGCTGAATACACCCAGCTGAAGCCAGTAAGAAATCCAAATGCTTCATATCTTTAAATGCAGAAGTCAGTTGAAAAATCCATAGTGAGGAATACATTTTATTTCATAAAAGACCAGTCTTTTACCTTCCCCTTCAGTCAAATCCAGTGAAAACTGGATGTTCTCTAGGGTGGTGAAATTTGATTTTTGAGTAGTGTCCCAACACCAAGCTCATTGCACTTTGTAAAGTACATGGGAAAAACACAGTCTGTTGCAGCAAAGGATGGGAATGTATAAATATAATGGAATGTTATGCAATTGCACTCACCTGCAGTCAAAAGGAATTCAGAAATGTAAATGAACATAGTCCCTTTGCTTATTTGGATTTTGTTTTCTTCTGAAGCAAAGACACTGGCCTCTGCTGGAGCCCTGTCAGCATTGCATGTGACAGGACTGATGTGAAATGACATTGCCTCTGTGCACCTGTAACCCTTTTGTAACTGTCTGTCACCTTCTAGGTAACACTCGACTGCACTTTCTGGTCCTGGTGACAGGCTGTACATCAGTGGGAAAAATCCTGGATGCTGAAGTTTACAAAATTACTGCAACAGATTTCTGTCCTCTCCAGGAAGAAACCAAGGAAGAGGAGCGTGTTACTGCCTTGAAGAAAATACTGAACTCTGGGATGTTCTATTTCTCCTGGCCTAATGCAGGCTCAAAATTTGACCTGACTGTGCGGGCTCAGAAGCAGGGTGATAACCACTATGAATCTGGTAACTCATTCTTCTGGTTAGTACTGCATGTTATATCAAAGCCTTCTGTCATCCACACCTGTATCTTACTGGCGAAACATTCTCAGAGGGAAATGAATGTATGCATTTCAGGTTCACCTTTTATTTTGTTTTCATGACATATTACAGAGCATGTGGCCTTAGTGAATTCGTGGTAAAGCTGGGTCAAACAAGTAGCTTCTGTTTAATTAAAATTAATCTGACAGTGAAATGCAATTCTAGTAACTGGACATCTTGTGTTTTTTAGAAAGAAACACAAAACGTATTGCTCATGGTACAGAAACATGTCTCTACGTGTTGTGAATACTCTCCCCTGCAGTCCTTTTTAATAATTTGCTTTAAAAGTTATCTAATAAAAACCTGCACTTGAACTGTTCATAAATCCCATCAGCTGTGCTGAAGTATCTTTCTTAAAAGTGTATGTGTTTAAAGTCTGTAGTTTAATGTTTCAATGATATGGCCTAGTTTTTATGTTGAAAACACCAATATTAATGTGTTTGCAGCTCAGTGTAAATGTAAGTTGCACAGAAGGAAACTCCTGTGATACACTGCTCTGTACTTTTTCTTGTGGTTATAAAGCAAACAAAAAGTATTTCTTGTTGTGGTAAGTATTGGTTGACTGTAAAGGAAAACACACAAATGCTGGGTTTTGTCCTCCCTGGGCGGGTTCACTGTTGATGTATCTCAGTTTGTTTGCTTTACAAGTTCTGACAGAATGCTTGAATTCCTATTCCCTCATTTTTTTTTTCTTTTTAAACAAAAAGGTAGTCAAACAGGAAGCATAGCTATACTGGAAATAAACAAGTGTAATATGATGTACGTGGAAAATAACTGGCAGAGTTAAATGTGGGTATGCTGCTAGAACGTGTGATAAGTCTTGTGGCCCAAAGTAGGTGAATGTTAAATAAGCAAAAAATTTCATAATGGATGATAAATAAATATGAGAGAGCAGTTCATTCAGGCTAAATAATCTTTCTAGCTGTGATGTCTTTTTCTAGCTATGGTGTTTATTACTGGTAAGATCTAGTGCTTTAACTCAGAAGTGAGATGTATAAAACTTGCTTTCAACTGCTAATTATGCATCCCTCTCAAAAAGCTCTCCAAGTATGTCAAGTTAGATGCAGGGCACAAATTAGCTGTGTTCCAGTGATGAAACTTCTAAGGTGGCAGTATCCCTTAATACTTAGGAATACTTTCCCTTAGGAAATAACCTTTAAAGCAACTCTTTTTCACTGTACTGTCTTTTGAAACTTTTGTTCTTGGAAGATAAGTGTTTGAACTTCCCTTCTGTGCTGCTTCTGGCTGATCTAGAAGTAGCCCTTGAAGAGGTTCCGTTCTCCTCTATCTTGTAGAACAGGGATGAATGGCAACAATATCGCATTTAGGGCAAAAAGATGTTCCAAACAGAATTTATCTTGAGGCAATTATATGATATGGGAGATTTCAGACCAAACAATAGATTTCTGAGAAAAGTAAGCAATGGGATAAATAGTAACATGATAAAAAGTGGCATATGAACTTACTTATAAGCAACACAAACACCCTGTTAAATGAACTGCAAAACCAAAAAAATTCTATTGGAATTTGTCTGAGTGAGGACTTCCTTTGTGAGTAGAGCTAGAAGAAGGAGGTGGAACAGATCCCAAAAATTGTTTGAGAGTTGCTTTTTCAGTTACATGTTTAGTTTAAAAATGCAAGAACAACTTGCACCTTTTTCAGAGATACGCTGTACTTTAGAAGAACAGTTCTTCAGAGGTTTCACTAGGTGTAATAACTCTTGTACAGATCTGCTGTTGAACAATAAATGATCATAAAAAGACCCTCATCTGTGACTAAGGGCACATTTTGAAAAATGAAATGAGGAAAACCATCATAATAAAAGAGACTACCATCACTGTTAACTAGGCAAGATAGTTTTCTCGGACTGCTGATGGTAAAATAAATTAAAGGTTAAAACAAACATTCTTGTTAATTTTAGTAGCACTTTTTGCAATATCTCCATTGACTTATGGATCCAATTTCTGCTTGGAAAAATTTTCCTGAAAATCCTTGTGGGTTTTAAAATGGTTCTTCATCCTGTAGTGTATGCTAAGGTGTGGAGAGTACTGATCAAAAAGTAATTAGCTTAACAGCACTGTAATTTATGAAGAAGATTGCTAAATAGAAATGTATTTCTGGAGCTGAAAGAGGTGACATTTGCACCTGAATTTGTAAGACAGAGGTACAAGATACAAGGACAGCACCTTGTTGGTAGCTGTGCTATTCAAATTTACCGTGTTCTGTTCACTGTAGTAGTTCACAAGGATCTCTTCCTGATATTTCCTGGTTTTGGATAAAATAAAGGTCCAACAGAAAAGGCGTCACAAAATATTATTTGCTTAAATTGTTGATTGTGGGGTAGCACCCATGCCTGTCTGTCTTATTTTATTCAGTAATGTATCTGTATGTTGTTGAACCTTTCAGGAACCAGCTGTTGCATGTGCCCTTCAAACACTACCAGGTGAACTGCTCTGACTGGTTGCTAAAAGTGATCTGTGGTGTAGTGGACATTCGCACTGTTTATGCTTCCCACAAGAAGGCAAAAGCCTGCCTCATCTCTCGCATCAGCTGTGAGCGAGCTGGTGCCCGGTTTCACATTCGAGGGGTCAATGATGATGGACATGTGTCTGACTTCATTGAGACAGAGCAGGTAAGTGGATGTATCCAGTAGCTTTGAATAATTCAGTCCACTCAAGTTTAATTGAAACAGTTTCCAACAAGAATTAAAGGAGTTCAGCAAGTGTTTTTTCCAATAATACTTAAAATATTATTGCACGACAGATCTATTTATTCCTGCTCATTAAGCATTTCTTTGCAATCTGTTCTTTTTCTGTGCTTCTGACTTTTCCACGTGCACGGTTTTTGATAATACTTTTGATTTTTTTCTACTGAATGTGAAAGTCTAGCCATTTGATGTTGTAGTGAAATATAGACACGGGTTTTTAAACCATTCAGAGAGCTCTGTGTGTTAATTCATGCCAAATCTACGTGTGTTACAATAAGTTTCTCAGCTGCATGCTTACTTAGAATTATCAGTCACAAGGTCCATGTAGTAAAAGAATGTTTTCAGATCTGCTCCAGAATAAATGTCACACTTTTATACATTCTGCATACATTTTAAAGTATATTTTTTCTAAAATTCATCATGTTTCCCATGCTATAGAGTGTTGGAGAAGAACTAGTGTGAAAGATTTTCTATAAAGTAATGGTCCCTACACTTCCTTTCTCTTTCATTCATTTAAAGTATCTCTGTTAGTCCATACCACCATGTTTGCTGGGCTAGCCATTGAAAGTCCCTTCCACTACAATGGCATAACTATGTCTATGCTGATGTAAAGAAAAATTGATTAGGGATGCTGGTAGTGATTTGCAGTGAAGACTAGAGCTGAAATTTGGTTTTGACTTTAAGGAAATCGCTTAGAATCATATAAAATCTTATGATCATAAATATTTATGTTTCGAGTTACTCCTGTCTGCTGTATTGGATTGAAGCCATCACTTCTTTGTACAATAAGTTTTTCATCTATAAAATGAGGGTGATTGTTAACTTCCTGCTTCATGGGACTTTTGCTGACCAGTGAGAGCAACATTTACAGAACGTAAATAGTTTATGCTGTGCTATGGCGAAGGAGAATTCTCAGTGCTCAAATATGTAATTCTAGTTAGGAGAAAGCTGCCCAGGAAAGGAGCTATGTTTGCTGGGAATCAAATAATCTTTGGCTAGTAAAGGAAACTGAGCAAAAAACACCCATATTCTCAGAGTAAGGCAAATGCCAGTGCAACTCATTTTGGAAGAGACTGTGCTTTGTGTTCCCCTTTGCTTAGTGTGGGGGATTCTCTAGTGAGAGGTGGTATGGCCAGTTTTTATACATACATGGTAAAAACCTTATTTCCAGCTGATGCTGAGACAAAATATATGGGTGGAATGCATTCAGCAGGCTCCCTTGGTTGACACAGACAAACAAAATAAGTCAGTTGGTTTTATTGCATGTGGTTTAGCTTACTACATTAAAAATGAACAAAAAGCAATGGACCCTGAAGAATCTGAAATCTTCTGTGCCAGCTGAAATGGGTGCTTTCTTATTCAAGTATAATCATGTTTTCCTTTTTAAATAGAAGTAGTAATTGCTAGCCGTCAGAACCATCATACAGAAATAGATGTCTCTATAAGCAGAACAGATAAACAACTGGTAATAGTTTTCAATAAATGACAAGGATCTGCTCCTAAAATTCAGTTGTTTTGAGTGTCTTCTGGGCAGATCTACAAAACTGTGTATGTAGCATACATTATTTGTATATGTGTATGTATGTGTCTCTATATATGTAGGTGTACATATATAGAGTAGATTGCTTAAATGATGCTCATAAGGGGAGGCTGGTGAGTTGTCTCTACCTGACACAGTGAGTGTAGCATAGGGACACTTAAGCTAGCAGGGTTGTTACTTGTTCCAGAAGTTACTGCTGTGTCATTGTAGGACTGTGACTGATTGCTGAGGGTGGCAACCACCCTCAAAAATGCCTGTACTGTAGCACAATGCCTCATGGCATTGTGTGGGCGTAGTAGCTCACACTCAGTGCTATCCTTTCTGCTATCCCACTGCAATGAGGTAGGCATTCAGGCAAGTGTTTGTCCAAAATCCAGCAATGTTTGGGCACTTTCAAAATTTCCTCTAAGATGTTGCCTTGGTGGTACAGCTTTAACCTCTTCACCTGGTTCTGCTCTGGGACACCTTAGACTTAATGGTGCTGTGTTGTTCAGCAGAAGGCCTGGAGGAGTTGCAGACTGGTATTCCCCAGTCTGACAGTGACATTTGATCATCAAGACATGGCTCAAAGCATGCGCAATGTTCTGCGTGTGACTTTTTGCCCAATGGTCAGAGTTCTTACTGGGAATGTGGGTGGCTTTTTGCTAATGTTCCTCCTTTTCCTGGTTTGCCTGCATTTTCAGTACACTGGCCTGGCAGCTTTTCACTTAGTCTTCAGACTTCCACAAATTCTGCTTGTTAGATGCCATACTCTTCCCCTGCAGCAGTGCTTGACTCTCTAATGTCAGCCTCTGAATTCTC
Organism: Pterocles orientalis; assembly: GCA_011057875.1. NCBI lineage: Eukaryota > Metazoa > Chordata > Aves > Pterocliformes > Pteroclidae > Pterocles > Pterocles orientalis. Next base: position 1,139,988 of record WKFP01015363.1, read on the forward strand.
TGCTGTTAATTCTCTTTTGTGCCTCTGCTCCAAAGCAACTGTGAATCAAGTCCTGCAGCATCCACATCTTTCTAGAAAAATTCTGTCAGTGCGTTGAGAGATGCAGATAGGTCTGCTCACCGAAAAGTGGACTTTTCCCCTGGATCCTGGAACTTGGGAACAGAAGAAGAGATATATGCCACTTTAAGTAATAGCCTGGTATATAGTCTACTATTGTAGCTGAGTGCCTTCTCATGAGCACTAGTGCAAAGTATATTACTCAGGATTTGAAGAATGTTCTCTTGTTGAAATGCAGAGGAAAGAAAATGTTAGAAAGGGTAGTCAGCTTATAAATCAGTGTCACATTTGCTGCACTGCACTTAGCAGTTGTCTGATTATGGGAAATACTTCTGTTATCCTGCTCACTAGTTGGGTCAGAAGTAACAAATTCTATTTGATTATATTCCTGGAGTACATTATGTTTCAAATTATTAGCATGAAAAATAAGATGGCCTTTGCATCCCAGCAGAAAACCTGAGGATTGGCTCCTGGTGAGTGGCAAAACAGTACTTGGTTGTTAATGCTTCGCTTAGCTGGGGCTGTGTCAGGCTCTTCACAGAAACTGCTGTGCTTTGTTCCCGTTCAGCCAAGTGCTGCCGTGAAGTGGGAGGACTGAAGGCTTTTGAGTGTTTTGCAATTGGGTAAGCAAAAGTGCAAGAATGGAATTGTTATAGGATGAAAGGCTTGAGTAGGTTGAAAATTATAACAAGGGTTTGCAGTTTTAAAGATTGTGTGTTTTTCTTGGATTTTTGTTTTTAAAGGAGAAAAGAAGGTTGCTGTTGCTAATGGTGATAAACACTAGTTTTACCAAGCTGCGTGTCCTAAGAAAGCAAAGTTGGGCTAACCACCGGGATGCCTGAGATCCAGTTCAAGCTGGCATCCACTTACCATTAGGAAGGAAGAGTCCCAGAATAAACTCTCTCCTACTTTCGTAGTAGGCTACTGACTAATCGCCTATGAGGCAATATCTTGGCTGAATAACATTTTATTTCTGTTTGCTGCAGCCTGTACAGTATAATGACATGCTGGCTGTTTGCTCGCATAGATAAATAACACCCTAGGATTCTGAAAAGCCAGGACTTTTCCCCTCTTTGTGGGAGTCACTTCTAACATTTTTCTGGTTTTAGAAGATGGAGGAACAATTAGTCTCTTCTCCAGGCAGCTCTTTTATGCATAGATGGTGTGCTTTTGTCTCCCACTGAGTTAGCCTTGTGGCATTTTAGATCTGCAATGAGTCATTTTTTTGTGGGCTCACCTAACTGCTGTGACTCAGTGTTTGAGAAGAAGGGGGAAAAGTTAAATATTGCACTTCACTATTGCTTTTCAAAAAAAAAGAAAAAGCTACTAGTAGATTTTTCAGATATTTGATCACTTGACTTGCATCTTTACAAAGAAAAAAGAAAGAAAAAATGGTAGGAAACACTTAGGGAAAAACAAAATATGAAGGGAAGAGAAAACAGGGCTTTTTTGAAATCTGTCTAATGTTTACTTCCAGATTTGCTGCCAGTATTTTGTAAAGAGATGGTAGCTCCTTCTATTTACATGTTGCAGTTAATCCTCAAGTAGTTTTAAAATCACTTTGCTTCCCAGTGATAGCTTAAATGTTTCCCTTTAACCTTTCTTCCTCCCCTAATAATCCGCTGAAGTTGAGACTGTATCACATTCTTTTAATTCTTTTGTGCTGATATAGTTGAGAAACAAGCGTGCTTTCTTCATTTAGTGTGTGTGCCTCTCACTGTTATATTTCAGCTTCTCCCCAAGTAAACCACCAAAGAGTCATGCCAAACTCTTAATATCTTAGTATGTGACTTACGGGGAACAACCCTAATTTACCAAAGATAAATGAATGGTTTCAGTTGTTTTCCCCTTCATGGAACTGTTCAATAAAGAAAATGGAAACCTTAACAAGGCATTAAAAGGAAGTACTGTGAATTTGGGTTAACCTTCCCTTTCTTCCAGTTTAAGAAAAAAAATGTTGGGCATGGATTAAGAAAAATGATCCCTGTTTCACAATAGCTCCTAGACCATGTTGGATAGCCCTCCAGGAGAGGAATGGATGCAATCATGGTTAATTTATTTTCTGGATCAAGTTTTAGTATGGCCCCAGGCAGGGCAAAGAGGATTATTTTGGCAAGTATATCCTTGGATCCTGTGGTCTGAGTTAAAGGGACTCAGAGAGAGGTATGTTTGGGCCATCTGTTATCCATGCTCTCTGTGGGTTGTGTGGCAGAGCTGGGGATCCCAGAACAACCCGTATGAGTATCCATTTCATCATGGACTGTATCTCTGTGCCCTTGAGTCAGTAACAAATTTTGTCATTTGAAGTTGTGGCTGGATAATTAATTCCTTCTAATGAAGCTGAGCAATGGAGATTAGTGAATAAATTATTCCAAGCAATGAATGGGAGCAGCACGCTGGGATTAGAATGAAGCTGGTTGATGTAGATGTGTGATGTAGATGTACTACTTGGAAGCAGTACCAGTTTGCTTCTTGCTCAGAAGTTTACTAGCAGTACCTGTGCATGAAGCTTGTGTTACCGGGAATGGTCCTTGGATCACAGGGGCAAGGTCTGGCCCTATGCAATAGAAGAGACAGACTGTGAAGCATCCTCTTCCAATGTCAGCACTATCACCCTTGATCCTGGAGTCAGAGAAAGGGGCCACAAAAATAGTCTAAGGCAGCAGAAGTCAAAAGAAAAACATGGCAAATTCTAACACCAAAGGTCAGAGGACAGGTGATCTATTATCGAGGCAAAGAGGTCCTCCACATGAGTTAGCAGTTATGTTATCTGATGGGAAACTGCAGGAAATGTGTCTGAAAATTCATCCAGCTAACTGGATTGGATTGATCTATGGACCAGCCCCTTTGAGATTAATGAAGTAGTCCTTGAGCGTTCTGAGGATTTGCAAGGAATGAACATTCTCCCTGGGACAAGTAGTCGACAACTTGCTGTCGTTTTGGGTCTAAGACAAAAGATAAGACTGCACAACAGCTTTATGAAGCCCGAAGAAAAAGATTTAGCAGGGTGTGTCAACCCTAAATGGCAAAGTGTTGTCCAAAATGTAACTGATTGTTGTTGAACTTTTAGAGAAAAACCTGTGTTTTGGATGTATTTCTTGTCCGTGAGTTAAGGAAAACGGATGACAGGAAAATTGTGTAAATGAAGTGCTGTTTATTTTTCTTTAAGTCTCTTTTCTTAAAGAACTGTTCATCTCTTGTGTAGTGCCTTAGAATAAGAGAAATGGATCTGCTAGAGGACAGGGTAGCAACAGTCAAAACTAGAATGACAAAAGAGTGGAACAGATATATGCTGGTTGAAAACATGACTTTGTGAAAAAAAATTATCAAGGCATGGAAGAATATGAAAAAATAAATTCTGTACTTATGAACGCATGAATACTGGAATTGCATAAGCAATGAAGCTGGAATCTTTTGTTTATGGGTGTAATTTTAACCTGGCTGTATTATCCGTGCTTATTTAAGATTTTAACAAATGGAGTTTCTTATATATGGGTATTAAGATTATGTCCATTCCTCAGCTGGAAAGTCATCTTAGTCTAGTCTTTCAACCTGCTCACTTAACAAGTCTGCTGGTAGGAAGGCTGTTGCCACTATTCTTGTAATGTCAAGGGGCATGTGTAGCAGAAAGCAATGTCAAGTTCCTTGGAGTGCTGAAGGAAGGACAGTGGGTATTGCTGAAATTCAAGGAAGATTTGCACAGTTATAATGCTTGATGAAATTGTTACAGTCTGTTTAGGAGGGAATGACTGTCAGAAAAGGGTGTTATTCTCCCACTCATTAAAAATATTAAGTCTTCTTCCAACTCACTGGCTGCTTGGAGGAAAATAATTTAGCATTCATGCAGGTCACAAGAATGAGGTGAGAGGATTTTGAAAGACCACAAAATTGCTCCAGAGAACAGAATGATGAGCCCTGTAAGGGAAAAGAAAAAAAAATGTGCTAATGTGGAGAACTTCCTTGTGAATTACGATGTTGGAGAGGCTGTGCTCCCAGTTCAAAAACCTCATCTGAATTTCTAAAAGCTACATGGCAATGTACATCAAAATGTTAGTTTCTTTAAAATGCCCTATCATCAGGGGAGTTCTGTATTAGACCTCATGCTGACAGAGGACATCCCCAGCCCATCACATCTAGATGTGGGCTTCCTGTTTAGATCACAGGAATGATCCCCAAGTAGTTAGAAATTTTTGTTGTTGTTGTTCGGTTCTCCAAATGGACATCTTAACAGAGCAGAAAACATTTGGAAGAAGTAATGGGTGAAAACCAGTGAAGAGAAAATGTCAGTGATGGTAGTAACAAACATCTGTTAACTCTTACAGTGATGAATCACTAATAAGTGGAAATATGAGCATCTGTTAATGCAGAAAGTCAGAAATATTTCATCAGTGTTTTTCTTCTGATTTTGGCATAAGGAAGGCAGGTTATATATTCTTGCTCTGTAACTGTGATGAAATAGTTTCCATTTAAACTGTAGTTCAGGAAAATGCTAATTTACAGGTATTAAAATTAGAATTATTATGTTTTCGTCAGTGGGCCTAGGGAATTTGCAGCTAGGACTTTTAAAAGATACCAAAGAGATACTGGAGCTGTTAATTTTTCAGTTAGTTATGGAAACAGGATGTTCCAGAAGATTGTAAAGTGATCGTCTGTAGCAAGCTGTTTGAGTGGCCAAAATGTAGTTTATATGAAGCTTTGTCTGTAATCATCATCATTAGATGTTTCATTTTAACCCATCACATCACTAAGGTGGTGATTCACATCAAATTTTGAAGTGAGCCAGTCCTGACTCTTTTTTTGCATAGATTCAGGACCTAATCCTCATCTAGTACAAATCAGAATAATGCTGGCGCTGTCAGTGGAGCTACACAAATTTGCTTTACCTTTGAATTGGCTCCTCTGGGTCCGTGACTGGGAGTGAAAAGATGACGCAGTGTTTAGAAGTCACTGACTCATCTTGGTATGACCTCTTGTCAGGGAGGATGTGATGAAGAGGAAGAAAGTGGGCTTGCTTAGTCCTCCTGTAGGCCAACTGCAGGACACTTTTCTGAGCACCGAAATGCAAAGAAAGGTGCACCAGCGTGTTGCCATGGTAATTAGCTCCTGCACTCAGGTACAGGCAGCGATTAGAAAGCTTTACTGGGAGAGTGTGTGTTAGAGCCACATTTCTCAAGCTGTGAGACATGCCTCGCAAGGAAGCTTCTCTGAGCAGACCCCTCTTTTGCATTGGGTTGTGTGAGGATGAGATGCAACAGAGAAGGGCTCTTAATTCGTTGGTGTGAAGGTAAAAACATCAAAACATACAGGTTTGCACTACATCTGGGCTAGCCATTATTCTAACACTGACATTGTGTCCCTGATGAAACCACTTAAATCGTTCATTTTAGTGAAATGGGGATAGTTGTAAGTGCTCTGTAAAAATATTGTAAAGGTTAGATAAAACTGGTGACAGAATATTTAAATACCTACCTCTCTGGTGTAGCTATCCTTCTTCTTTTCACATGTGTAGCTCTAAAAATTGTACATCGGTAGTGATTATAAAGATGAGAGGTCAAGGTAAATGAAGGCACTTTCCCTGAGCCACCCAGCCAGCACATCTAGTGGCAAATCCAAAAGCACAAACCACTTTAAAGCCCATGGTAACCCATTTTCATGTTCTTTTCTATTTTGGGAGCTACGAGCCAGCTGCCAGCAGTTGTGCTAGATGATATGGTGCGGTTAGAGAAGCAGCTACCTGGATGATGGGTATGGATACCATTCCACTGCAGGGCTGCAGAAGACTCATTGTCATGCATGAGATAACAGAGATGTGTATCATGTGTACCATGTATCCCCTGTGGAAAACAGCCAGGATTCCACTGCTAAGTATAGGCCAGGGAGTGAGCTGGGCTTTGCACAGTTGCTCTGTGGTCATGCAGAATCTGAAGATAGTACCTTTTGTGCCAAGTTAACATATAACGTAGCGCTTCGCTCAGGGGCTGGTGGAGGGGGAAGGCAAAAGGGGAAATCAGCCTGTCCTTCGCATAGATTTGACTCAAAATCAACTTACTAGCAGTGATCACAAGAACAAATATGAAGGGAGAATTTGAAGTCTGGTTAGGGAAGGAGGTTGGGAGTTCAGAGACTCTCACTATAAGCTTCCTGGAAAAGAAATAGATCGTATGCTGTTCAGTGTATCTTGGAGTGGGAGTGGCAAAGCTGTGGGTTTCACTGGGATTTATTTGGACACTGACAAGACATAACACGCAGTGAAATAAGAAATAGTAAATAAAGCAAGAGATAAGCTTATCCTGCACCTGACATTACCCTTTTATTCAGTCACAAGGAGCAATGACATTTTGCACAGTTAAATTTTGTGAGAGAGACAGAGGGAGAGTATATGGCTGGTCTTCCTGAGTGTCTCCACCGGTAGATCAAATCCATCTTCATTGTGGATTAAAGTTTCTTTCCTTCTTGCCAGTGGCAGTGTTTTAAATTTTCTTCTATTTCTGGTAAGTAGTGAATTGAATCTGCTGTGATGACATGAAAGCAAATACGTTGTGCTTTGTTCCACTGCCTGTGAGACTATGGAAAAGTGGCTGAGCAGTAAGTGGATACAGTGAGATACACGGTTTACTTTTTTTACCCTTTGAGCTCAGTGTCTTAAACTGTCACCTGATGAAGGGGTCACAGACTGATAGGTCTAACTGCAGAGCTCCTTCCCTTTATTTTATTTTTGCAGACAATTTACTTGGATGATGACGTCTCTTCCTTTGTGCAGATCAGAGGTTCTGTTCCACTGTTTTGGGAGCAACCAGGGCTTCAGGTAAACAAATAATCAAAAAGTCTACCTTACTTATGAGCTTATAATTTAGAAGTTACATAATATTATTTTTTTAAAAATGAGCTTCAAAACTCATTCCATGCTGAGCCTTTTCATTTTAGGTTTACCTTGCAGGAAATTTTGCATGTTTAGATAAACAGAACTAAACCAGGCAAATGGCTATAGTTAACTGAAGCTGAACATTTTCATATATTCATGTGCCTATGTGACTATTTGTAAGGGATTGTGTCCTAATGTCCCAAGCTGAAGCTTACAGCAATATCTTTATAGCATTTTTTATTTAATTTGGAATAACTTTTCTTCTGAAATGCCTGCTTGGCTTGATGATATTGACCTCCACAATAAGGCTGGATTATGTAGAGATACCAGGAGCTGTATAAGAGCATGTTACCTTCCAACAAAGTATAGTGTCTGGATGGTGTGTTTGCTAGATTTCAGTCAAGGGTGGTGATCTAATCTGATCTTCTGCAAGGCAGAGATATAGGGTTTTATCAGGAGATTATTACATCAAGCCTAGAGGGTTACATATGGTCTGTGACTTACAGTTTATATGCAGTTACAAGCTCAAATAAGAATCATCCTAGCACTCTTTGAATTCTCTGAATAGAAGGATAAGCAACTGCAATGAGTATGCACATACATGCATGTATGTTAGTAGAGAGAATACATAACTGTTTTTTTCAGATTCTTTAAAGATTATTTGATACTTTTTTATCATTAAATCTAGCACCTAGTTACCATTCTGAACTACTGGATTTAGCACAAAAAGATGACGAAAGGATCTGTGTTGTTGTCTGTTAGCACCATCCAGTGCAATACTTTCTTCTTTTTATGAAGCAGGTCTGCCTGTATGGTTGTGCACGTCATGCCCATGGTGTAGCTGTATCAAGCACTGTTATTCCATATGTTAGGAAGCCATAGAGCTTCTCCCCAAGTATTTTTGGCTAGTGGGTAACATGTCTAGTTAAACAGACTTTTCAACTTTTTAGCAGGGACAAACTCTGCTTTTTTGCCTAATCTGGATTAGATTATGCAGCTTTCATTTATGTTGGTGAATACTCATAACTCTTATTCCTTGGATATGAGTGTGCTGGCACTGGTGTTAGAAAGAATTGCAGAAAGCGACCTAATGAAAAACAAAAGATGATGAAGTACAGGAAACAATGCATGATCCTATAAATAATTAGTAATGTAGTTTTTGGAGAAGAAAGAACCCCTCTACATCCTGTAATAACAGTAGCTAGCATTCAAAAGGAGCTTGAGGCTACTGTTGTTGACATCTATGTTAAAAGTCCTATTAGATTGATGGCATGGGATTTCATCCTTTGTTTTTTCAAAGGACTGTTCTGATGCTTTTTAGTTTCTGTAAATAATGAAAGAACTCGGGACACACAACCTATGGAACTGGCATAGCTGCAGCCTTTTCTGCCACGAGAAGGGCAGGAAGAATGCTGGGCACCCAGTATATTCATGTGAGGCACTGTGGGATATTTGCTAGAGGAAGCTGGCAAAGGGATGTGATTTGTTTGGCCATAAAAAGATGTGTCCCTTTGCTTAATGATAATTGTTTTTTTACTCGTCATTGTAAATGTTGTCTAACAAAAGCTATGGCTTTTGTATTGAGGATGTTATGTGTGGGGGTATGTGGAGTCTGTTTGAGGTATCTGGTGCTGTTAAAGAGATGGGTTTTTTCTCTGAAGGAGAAAGGGAGACATCTAGTGATTTAGGACTCCAGCAGTTTAAGAAGTTGTTTGTCTTTTTTCTTTTCCTTTTTAGGTGGGTTCTCGTCATCTAAGGCTTAACAGAGGTCTGGAAGCTAATGCTCCTGCCTTTGACAGGTAAGCTTCGTTCCGCTTTGGCAACAACACAGCAGCCTGGCATTTAACCAAGATTCCACAATTTTATGCTTTCCTAGTAAATCCTGAGAGATGTGAAACATCTCTCAGATGATTTAGCCTGTCCCCCAGGTGTCGTGAATTATTAAGTGGGTTTACTTAATTTATTCACTTATTTTTTTTGCATTTTCCTTTCTGTTTTCAATGGTAATTGAATTAATTTTATCTCCTGGGTTGTTTCTGTAAAAGCCAAGAAATACTGAGTGATACACAGAAGGAAGGCCTGTGTAACCCTTTGTGAGCCAAAAAATGTGAATTTGCACTTAAGGTACACAGAACATGTGCTCTTTACTACTGTAACCCAGGTAATTAAAAAGTAAACACTGCTTCCACTCCATTCTGGGTTTTTCTCCTCATTGTTTTACTGCTATACAGAAATGACACCATCTTACTCTATGATCAGTGTTGTTTGATGCTGTCCTACTGATGCTTTTCTACTTTACCCAAAGACTGGCTTGTAAACCTTTTTAAATCGTTACCTCTGCTTGTCATCTGGAAACTGTAGAAAAAGCCATGCATTAGCTTACTTTCTTTGAATGTCTTGACTATGAAGTGCTATCCTTTAAGGCCAAACTCCCATGGATATCAATGGGAACATTGCCTGAAAAGGACATGAAGAATTTGCCCTGTGGTGCCACATCATGTGATTAATTTCTGGCTTGGTTTGAGGTTTGATTTTTGCCAAATCAGAGTTTGTTTTGTGTAAGGCCTCTTAATTCCTTGATTTCACTTACTACAGCTGTTAGCAAACATGACATTAGTGACTGTTAGTAGTTTTGCATCACTGAAGACCCCAAAGATTAGAATCTAAAGGGACTATGCACCACAGCAGTCCCTGCTCCGAAGGGTCTTAGCCTACATCCTCCAAGCTTTTTAAGGCTCTTAAATCCTACTGAATTCAAATGGCCTTGAGACTCATGGTCTTGTGGTCATCTGGTGTCATGATAACTAGCTGTAGCAGAGTCCCTGAAGCTCCATCTTGGAGGTTTGTGTTACACAGCAGAGATAATTTATGTAAGAAAAAACCAATAACTTCTTCAGCATCCTCTTGTGCTGCCCAAGAAAGTGAGAGTACCTCAGCAAGGAACAACTTTGTAAGACCATTTAACTCAGAGAATCTCTTCTGTCTGACCCTGATGCAACTGGTGAATAGCTTTCTTGTAAGAAACATGAGCATGAGGATCAGCTTGCACTACTCCTTCTTTCCCATGTGCACAGTAAAGCCTTTAGGGTAGATGAAGTTAGGGAGCTCCCTGCTTACAGATCTGCAAGACAGTCCTTTGAGAATGGGCAAGGAATAAGTGGCTGAATGGAAAAAGACACTGAAACTTAACAACCTGCTACAGCTTTTCTGAGAGTGTTAGAGTGGATTTAGCCTGTTACATTTAATTGTCTGATGGGTTGATGTGTTGAGAAGGCACTATGAGAAGTGAATGATAATCTTAGTGGATTTTTTTTGTCCCCTCTCCCTGAGAAATCCTCAGGAAGCTTTGCTTACAGTACTCAAGCAGGTGCCCTGGGCTTCAGCAGTTTTGTTGTAAGGAAGCAACATTGATGGAGAAGTAGAATCTTGATGCTGGGATCAGAGGGGTGCAAATGTATGGGAAGAGCTGACATGTGCAGAACTGGTTTCAGAATCAAGAACATAAATAGCACCAGAAAATATATTTAGCCATTTTTCTGGAAGGCCATGCTGATAACTTTTTCTTTCTTTTCTCCCCTTCCATGGTTTTCTGTGTGGCTTATTTCTGGTTATAGGATTTAAAGGTGCATTCTAGAAGATGTGTGCTTGCTGTTTTTCTGGCACTTTGCCGTCACATGTCGCTTTGCAGTATGTAATAGCTTTTCATTTTTGTGAGTGTTTATTTTATTTTTCTTGTCTATGTCTATCCAGCTTCCTCTTAAGTACTGCTACAATGTTGTTAGTACGTGATGGAAGATGGCCTTAAGGTCTAATTGTTTCTTGATGAGCCAGCACAGCTCCTGTGGCACATACATGCCAACTTGAAAAAAATTATTGAGGGGAGAATGGGTGTGTCTGCATCTGGCTAAAAGCTCTTGACTTGAGAGTCCCTAAATGTCAGTCTTTGAGAGGTTGGGGATATATGCCACAAAAATCCTCAACTTGTCCTATTTTGTGTTTTTCCTGGAGAATCTAGGCCAGGCCACTTGGCTAAAATGACCTTTGGTCTGATCCAACACAGTAGTTCTTATGATTACTAACCTTCCTGCTTAATTTAGTTAACTTGAGAGTGAAGGTCTAGAATGTGATCTAGAACCAACAAGTGATTGTAAATGTGCTCTAGAACCAACAAGTGATCTAGAAACATGATATAGATCCATAGAGTGATCTAGAGTCGAAATGTGATCTAGAGCCGCCAGTGTTTTGGAACATGGTCTAGAACCAACAGATGACCTAGAATCATAAAGTGAGCTAGAACATGATCTAGAACATCAAAACTAATCTAGAACCTGATTGTGATGGGTTTGCCCTTGGCTGAGGGCCAAACCACACACCCACTCACGCAATTCCCCCCACCACCCAAGGACAGGGGAGAGAATTAAAGGGGTAAAGGGAAAAAAGGACTCGTGGGCTGAGGGTTGAGATAAGAACAATTTAATAACTAAACTACAATAATATTGAAAATAATACTACATACCAATATCCAAACAAGTGATACACAGTGATACTGCCCCCCTACCCGATGACCAAGGCTCAGCCTGATCCTGGCTAAGGATCCTGGAGCAGGGAGAGTCCTGAAACCGCACTCACAGAACAGAGATAACAGTCCAAGCATCCCAAACTGAGAGCTGGAGGGGGGGTAGGGAGGGGGAAGGCCTTGGGAGAGAGACCACCTGGAGCGAGATGACCTGGAGCTGTTTTGATTCCAGTTCTGGAATCGAAACAGCCTATCTTCTGGAGGGTCCTCACCTATATACTGGGCATGATGTGTATGCTGTGGAATAGATTATTGGCCACTCTGGGTGTCAATCCTGAACCTAAGATCAAATCCTGGGCTAGTAACTGGGGCTGTGCTCCCTCCCGGCTTCTTCTGTTTGCAGACCTTAGCAGCCGCATGAACATCACTTTTCATCAGCTTTCTTCTGAGCACAAATCCAAAACACAGCCTCTTGCTAGCTATTATGAAGAAAGTTAACTGTCTCAGCTTAACCCAGGACACTGATCTAGAACCACAAAGCTAGCTAGAACGTAGTCTAGATCCAACAGGTGATCTAAAACTGTAAAGGGAGCTGGAACCATAAAGGATCTGGAAACCTGATCTAGAACCACCTCCCTGCCAAATGCCTAACTCCAGAATTCATGCCTGCTCTAACTGCACCAGCACCACCGCAGCTCTACAAACAACTGACTGTAAAGGACCCACTGCCTGTCAAAGGCCCTGGTAGGGAAGGCCTTGGGATGTCTCAAATGTCTTGCTTGTAAAAAGGCAATAGGCAATCATCCTATTCCTTGATGATAAGAAGAAGCCAAGAACGCACCAAAGCCTTTACTCCCCTCACTAACCAAGGACAAACTTTTGCTTAACAAGGTTGTCACCCCCAGCTTGAAGGCACCAACAAGGCGTTCAAGAAACCTGTAGATGTGGTGCTTCAGGACATCGTTTAATGGGTTAAGTGGTGCTGGGTTGATGATTGGACTTGATCACCCTTGAGGTCTTTTCCAGCCTTAAAGATTCTATGATTCTATGTTGCAGTAGCTCAGAGATGTTTGAACCCTGTCACCTATGACATGTGTTTGTGCCTCTCTGGCCTTGGCACCAGAGTCCTAGGCCCCATTGCTGTTGCTGACTCTTTGTAGTCCCTTCCTAGACTGACAGCTAAGAAGTGGGAGCACACAAAGGGCAATACCAAAGCTAACAGTGACACGGAAGATCTGGGGCCTGTTTCCTAATATGCTTCTTTCTTTAAGTTCAGTACGAAATACTGAAAATATTGTGTCCGTTAATTGCATACTTTCAGCATTTGTACTGTTTAATAATTGGTTGCAAGGAAACTGAGGAAGATATATGTAGCTGCTGTGGCTGAAACTTGTTGCTGGATGGAACAACCAGTGATCTCTACTTCTGTATTTTGATAAAGGTAGTAGGCAACGTAACATGGGTTTGTTTAGTACTGATTGTGGTTACTTTTGCTGTAGGCATATGATGCTTCTGAAAGAGCAGTATGGAAAACAAGTGATCGTTAACCTGTTGGGAAGCAGAGGAGGGGAGGAGGTGCTCAACAGAGCTTTTAAGGTAAAAATGAAGATTTTTTTTTAAAAAAAACTTTTTGTTTTTTTGTTTTAACTGCTGATTTCCTCTGAGCCGCTGTATTCTTCTGTTTCCCTTCTGGCCCCATACGTGATAAATAGTATATCTTAGGAAATTATGTTATCTCTTTACTAGATGTTACATACCGAGAGAACAGTGCTTCATAGTCCAATGACTTAATTTCCGGCACTGCCTTCCTGCTTATTTCTTCACATATTTAGGCACGTTCTCTTTAACCAGACTTTTTTTTTAAAAAAAGTGCCCCAATTCTCCTAAGAGTAGTTCATATTTGCATAAATGAATTGTGGTCAGCCTTGTCATAGTATGTAGTCACCTATGCAGTCAGGTGCCTCATGAGATTTCCAGAACTGCTTAGGGGCCAGGGCCTGACCTTGGCTCACTGAGCGTGAGCAAGCTGTCTTGCTCTGATTGTAGTGGGAAATGGCTGTCTTACACCGATTGTGATAGGAATTGTCTGCCTGAGCACCAGATGACAGTCTAACGTATGGAAAGAGGTTTTCCTGGCCCCTAAATGTCCCTAGGCACAACTAAGACCTGAAAGCAAGGATTTCAGACATTGTAGAATTAAAGCTGTGCTGAGTTCTACTGCGGTATTCTCATGGTTAGAATTTTAAAACTAATGTGTACTTGAAGCCACAGACTGGCACTGAGATGTGCAGCAGTGCAGTAGCTGCCTGAATCTGGCTGGATGTTGGTGGAAGTGTGCCTCTTAAGGGCCTGTTGCTTTAGAAATCTGACATAGATACTTTGGAGTGTATCTTCCTAAGAATAATGTGAAGAACAGTTTAAATACACACCTGTGGTAAGTGTTACGTATTTATCATTGGTAAAGAACGATACAACAGTTCTGAGTTCAAATGTTCACTGTGTGAAACTAAGCAAAATAAAAGTTGTAGTTAAATAGTAGTTCCTGATTTGTTTCCCTCTCTGTTGGAATAACTTACTCGAGACAAGGAGTGTTTTGAGTGTTTTGGCAGTTTTTTTTTGTGTGACCATTTCCTCTTCAACCGTAAGAGCTGGGAAGGACAATCCGCTTCCCCACTGGAAAGTGACAAAGTGAAACTCCCCCCTTGTACAGAATACAACCAAAGAAAGTGATTATGACTAAAGCTTGCAGGCAATGAGGAAGGTACAGAAATGAAGTCTGGTCCTACCTTCTATTTTCAGTGTCTTAGTGAATTTCTGCATGACACAGCTAAGCCTCTATAATTTCTTGGTTTCCCTATCTTTAAAATAGTTCTAATAGTTTATTTTGCAAAAACATTGATATTTAAGGGTGAGAGATAATAACTTCTGAAATGTTGAAATAACTTAGGAGGATACAAATCTGACATTTCTTGTGAATTTAATACTGTTATTTTATCAAACTCTCGCATTCTTGAAGACCATCTTTTGGCCAGTATCTTACAACCACAAATTAAGTCAGAAACAGGGTATCTCTAAAATAAAGACCTTGCATTTGTTAATTTAATTATCATAAAGACCTGTTTTGTTTAAATTGTTAAACTTTGTCACTGTTTAAGAAATAAATAATTTATGCAAGCACTCTGTGAGCTGAAGGAATTTAGACTGACAGCACTGGAAAATGAAGTTTTGTACCCATTCAAAATAGCCACCTCTTGGTGTTTTCTTTACCTTTGTGTTTTAGTAAATGGATATTTGGAAAGAATATATAGTTAATTTTTACTTTGATTTTAAAGGGCTTGAATTAAAAATAAGTAGTTCATAAGGGAATTATTAGGAATGAAAACTTTTATCCTTTTCTATCATTAGTTTATTTCTTTGTCTCCCTTTGCTTGTGTTCCTTTGTCTTCTCCCAATTTTTGCTGCAGTCTTAGTAATTCTTATCAGAGTTGGTTCAAAACATTCTTGTAATTACTTCTGCTGGGTTTTCTTGATCAGAATGTCACTGATACCATTCACTTATCCAACAGGAAAATAAAAAATTATAAATGACCAATTTACCTTCAGCTGGTACCTGAATCAGCTGTTACCAGACCAAAAAATCAATACCGTTCCCAGTAATGCTGTTCCTCTCATAAGCATCCTCTATAAAAGACATAATTATGTTTACAGTAAAAGCACTGCTGTAGTGCAGAGTTACAAGTACTCTGACAATGATTTCTGCTGATGCAGTGGGTAGATGTCAGCCTCAAGTGCATTACTAGTGCCAGCAGCTATAAAGGCAAGTTGAGATGTTGACAACAGAGAAGCAAATGCCAAGTGTTTTGGCTTTTCTTACAGTAATGAAATATATTTTGTACGTCTCTCTCCAAACACCAACACCTTTAAACTTTTAATTCTCTATCTAAACAGAAACTGCTGTGGGCCTCTTCCCATGCGGCAGACACTCCCATGATAAACTTTGACTACCGCCAATTTGCAAAAGGGGGGAAAACTGAGAAACTGGAAAATTTGCTGAGGCCTCAGCTGAAGTTGCACTGGGAAGACTTTGGAATCTTCACAAAGGGCGAGAATGTAAGTCCACGGTGAGTGTCCTTGCCCCTCTGATTCAGCATAGCCAGGCACCACCTGTCCTGGCTTCCCAGTTTTCTTGCTGTGTTTGGACCATGCGCATAAGTGACCATCTTGAAATGCAATTTTGAGTAGGCTTCGTACTAAATAGATTATTTGGCTTAACTGCATCTCCATTGTTTGGAATCTGCAAAAGCAGCAGTGCATGGATTTGCTAATATGGTGTTACAGAGGTAGTCAAGTAATTAGACATGTTAATGGCATACATAGTGCACAGTGTGCTTGCACTCTGAATATGTGGATGGATACATTCAGGCTGAACCTTTGATGAATTTGTTCATTCAACCCATGATTAGATGTTATTTTAAAATAACATCTAATCATGGGTTGAATGAACAAATTATTCAAATAATAAATCTAATAAATTAATCTAATAAATCTAAATAAATCTAATAAATTTTTTCCCTCCCTTCTCTTGTGTTTGGTTTCCAAAGTCTGCAGACAGGTGTTTTTCGAATGAATTGTCTGGACTGCCTGGATCGTTCTAATAGCGTACAGTCCTTTGTTGCACTGGAGGTGAGTTTGTCAGAGGATTGTTCATGGATGCCCATACTGCATATATTGTCTGTTCCATGGGAGAGACAGGAGAGAGGGCATAAGCCTCAGTTACACAAGTCTGTCCTGCCAGCTCTGTGATACAGAAGGGTGCTGACTAGAATA
>WKFP01015363.1:1162012-1270870 GCA_011057875.1 Pterocles orientalis
CTCCCTTTGCTTGTGTTCCTTTGTCTTCTCCCAATTTTTGCTGCAGTCTTAGTAATTCTTATCAGAGTTGGTTCAAAACATTCTTGTAATTACTTCTGCTGGGTTTTCTTGATCAGAATGTCACTGCTACCGTTCACTTATCCAACAGGAAAATAAAAAATTATAAATGACCATTTACCTTCAGCTGGTACCTGAATCAGCTGTTACCAGACCAAAAAATCAATACCGTTCCCAGTAATGCTGTTCCTCTCTTAAGCATCCTCTATAAAAGACATAATTATGTTTACAGTAAAAGCACTGCTGTAGTGCAGAGTTACAAGTACTCTGACAATGATTTCTGCTGATGCAGTGGGTAGATGTCAGCCTCAAGTGCATTACTAGTGCCAGCAGCTATAAAGGCAAGTTGAGATGTTGACAACAGAGAAGCAAATGCCAAGTGTTTTGGCTTTTCTAACAGTAATGAAATATATTTTGTACGTCTCTCTCCAAACACCAACACCTTTAAACAACACCTTTAAATCTGTTTCTGCAGGGGAGGCTTAATGGCTTACTTGATACAATTGTACTGGTGTAACTGCTGCATGTGCACTTTTAATTTAATATCTGAATTATTTTGTTCAGTTTTGCATCACAGTCTAAGTGGAGAAAAGCATCTCTTGGGATAAGAATGTGCAGGAGGGAAGAGAGTAGACAAAGGCTTGCATAGTTAGAATTAATATAACAGTTCTCTCTGGCTTTGTCATGGAGAGCAGGATGTGTTATTATCGTATCTGTTACCGATACCTTAATGAAATTTGTGGTGATTGTGGAAATGCATGTGAGGTCATGGAAATTGGAGATGAAATAGTGAGGCTCTTTGTGCCTTTTCTTTCACTTTTGTGGTTTACCTTAAACGTTTTATAATATGTTTCCTGAGACATCATTTCTTTGTTACTTCCTCCCCAGGCACCCTCTGCTTTAAATTAGGGCCATGCTTTCCGATGTCTTGGTGCTCCAGGAATGGTTAAAAAATACAGCCATGCACTGTTATGCTCTTCTACCTTAAGAAGCTCTGGACACTCTTCCCATCAGGGTCCTGGTCCTGAGCCTGCCCAGAGCATCACTGTTGCTGTACACCCTCACGCACAGAGGTAGCAGCCCACTGCTGCACGGCTGCCACTAGCCAAGGCACAGGCAGCAATTCTGATGTATACTTTGGAGTTACAGTTTCAGTTCCCCCACAGAAAAATTAGGGTCTAACAATACAATTTAATTCTGGAAAGAAAACAAATAGGGAACTTTGGTTGTTTTTTTCATGTCTGGCCTTTCAGAATTCCCTGTGAACTTCTCACTATTAAAAATGTGATGAACAGCCAAAGTTTAGTAATGACAAAAACATGCTGGTATCAATCCTTACATTGTGGCATGAGCAGGATTTGGTTTCTTTAATTCTCTATCTAAACAGAAACTGCTGTGGGCCTCTTCCCATGCGGCAGACACTCCCATGATAAACTTTGACTACCGCCAATTTGCAAAAGGGGGGAAAACTGAGAAACTGGAAAATTTGCTGAGGCCTCAGCTGAAGTTGCACTGGGAAGACTTTGGAATCTTCACAAAGGGCGAGAATGTAAGTCCACGGTGAGTGTCCTTGCCCCTCTGATTCAGCATAGCCAGGCACCACCTGTCCTGGCTTCCCAGTTTTCTTGCTGTGTTTGGACCATGCGCATAAGTGACCATCTTGAAATGCAATTTTGAGTAGGTTTGGTACTAAATAGATTATTTGGCTTAACTGCATCACCATTGTTTGGAATCTGCAAAAGCAGCAGTGCATGGATTTGCTAATATGGTGTTACAGAGGTAGTCAAGTAATTAGACATGTTAATGGCATACATAGTGCACAGTGTGCTTGCACTCTGAATATGTGGATGGATATATTCAGGCTGAACCTTTGAAGAATTTGTTCATTCAACCCATGATTAGATGTTATTTTAAAATAACATCTAAATAATAAATCTAATAAATTAATCTAATAAATCTAAATAAATCTAATAAATTTTTTCCCTCCCTTCTCTTGTGTTTGGTTTCCAAAGTCTGCAGACAGGTGTTTTTCGAATGAATTGTCTGGACTGCCTGGATCGTTCTAATAGCGTACAGTCCTTCGTTGCACTGGAGGTGAGTTTGTCAGAGGAGTGTTCATGGATGCCCATACTGCATATATTGTCTGTTCCATGGGAGAGACAGGAGAGAGGGCATAAGCCTCAGTTACACAAGTCTGTCCTGCCAGCTCTGTGATACAGAAGGGTGCTGACTAGAATACTTAAACTGAGGATAAAAAGCAAACACACGTTTAAGAACTTTTTCTCCTTTCGCACCTAATCCAGATCCTGCTTGCTCAATTAGAGAGCCTTGGGTTGAACTCTAAATCTATAACTGAGCGCTTTGTGGAATCCTACAAAGTGATGTGGACTCTGAATGGTCATAATCTGAGCCGAGTATTTACTGGCAGTCGTGCTCTTGAGGGGAAGCACAAGGTAAAGAAAAATGGCAAAAGTGTTTACTCACAATTAAAGAAAGATGTCTGATTTACTCTTCAGTGTCACTTGCACTGATGATTCTCATCTGATGTAGGTTGGGAAGCTCAAGGATGGTGCCCGCTCTGTGTCTCGCACCATTCAGTCAAATTTCTTTGATGCAGTAAAGCAGGAAGGCATCAAGTTGCTGCTCATAGGTGACTTCTTCGGTGAGGAATATGCAGACAAAGGCAAGATGCTCATGGACCACACTGCACTGTTGGGTAAGGCCAGTGTAAATTCTTTGCTTTTGTGTTTGTTTTTAGCTGTCAGATATAAGCAACTGAAGCCTTTTGAAAAAAAAATCAATAAATAATCTACTTTTGCACAAATCTGTTGCTTAAAACACTGCTTTCAAGTGACCACAGCACAACTCCTGCGTGTTTTAGTTCCACTGTGCTTATTTCTTATATTTTGTTTTAGACTTCTGAGTATGTTTGTGTCCTCTTTGATTATGATCTCCTCTGACAGTTTAGAGGAGTTGGACCAGAGGGAAAGATTTTAGAGCTGTATTCCCAGTCTGGTCCTGTCTGAGTTTGCCGAAGTCTCTTGAGCTCAGACTTTTTATCTTTAGTTTGCACATGCTTTTAGCCATTTGCATCTTGAAAGGAACATTTATGTTGTTATGTTGGTTCATTCCCTGCTTTACTCCAGGGCCCTCATAGTCCACAGCATATACACATTTGTTTGCACCCATCTAGAGTAAACCAACTTAGCTCTCTCTGAGAAGATACTTGTGTGCGTAATATAGGATAATTGCACCAACAAGCAGTATTGGATGGTCAGTTTGCTCCAGAGAATAACCAGATTTTAATAGGATAGACTTGAACTGTTCAGTGCCACTTCAATCCTGGGGCTGTTGCCTGATGTGAACCACACAGAAAATACAGATAACATCTCTATGCCTGACTGCCAATGCAAATCAGATAGTTAAAGATTAAGGTTACCTCAGTGGCTCACACACAAAAAAAAAAGCACACTGCTAATTCTCTGTGCTCATCAAAAATAAGTGAATATAGCAGTTTCCTGTGAGGAGTTCTGACCAGGCTAGAGAGCCACAACAGTGCTAGATTTGGACTGATGTGAGACTGTGCTGCTCTCCGCCTTTCCCTCCACACTCTAAACTTCTTAGGACTTCAATATAAGTCATAACTTGTGACATGCTTGATTGCTGTAGGACAAACTGAAAAGATTAAAGGAGGAAAAATAATTTATTTGCTTATTACTTGAAGAAGTGCAGGAAAATGTGTGCTGAAAGTGAGTGACCAGCCCTTCACAAGCTTTCAAAGGGTGCCTGGTTTCAGGAGGAGAAATTGCTGATGTCAACTCCAGTTATGTTGTAGGCATTGCCATTGCCATTGGAGTTATTCCTTAGCTTTTGTGTAGGTGCTTCTAGGGTAATGTCACTATTTCACAGTGACTGTGTTGCTGCTGTCTGTATGTTTTCTGTCCTTTTACAGCACATCCTTCTTTTACACACCCTTTTTCTCTCTCCCCTCTTCTGTCAGTAACTCCGAGTATTTTGAAGGCCATGTCAGAGCGTCAGTTTGAATTCACAAGCTTCAAGCGTGTTCGTGTTGCCACGGGCACCTGGAATGTGAACGGGGGGAAGCAGTTTCGAAGCAACATCCTCGGTACCAGTGAGCTAACAGACTGGCTGCTGGATTCTCCCAAGCTCTCTGGAGTTTCTGAATTTCAGGGTAAGACATAACAGTCAAAATGTGTAAGCAATATTTCATAGAATCATGGAATGGTTTGGGTTGGAAAGGACCTTAAAGATCATCTGGTTCCAACCCCCCTGCCATGGGCAGGGACACCCTCCACTAGCCCAGGTTGCTCAAAGCCTCATCCAGCCTGGCCTTGAACACCTCCAGGGATGGGGCATCCACAACTTCCCTGTTCCAGTGTCTCATCAGCCTCACAGTGAAAAATTTCTTCCTAATTTCTAGTCTAAATTTACCCTCTTTTAGCATATAACCATTACCCCTTGTCCTCTCACTACACTCCCTGACAAAGAGTGCCTCCCCATCTCTCCTGTAGGCCCCCTTTAGGTACTGGAAGGCTCCTATTAGATCTCCTCTGAGCCTTCTTTTCTTCAGGCTGAGCAACCCCAATTCTCTCAGCCTGTCCTCATAGGGGAGGTGCTCCAGCCCTCTGACCTCTTTTTGCCTTTGCTGGCATCTCTAGAGACAGTACGCTGGGACACAAGATTTGACCATCTGTAAAGGCAGTGCATCTTGGAGGGCACTTTCTGTCATTTCTTAGGGGTGTATTCAGCTCCATGTAGACTTGTGTTGCCTCCCTGCATCAGTGGAATGGTGTGTGAAGGGCTCCTGAGAGAGCAACTCCTGAATCTGTACCATGTGACTCTTTTGAACCTGCAGCAGGTCAGAATTCAGAGGTCTCTTTCATGCCGTTGTGGGGTGTATTATGCATCCTATATTTCATTTTCTTCTTCCATATTTCTGTTCTTTGCTCCTCATTGTGAACAGGAGCTACATGCTTAGGTGCCCTCAGAATGTCTCCTTCGTCTTTATCTGGAGCTAAATGTATCTGTACAATCTGGACTCTGAGATTGTCTGGAAACATTACTATCAAACTTTCAGACAAAAAGATTTTGTTGAAGGCAATTTTGGGTTTTTTTTTAGCAGTGTGGAAAGCTCTTGTGCTTGTGGCTTACTTAATTTGGTTGCTGAATTTCTTCAGGGTCAGGTATCATAATTGATTTACAGATTTTTTTTTTTTTTATTTTTTTTGGAAATGAGAAGTGAATGTTCTGTCATTTAAAAATTGAGTGGTTGCAAGACTATGACCAAACCTGTGCTTTTGTTAGTAAAGTGGAATATTTAGCTTCCTGCAGGCATCACAGGGATAGTCCTGTGCCTAACCTTGAAGCTCAGCAATTAATTCCTCAAATCCTTGGCAACTTAAACAAGTTGTCTCGTTTGAACCCTTAGTCCTTGGGCGCATGGATATGTGATTAGGTGCAGCCCACTGTACTCTGAGCAGCTTAGGTGGGTGAGTGGTCCAGTCTGTTGGAGAAACAGTTTGGATGTGTTAGCACATGACTATACCCATGATATTAAAATTTATTGAGAGCCTGTCATGTGCCAGCCTTGCCAGGCTTTCTCCTAAGAGAACTGGAGGAGCAGGACTACATTGTACAGGCAACCATAACGTGTTAGGTCTAAGCAGCTTCTGGAAGAGAGCTGAGTTATGTGAATGGGCAGAGCTAGGGTGTGACCATGCAAATGTCCGTGTTCATGGGAATGCCGGTGCAGTGCCTACACAAATGGCTAAGTGCTCAAAGATGTCTCCAAAATTGTTAATGGGAAATACACATCTGACAGTGCCTGTCGTGTTAAGCCAGTAAAGGAGGCTAGCTGTCATGTGCTACCTTCAACCTTTCTGTTCTCATTTTCTGAGGCAGATCTGATTAGGTTCCAGTGGATGTCTACTATGTAGATCTTCGTGTTGAATTAAGTTACTGTTACGTTGGCTGCATGACAGTTGAAAAAAAAAAAAAAATCCCTTTAAGCAATGGATAGACCTAAGGGGTCAACAGCTGTGCTTCACACTATTATATGAGAGCATTTGGTCTTTGGTGTTTTACCAGGGTAATATCCACAGTCCTGGGCTAGGGAAGGGAGGGTCACTGTGCTCTAGAGTGACCTAACCTAGCCTAAGTGCAGGTGATCTAAGAAGGACTCCGAAGAAAGAAGAAGAAACTTTGAAGGCTTCCTTAAACTAGTAGATAAATTTACTAAAGGCATTGAGAGGGAAGTAACATACTGGTGTGTGGACAGTAAGTTCGGTTACATAGGAATCAGTGTCGAAAAGGAAAAGCATGTTGGGTAAAATGACAAGTGGGTGAAAGATGGTGGGCAGTGAGATGATGTGGCTTTAGTGATGAGTGGGGTGAGGGAAGGGAGAATGTTGAATATTTTCTCGTCTTAACATTGCTGCAATATAATGCCCTGTTCTGAACTGCTTCCTGCAAGAGAGATGGGAGACCAACTGGTGGGAGAAAAGCACGAAAAAATTTCAGAAGAACTGCAGGGGTTGTTTTGTGAGATTAGATTAAAGGAGGTATGAATATGTATAGCTTGGCAGGGGATACATGAGATAGAACTACAGGAATTATGTCTGACGGAAATTAGAAAACAAGTTGTTAGAAGAAACAACAAAATACTAACCCTTGTGAATTTTCCCTCTTGCCAACAGATGATAACTGCCCTCCTGACATATTTGCAGTGGGATTTGAAGAGATGGTTGAATTAAGTGCAGGAAATATTGTGAATGCCAGGTAGGTAAAAAGATCCCCCAAATAACAAAAAACTCCCAACCTACAACTCAAACAAAAAAAAACAACTCCAGAAGAGCACCCTCTCCCCCAAAGGAGCCAGACAAACAAAAGCCTCCAGAGTTGTTCTTTTTTATGGTCAGATGTGTAGAATACTTCCTTCCAAGTCTGTTGCTTGTAATCATAGCTGGAAGTATGTTGTGGCACTGGGATGGTGTTGAGGGTGCTGTTTTTCTGTGAACTTCTTTACAGCAGAATATACGATATCTCTTAAGTCTTTATGTTGGCAGAGAAGAATTCTGATGGTTGACATTGATTTAATGCTTGTCCTTAAACCCCTGTCTGATGGAAAAATGTGCTCAGTGACTTCAAACATAATTGGCATTCATGTGGGAATTCTAAAATGAATGAAATGTCTCTGTGGCTAATTGTATTTGTGAAAATTATGGCTAAATAAGGAGCTAAAGGCAAAGCCTGAGCTTGGCATGTCAGCGTGTACATTGGCTGTTGTGTATACTGGACCTTTTGAATCTGAATCAGGGTGGAACCATGAAGATAATGTTTCCAATCCTGATTCATCAGGCCAGTTAGTTGTCTGTTTTGGGAATGACAAGTTACAGCAGTGTTTAGCATGGCTTCTGAGCTGGCCGTGTATCTGCATGTTATCAGTTGACTTTGGAGATAAGAAAAAGTTAGGGCTGCGGAAGTGAAGGTGCATGCACCCACCCACAGACCTCCAGCTAAGAACAGCTGACAGCTGTGGGTAGCCAGTCATCTCCCAGTCAGAGAAGATCCAGAGAAGATCTCTTCTTCACCGTGAGCACAAGAAATCTTACAAATCATGAGATTGACATGTATTTTTGTTTTTATGGTTATGATTACTACAGTCAGTTTCCAGTTATCCCCAGTGAATGGGGTATCAAACATCATATGAGCATGGATCTTTCTAAGCATAGTAGGCAAAATTCTTCTCATGTCCAGAAGCAGAAGGACTATATGTGTTTACTGTGCCTGGGCTCACTGACCCTGTTAACTCTGGGCTGGCTCACAAGAAGGTTATATCTGTCTATGCCGTGCATCCTGCAGCACTTCCAGTTCTACAGCCTAATGGGATGTCTGTAAACCTAAGACACAGATATTCTGCTCATTTTATTGACTGTATGTGGTTTGTTTTGATTCCATTAAATTATTTTATATTTGTTCCAGTACAACAAATAGAAAAATGTGGGGAGAGCAGCTTCAAAAAGCTATTTCCAGGACTCATCGCTACATTCAGCTGACATCAGCACAACTTGTTGGTGTTTGTCTTTTCATCTTTGTACGACCGTATCATGTCCCCTTCATCAGGTAAAAAACCAAAACCAAAACAAACCCCCCGCTTATGTCTTATTAGCATCTGCTGTTGGAATCTAGCCAGAGAGGGTGGGAGTGATTTTTGAACTTGGTGGGAATCATGCAAATCTGTATTCTGGTCTCTGCTCAGTGTGGGAGAGACACCTGTTTCCAGGCAGAAGTAGTCTGGAGTCCATCCTCTTGGGTAGCACAAAGGCCAGGCAGCCACAGTATCTTCCTCCAGTTCAGCTGAGAAACCAGGCATGCTCTGAGTGGGCAGTCAGGGTGTAGCACCTTGTTTGGGTGCTGTCTTTCTGGAAAAGGAATGACCTGAGCTACTAGGTCCGAGAGTGTTTGGAGCACCAAGTGAAGGCAAGTGCCTGCCTCTGCCTGAAGGGCAGGTTTTACTTTCTAACCCTCTCCTTAGTGTTTCCATATGGAAACAGGTCTTGTTCCAGGCCTGGAAAGAATGGTGGAAAAGGTGGAAAGGGGGGTAGGGGAGAGAGAGCTAATTTTGTCCCCTGACATTTTATAGAATATAAAGGCCTATTAAGTGTTGATCTCACCCAGATGTCACAAGAACCAGAACTATGTGCCCTCAGGAGGGTGCAGAGCTGTGTGTCCTCAGCTTACTAGCATCAATGTCCCTAGAGACTGACAAAACTCCTCTTGCCCCATGAAGGGCACACATATCCCAAGCCACAGGGATATCTACATTAAAACACCTTTGCCATGAGCAGGAATTCTGCAGGCTAATTGTAAATGGTAGGAAATTAATAATTAGCCAAAACTATCTTTGGGCATCTCTCTGACCTTAAAGTCTAGAGTGATCCAAACAGTGCTCTCTGCTGCATGTTAGGGGCATTGATTGGCCACTGCATTTTGTGATTAAAATACCAAAGCTGCCTCTTTCTTCTCTCTGATCTCGTATCTATTGAGAAAGCCAATGCAGAGCTTATGCAACGTCAAGTGCTGCTAGGCAGAGTAATGCAATCCAGGTGCCGCTGGTGGTCTCGCATTGCTACCTTCCCAGTAATCTTTCTTCAACATGATTTTAAAAATTACGTGTTTTTGCTGATACGAAGCAGTCTAAAAGAGAAGTGTTTCTGTCAGTTTTTGACTTTTCACCTGGCTTACAAGAAATTCGAGTAATACATCAGGAAGTGCACAGTTTAAATAGAAAGAAGAAAGAAGAAATAAGGGAAGAGAGAAGAAACAAAGAGTGGGGAGAAAGAGCCTGTAACATCTTGGATCATTCAGATAATTAATTCCTGTTAATAACTCAAATAAGACTTAGTGGTTTTCCGCTTGCCCCTTGCTTAAAGCCAGTAATATTCTAGTCTAGATCTGCCTGACTTATATCTGGAAAGAAAAATTTTCTCATTGGGAAGGACATTCATAGTGCTGGGGTTGGTCACAACATTGATCTCATAATTTACTTATCTGATCAGACAGGCATGCTTTATTCTTCAAGTAGACTGGCTATCTGGGAGAAATTAGCCTGCGAGCAGGTGGGCTGCTTTGCCAAGTCATCTTTCTGTAGTAAAGTGTATGCTAATCATGACATTGAAATACTGTGTAATTAACAACGTGGAGGCCCTAAGCAATTTGTCATCAGTACAGAACTCATTTTAGGAGTTAGATATAGATAGATGTATCCAGTAATCACTGATTTTATTGCATCTGATTTAACAAATTATGGGTTATGATCTGTTGCTCTTTAATTGACTGAAAAACCCAACATCAACTGTGAAGATGCGTTTCAGCACATAGTAACACTAATTAAACTATTAACTGTCTTGAAAAGCAGATTCCCATATGTTCAAAAGTAAAAGGAAATGTAATAGTAAAATTAGTTATTGTCACTATTTTAAAGATCATGGTAAACTTGAAAAGTATATTCTCTAGAAATTTTCAGTATTTCAGAAATAAATGTCCCTTCCAAACCATACAGAAAGAGAAGAGGGGGAAAATAATTTCAAATAGTTTTAGTCCTATTCTATTGTATTATACTTAATTTGAAACGTAAGTGCATGAACATAATCAAGAAACTTTGCAACCTGAAAGACGGAGTGTAAAAGCAGCAGGCTTTCTGGATGGGAGAAGACATGGCATTGTAAGTTGGCTTTTCCTTTATGTTGCAGTCAGTGTTAATTGAGTGCTTGTCCCTGCAGTCCTTTACTCTCTTTCCATCTTTTAAAATACAGGGATGTAGCAATAGACACCGTGAAGACAGGAATGGGAGGAAAAGCTGGAAATAAAGGGGCAGTGAGCATTCGTTTTCAGTTCTATAGTACCAGTTTCTGCTTCATATGCAGTCACTTAACTGCTGGCCAGACTCAGGTGAAAGAGAGGAATGAAGACTATAAAGAAATCACACAGAAACTCAGCTTCCCAATGGTAAGTGCAGGTGTTTGTACGCTAAAAACATCAGAGATAAAGGCTGTATCTTTACATTGTGAAAGCTGGTCTCAGGCTGTCTTTGATGACAGGTCGTCAAAGAAGTCATCTCAGGGCCGTGGAGAATGGGCATAAAAGAAAATGGTAAAGAAAACATTAAAAAAACCAAAAGAAACATGTTTCACAGGAGACCAATACCTCCCAGTGTAGAACTTGCTCTACAAAAGTTCTGTGCCTTTCAAAAAATATAGTTGCTGCCATGCTTGAAAAGTCCTCACCTTTGAATGGTTTTCAAGTTGATCTTTCAGAACAGTGCAACTTAACTGACCAACTGTAGGGCCTCATGGATAAGATCTAGGTGACTGGTGTTAGAGCTGGAGAGGATAATATTGATAGCTCTTGCTGGCAGTAATATGGGTTCCTAAAAGATCATCTGTGCCACTCAGTACATTAGTGCTTGAGCTGCTGCTGCTTGGGAATGATGTATCAGTTCTTGGTCACTGATATGGTACTTGCTGTTCCCTTCATTTTTTTCCCATTAATGTGTCACTGTCAAGGAACTGCTGGCTTTTCTCAGAGCGTGGCAAGTAGGCACTACTAATCTGTATGAATAATTTTTCCCCTAAATGGTGTCAAATCAATCACCCTAGTGTTTTATTTCACACTTGCCTCCTCAGGCCAGCAGATAACCCATGGGATGTGGTAGCAGTCCTCCTTTGCTTTTCATAATGTTGGTTGCTTTAGTTTCCTCAATGCTTTCTTTCTCAGACCTCTCTGGAGAGGTCCTAAACCAGGGAGTGAATGGGCCAGTTTGAGTATCCTAGTTAGTCAGCAAAAAATGGTATTAAGGTTGCAAATCATAAAATTTTAACTCCCTGTTGTTTGCAAGGTTTAGAGGCTTGGCGCATGCAGCATATCAATTAGTTGTTTTATGTATGAACTAATGCTGACAGTCTAAATGTCCTGCATAGAAAATCTCTGTTCCAAATAGCCGTAAAGTTGTGCTTATGGTGGTTTTTCCTTCTAATACCTTATTAACTATTTTATGTCCTCTACATTTATAAGAGCTAAAGGTACCTTGTGTGTATAATACATATAAAGAGTGCCCTCTAGTGCTGTGACAGCCGGAGCTCTGGAACATTTCCTTTACAAATCTCTGGGTTTGAGAGGTTTATCGCTTCACTGAGGCGGGGGGGGGGGGGGGGGGGAAGGGGAAAGACTAGTTAGAAGATAGGATGTTAAACTTAGAATTGGAGTGAATTTTCATTGCCATTTTGTTTCAGTACATTTACAAAACTATGATGTGCATATAAGATCAAATTTGGAGCTTGTTCTTACGCAGGACTTGTTTTGCTGAATGTTATATTTAGAATATGTAAATATATGTGTGTGAAATGTGTTAGGGAAACAAACATATTTTTAATATTTATGATAGCCAAATTGTGAATATAAAGCTGTGGTCCCAGCTTCAACATACCTTCAGGAAACAGCCACTCTTGTTTATAAAATTTAGTGGGATGCAAAAGCTAGTGAAGGAGTCATTCTCTTTTAGCACAAGATGGATTTTAACAAATAGAATGTGCCAAGTAGGTCAGGTATTTAGTAATTCAGAGAGACTGAGTTGTATATAACATCTTTTTAAAATATGTTTTCGTGAATCAGATTTAACATTAACATGGTATTCTATACCTCTGAACTAGGGACGGAGCGTGTTCTCACATGACTACGTGTTCTGGTGTGGTGATTTTAACTATCGCATTGATCTAACATACGAAGAAGTATTTTATTTTCTCAAACGTCAAGATTGGAAGACACTTTTGGAATTTGATCAACTACAGCAACAAAAATCCAGTGGAAGAGTAAGGCAATGTGTCTCCTTTTCTTGAATACCTGCATGTTGGCTTGGTTTAATTCCTTGAGAGTGAAAAAGTTGCATTTTCAGACCCTTGTTTGTAGTAGATGAGTGTGGTAATTTGTTTAAAAATCAGAATGTTGTTTGTTTGCAAGGAAGTTGATATATTACAATGGCACCTACCTCATCTGTAACTTAGTCAGAGGTTATATTCCTTTTCATAGATTTTTAAAGACTTCCATGAAGGGACTATTAATTTTGGACCAACATATAAATATGACGTTGGCTCAGAGGCTTATGATACAAGTGATAAGTGCAGAACCCCAGCTTGGACTGACAGAGTGCTTTGGTGGAGAAAGAAACTGCCTTTTGAAAAAACAGGTGTGTAGGATCTTTCCTCCTTCTTTATCTGAAAGTTGTTTTAGATTTAATCCAGAACCCACATACGGGGATTTAATATAGTGAATGGTGAGGGGGGCAGTGAGTGAGCTCTGGGCTGAGAGCTGTCTTTAGGTGTGTCCCGTAGGCTTAGTCAAATTGCAGTGGCTTTACTCAAGCATATATTATTTCGGCTTCACTGGAATAACTTGTAGAGAGGCTTTGTGCTACAGATTGAAAAGGTGTTGGGAGCACACTGAGGAGCTGAAAGCAATCCAGCTGTAGCAATCTATAAATTATTCTGTTGCTTTTCAACAGAATCATTAGTCCACATAAAGTTCTCACATTATAATGGATAGATTGTTGTAAGTGTTTTCCTCAGTAGATGTATAAGCAATTTTTTGTAATTTTTTCTGCCTTGGTAATTCTTAGGAATATTTCTGCTAGTTTCTGGAATTGGGAGAGATTTCATTAATTGGTGCTTATGAAGTATTTTGAGATCACAAGTGGCCGGCACAACAGAAGGGCTGTTTTCACTTGTTATTCAAAAGTTACAATAACAAAATAAGAAGTATTTCTTTTTGCATCCAGGGACAATTTTCATAACCATTCTCTCAGTCTGCAGGTAAATCTACCTCCCAATGTATATAAAATCTGAACAAATTCATGTTGAAAGTGTAATTGCTGGAGAAGTAATTTAGTTTGTGCCTGCGGTCATCATTTTTCATGTGCCTGGGAACTACTTCTTGGAATCCAAGTCATACCATGATTACACTAAGTGTAAAAACTACAAAGCAAAACTAGGGCAATCGGAGAGTACATCTCAATGTAGTATAGAGTTATTCACTCTTATTTAAGGAAAGAAAAGTAAAGTAAAATGAGAGCTTAAACCATTGATAGAGATGTAATTTGGGAAAGAAAAACTGTATGAGACATAATAAGGAAGTTAAAAGAGCCCCCTTGTCCTGGCTGGTTTCATTTTAGGAGAAGGAAAACCCTTCAGCATTTTCAATGCGTATTCCTTATTTTGCATGGCAAGGCTTGCCCCTGGGAGGACTTTAGTTTATGGAGTTCACACAGAATGTGGGACCTATCTAGCTAGTCTGCAAGAGCTGAGGCAGATTCATTCCTTTAGGGCTTGTAGGGCTCCCACAGCTAGCTCATATAGGTATATAACTGACCCCTTGTCCACTTGCCCATGTTCCAAGCCCTGTAAAGCTTTTCTAATTAGTTGCTGCCAGAGTCTCTCTCCTTTACTGCTGGTGCCGAGGCTCTTCTGCCTCCTAGCTCTAATTCTTTTGCCTGGCTTCTTTCTGCTGCTTTAGGGTAAAGGACTGTTTGCCTTCTGAGAAGAAAGTGTAGACCCAGTGTGAGTGATTAGGCAGAAATGCTATATTCCATATTAACTTATTTTCATCTCCACAGAAAAGAAATAGAGTTATCCATTAGCCCAAACAGTGGCCTAAAAACTTTGCTGTTATTGACAGCAATATAATACCTCACTCTAGCATAATGTTGGGAGCACTTTCTGTCGCCTTAATGCCTTGCAATGGAAGTATTTGGAGGTTGGATATGCATGGGTTTGCTTTCTTCTCTTGTGTATTGTTTCCCCAAACTTTATGTATTATTCAGATTTGCAGTGTATTTTGCAAGTATGATGTCTGTCTCTATGCTCAATAATGGGACAGGAGGAAGAATACTAATATGACTTTCTGTCAACCCAGATTGTCCAGCTAATTGACTGGGTGACATTCAGGTTAACCATTTTGCAGGTGTCTTTTTCTAGTGATCAGCTGTCTCTGTCGTACTCCCTGTCCTTTCTGTATTTGTTTTCCTAGTCTCTACTTGTAAATCCTTTAGGACACAAGCTCTTCTTTGAATAACATATACAAGAACAAAAAACCCCACCTCCCCTTACTAGGGTCTGCAAAGTGCATCCTAATAAATAGCTTTTAACTGTTAGTAAAACAAGCTTTGATTGAGTTTTTTAAATCATGTTTTGTGCTGCATAGCTGGAGAGATCAATCTTCTAGACAGTGATCTGAATGCTGAAACTAAAGTCAGGCACACCTGGACCCCTGGAGCCTTGATGTACTATGGCAGAGCGGAGCTGCAAGCATCTGACCACAGGTAAAGCCCTAAGCAAATAATCAGAGAAAGGGCTGCTAGGTTAGAATGTGTCGTACTGAATTACACCTTCAGAGTGAAGGAGCGAGCCTGATTGTAACAGGAATTAAAATCTTATTCTGTGTTCAGTATCCATTTCATGGGGTTTTTTCCCCTCGTGGTGGATTTTATAGCAGGGTGGCAAGTATCTATGTTCTGTATTGATTTCTGCTGCACTGTGATCTCAGGAAGGGTTGGGTAAGTTGCAGCAACAAACAGAGAAAACTGAGGGCTTTCTATTGCTTGGTTTTGGAAAGCTCTGATACCAAAACAAGTTGTTCTGGTGGACTTCCATTGAGCTTGCTGGGGGAGAGGAGGAATTTGGGACTGTGTGGCCTGAAGAGGTGTGAGCCGTGTGCATAGGGCCAAGTGTGATCTCTCCAGAGTAGAGAAGTGTTGGGCTTCTGGGCTTCCCTTAGAAATGGAGATGGGAGAAGGAGGAAAAAACAAAGACCAGTGCCTCTGGCTGGTCCATATCATTAACTTCTCTTTAGGGATATGAATGACTTATCTTTGTTAAACTTGTTCACCGCTTCACTTATCTGAAACAAATTCTGTAATAAATACGCCCAGAAAGCTCCCTTGCATTCAGGATAATCTTTGTCTCACCCCTTGCATGCCTTCTAGAAGTGCTACAGTGTTGTTCCTCATAGCAGTGCTCAGTGACCCACAGAAGCTGGCTCTGTGCTTCTCGTGGTGCTTTTCTCTGTGAGAACTATTCTGTATTTCTCCAGCAATGGAAGAACATGCCTCTTGCAATCAATTTCTCTGTGTCAAGGCTTTGATATTGCTATGTTCCACAAAGCGCGGTGGAACTGCTGCACTCATTATATAGGACCCTGAGGATGCAATCTGTGAAACATGGCTGTTGTACATTGGTTTTTTATTTCAGCAAACTTGACTGCAAAAAACACTTTTTAATTACAGTCAGCAGGTTTGCTTTCCCAAGGTTTGTGCTGGAAAAAGGGCTTAGCTATGTCTTTGTGACATATGGAAATGCATTATGATTCACAGTGCTTATAGAAATAGTTAAAACTTATGGGGTTTTTTTTCCCCTTTAGTATTCCTTTCTAGCTCTGCTCTTGTTGCTTTCGTATGTTCTGGTAATGTGTATTCCAAAGCCTGCTCTACTGGAAGTAGCAGACAGCAATTTTGATATAGAAGAGCAGCCATGTCAGAATGTGGATTGTATCCACTGAGATGAGACAAGCTTTACTCTTTCAGGCAGCTTTCTCAATTTTATTTAGATTTAACACACAATTACAGAGGTAATTGGTAAGAAACGGCTGAAAAAGCAATTTTGCAGCATTGGCTGCTTACAGTGTGATGGATTGGCATATGTTTGCTGCATAACCACATATACACTTGTTCTTAGTACCTTAGTACCTTGTTCTTAGTTTTTGGAAGAAGACATCTTTATGTGGCCCTGTCTAACAGAAAATACTATATTGCCTTCCTGATCTGTAGATGTTTTGGGGCACAGCTGATACTGAGTGAAGTATCCTGGTATCTTTAGACTGCAGGTTTGCCAGAAGTGATACACACAATTGTTATTTAAATTCCTTTATGGTGTGTCCTCACTGTTACATTCAGCTAATGCAGGGCTGGTAAATATAAATATGTATGTAAATAAACAGTGCTCAAGGCATGGTCTTCCATTGCAGGGAAAATTAAACAATCCACTAGCTGCATTGCCAGCCACAGTGATTTTTGCAGTAAGTCTTTAAGCAATCTGTTCCGCTTCTCTTTCTGTGTAGAACATGCATAATAATCACTTCATTCTAAGGTATAGCAGGCTTAATTAAATATTTGCACATCATGGAGTTAAAAGTGATCACAGTTGTATAGACTTTAAACAATACACTGTTTATCCCTCCTCACACAACTAAGTACTTACTTGTCCTACTGCTTGACATTGATTTTAATTTTATATATGGGCGATGCTTATCTTAATTTTAAATACGAATTTCTCCTTTGTTTCACGTAGGCCAGTGTTAGCGATTGTAGAAGTGGAAGTTCAGGAAGTTAATCAAGCTGCTCGTGAGAGTGTTTTCCAGGAAGTGTCATCTTTCCAGGGACCACTGGATGCCACAGTAGTGGTAAATCTGCTGTCACCAACACCTGAAGAGAAAAATGAATTTCCTGAGGATGTACGTACAGAGCTTATGCAAATGTTTGAGGATTATGGCACTATTGTTCTGGTCAGGTAAGTTTGGGAGCTGAAATGGCATGTCTTCTATTGAAAAACGCGGACTAGAAATTCCCATTTTGTCCTGACAGAATTAATTTTGTATTAGAAAGTAGCATGCTGAATTACTTCCCTGCATGTTGAATTCTTCACTAGAAATTGAATACAAGTGTTTTGAATATCTTCACCTCTCATTTTTGGGAACATCAGATATCCTCTGAGGTGAGAACCACGGAAGTTGGTGCAGAGGGAGCGTGGATATCAGAATAGGTATCCTGTCAACATCTGCTGAGATGTTTGTACTGCTGCTTCAGGAGCAACCTAGTAAAGGGCAGGGTGCTGGGCTCACACAAGGGAGGATGGGGGAGAGGAGGAACCCAACTGGGATTCATAGATCACTTGCTCCTCCCCAAAACCTACACCTCTGAGGAAAATACAACTAAAACCAAGTATGTAGCTGTACAAAACTATCATGCTT
This sequence comes from Pterocles orientalis, assembly GCA_011057875.1. Classification (NCBI taxonomy): domain Eukaryota; kingdom Metazoa; phylum Chordata; class Aves; order Pterocliformes; family Pteroclidae; genus Pterocles; species Pterocles orientalis. Next base: position 1,179,659 of record WKFP01015363.1, read on the forward strand.
GCCTTTAAGGCTTTTCATTCAGTGGTGGAATAAAATGCGCTGTTTTCTCTCCTCTGCCTTTTTTTACTAGGATCAGTGGAGGTCAAATGATGGTGACATTTGCAGACAGCAGGTCAGCTCTTCGTGTTATGGATATAGATGGCGTCCAAGTAAGACTCTCTCAAACCTATAATAATTTCATAACAAATTTCTCAAAAGTGGTTGCCTAGAATGAGAGTTGAGTTTCTAGCTAAATCAAGTAGCATTAAATAAAGTTAGTGCTCACAAAGTCCGTAGCTTTCACAGCTCCTGAGGCTTTTAATGCAGTATTTCCGTTTCAGGAGGGCAGGAGGTAACTTTTCTTGGAGCTCCTAAGCAGTGCTTAGTATGTGGCCTCTGATACCTCTGCAGAATACATGGACTTGGTCACTGTTCTGTCACTTCTCCTTAGATTATGTGTGACTTTATACTGTTACCAAGGCACCCTCACGATTGTGGTTTGGAGATTTTTTCTTTCTCTTAAGTGTATTAAATAAACTCCTTCTGCCAAGCTGGAACAACATGATTCATTGGCCTCCATGGCAAACTTGGCATAGGCAGTAGGAGTTCATCATCCCTTCCTCTGCTTTTCCTTCCCATGCACACACTCTACAATTCATCAACCCCCTCATTTTTGCTGACAAAACTGTTTGTGGGGCTGCACTATAAACTTAACACTGAAGTAATGGATTTAACCCTCATTCTTCTTTAATCTTTGGAGTTTTATCTATTAATTTGGCTCATTTAATTGATGTAATTTATAGCACAGACCCAAACGCAATTGTATGTGCACAATGTGTAAAGGTGCTGGGAACCTGATTCAGGAACTTTCCAAAGTAATTTTGCTGCTGAAGCTGCTGCCTTGGATATATCTCACCCCAAATGTCATGGAGCAACACATATAAGCAGCTGTGGTTTTAATCTGTTTAATAATATACTTTCCATATACTTCAACCATCATATTTGGGCTTTTGTAAGCAGAGAGTCTCCTTACAGATGGCATCAGGTAGCAAATTCTTGTGTGTTTTAAAGCTACTGACTCGAAAGTGGAACCCTCCCACACCATTATTACTATCACAGTGTCGTTTTGATGATATTTGATGTTTCACTTATTTCTCAAGTATTTCCCAAATGCTGCAGCAGTGCTTTTGAGCTGTGGAGCTAATTTTCTTTCAAGAATATTGTTACAGTCTGAAAACTTGGTTATGGGCATAAGAAGAGTGGTTCCTTTTCATTTAGCTTCTGAAATGAAGCTTTAGTTATATCAGTTTCTGAAACAGTTACACAATAGACTGGCAGCACTTGCCTATTCTGTTCAGGTGTTCTTATTTTGTGAAGTTGATTTGCAAAGGGGAGACGATTCTTTCTTTGCATTAGGTCAGAGGCAGAACAGTGAAGATCCGGCCCAAGACCAAGGACTGGCTAAAGGGCCTTCAGGAGGAAATCGCTCAAAAGCGGGACAGCATTGCCCCCATGTCCCCCACTGCAAACTCCTGTCTTCTGGAAGAAAATTTTGACTTCTCAAGTTTGGACTATGACTCAGAAGGTGAGAAGCAGTTGCTAAGCTAAGTTGTGAGAAATGGCTTCACTGACTTTGGTTGCACAGAGAAGGCACAGTATGTGTGTCAGTGGTATCTTAATTTGTAATGAAGCCCCACTTCTGCAGCAGGTCAAAGGAGGTGATTCTCCCCCTCTGCTCTCGTGAGACCCCACCTGGAGTACTGTGTTCAGATGTGGGGCCCCCAACATAAAAAAGACATGGACCTGTTGGAGAGAGTCCAGAGGAGAGCCACAAAATTAATCAGAGGGCTGGAGCACCTTCTTTATGAGGACAGGCTGAAAGAGTTGGGGTTGTTCAGCCTGGAGAAGAGAAGGCTCCGAGGAGACTTAATAGCAGCCTTCCAGTACCTGAAGGGGGCCTACAGGAGAGATGGGTAGGCACTCTTGATCAGGGAGTGTAGTGAGAGGACAAGGGGTAACGGGTATAAGCTAAAAGAGGGTAAATTTAGACTAGAGATTAAGAAGAAATTTTTCACTATGAGGGTGGTGAGACACTGACACAGGTTGCCCAGGGAAGTTGTGGATGCCCCATCCCTGGAGGTGTTCAAGGCCAGGCTGGATGAGGCTTTGAGCAACCTGGGCTAGTGGAGGGTGTCCCTGCCCATAGCAGGGGGTTGGAACCAGATGATCTTTAAGGTCCTTTCCAACCCAAACCATTCTATGATTCTTAAAAAGAGGATTGTAACTAAAGCCATTGTGCTTGTAGAGAGAACTTAGATCATCCTATAAATTTAGAGTTATAACATATGTTAGCAAATCCAGTGTATGGTACAGTTGTCTGTATAGAAACAAACTTTAATGAAACATATGGATTACACAAGAAGCTTGCCCAACCCATATATTAAATGCATTTATTAGTAAAGGGGAGAGAGAGAGAATGCATTTCCTTTCTAAGTCTTTGTTTTCTCATATTTTAATTCAGGTGATATAGTGGAGGATGAAGATGATTATTTAGATGATGCTTTGTGTCAACACCTAGTAGCAGACACAGCAGAAGATATGCCTGAGGGCTGTGGACATTTTGCATCCATTGGTCATTCAAACAGATTGGGACAAAACCCACGGCTATACAAAGGTAAATTGTCTACATTCCTTAAAGTACGACCTGAAGGTTTGTTGTTCTTCTTTTGTCTCTATTTCTGTGTTCTGTTTTATTTTCATTGTAGGTCCTCTAAAGATAAGGATCGTCTTTTTTGTACATGCTTATACAGTGCTCAACCCCCCTTGAGTTAGTGACTGTAACTGAGGCACACAGGCATAAGAGCAATACAAATAATAAAGCTTAGATCCTCTTCCTCTCTAGCCCAGGGCAAGGCAAGAGTGCTGAGAAATGCAGGTTTCCTTTTAGATTCGGGAGAAATCAAGTCTTTTTATCCATTTGGTGTTGTTCAGCGCCAGACCATGCAACAATAAATTGTCCATTATTTTCTTATTGGTGAGGACCAGAGCAAAATCAAACCAAAGGAATCCTGTTGATTCAGTGATGGGCTTGGCCCTGTCTTTTGAGCAATAGCTGTGGCAGTGCAGTCAGGGGTAAACTGGACAGTCCAGGAGGGTCCTGTGTTCAAATGACTTATTTCAAAGAAGCCTAGTTTCTCCTTTGTTCCATTTTATTTGTGAAGAAGTTGAGGTTCACACAACAGGTATATTCATTCTTCTGGTGCTTCCTAAATGTGTTACCTCTTTTCCTGGTCAGCTGGCTTGTTTGCACATTATTGTGAAATGACTTGGTAAAGAGAAGATAAAGCTGTGAAGAGAATACTGATAAAAAGTGCAGCAAGAACTAGCCAAGCCAAGGCAGTGGTGGTCTTACACAGGGGTGTGATCAGGACATGCTGCGGTGGCCAAGCATTGACAGGCTGGGTCATGTATTAAACACTTCATCGTGACAGCAAGTGATTCAGTAGCTGGCTTTCTGCACTCTCTCAGAAGTGCTTTGTCTTCTGACATAAAAATGAAAACTTTAAGATCTTTAAAGGTTGAGTCAGAAGTAGAGTTAAAGAACATTAGATGAAATTCCTGTGTTTACACAGAAAGATTTTCCAAACAGAGTGATATACAGCTTTCTTACCCACCTTGAGTCATATGCTGGGTGTATTGGGGCCAGACCCAGGAACCTACCCCTGAGCCAAGGAGTCGTCTGTCATTATTAAATACTGTGAAGCCAATCACTTTGTATTATAGGAGGCCTTACCCTCCAAACACCTCTGGCCTACTGTGTGATGATTCATTAAGCTACAGAGAATTGCAGTGGTTCTTTTCACCCACACTAACTCTTCCCCACAAAAAATATCACAAAGTAAGTGGAGATTATGCAGTGTAGTTTGAAGGAGGTCAAGGTGAGGTTATGATCTTGCGCAACTCAAAATACGATATATTCAGTCCATCTTGAAAGTCTCTGCAATTTCAGATGCCTCCATAAGCTTCCAATTCTGCCTGAGTAACTCCTAATTGAAAGTATGATGATCGTATAGCTTGTGTTAGACAAAGATGGAAACCAGTGATGGGCAAAGCAGTGTGTGTGTGTTTCTGAGGTCAGAGAAGGGCATAGCCTCGTGAAACTGATGTTCCCGGGGGCCATTGCCTATAAACCAGCAGCCTTTCAGGGGAAGGGATAGAGTGGTGGTGGCAGCTGGTTTTTGTGATGTATTCAGTGTCATTGCCAGAATTTCAAGCTGTGCTTTTGGGTGACTGCATGACTCCTTGGATTCTGCCAACGAGCCCATATCTGCAGCTTAGAAGTATTGCAAATGCAGAGAGAAGGGGGCGGGCAGGTTGGGCAGATCACAGGCTCTCTCTCTGTGGCTGCCATCCGCTACTGAGTGGGAGTGGGAAACTGTGAGGCAGCTCAGTATTCCCTGCAGAGCACAGCTTTCTGAAAAATAGGAACTTGTGTAAAAATGCCTGAAGTATGAGAGGCTGCTGCTACCACAATTCCTTCCCTGTCCTCTCCAAACCCACTGGAGTTTGGAGCCCTAAAGAACAGAGCTGCATGGCTTGGAAGCCATGGCAGAGTGAGAGAACTGAAGTGAAAGCCCTCGCGCTATAGCAGACAGGGGGACTAAAGCAATCCCTATTTCTCACCTCTCCAGCTGTCCGAGAGGCTTAGACTGGATGAAGGACTGTGTAATAGCCTAGTCATGTAAGGTGCAGCCAAGGGATAGCAAATTGAGGCAGGTATACATGTTTAGAGATGTTGCTGGAAAGCAGAGACGTGATGAGTGAGCCATTCAGACAGATTTTTTTTTTCTGACATAAAACCAGTTCTCCTGAGCAACGGAAGTAGTCTAATCCTCAGAGGGAATTCCTGTGTTCAGGAAGGAAGAGCAAGGGATTGACTATGACTAGCCTTCTCGTGGCTGCCATGACACAGTTTGAATGAGAGCAGGTTGCCACCAAGCCTGGCTGTGGAAAGCTCAGAATCTGACAAGTTGACTAGTAACCCTGAAATCCGATGCAGACAGTCTTTGTGTCAGCACAAACAGTTAATAAATGCTGGAAAAGAGAGAGAGCATGTTTGACAAAAGGGTAGATGTTTCTTGCAGTGGGAGCAGGGAGACATTTGGGTAGAGCAAAACAAAAAGGAGCCATGTCATGTTGCTGAGAGCTCTGGTTGAGGCTTGCCATTCATAATTGCCTTTCTCCTGACCACCCAGATTTGGTGCATCTCACCTGGCGGATATCTAATACAGATCCTTTCTAAAATTTCCCTAGATGATACAGACCTGGCTGATTTGAAGCAAGAGCTGGAGGCAAGTGGGGAATCCTGCCGGCGGACTCCAAGCAGGTCTCTGTCCATTCCTACCAGGCCTCGGCCACTTCAGCCGCCACAGAGGCCGCCCCCTCCTGGTGAGTTTAACTTTTTTGAATGTTGTGTTGGCCCAGCTGAGCAGTTTTGCCCGCAATTTCTGGGTGACAAAGAAATACCTTATTCTGAAATGTCAGGCTGTCGAGGTATTTGTACTTGCTTCCCAGTCTCTTTCAGACTGACTCTGGCTGCAGTTAGCAACAGGAGAAGTTTATCTTTAAGACAACAGATACTCCATGAAGAAATGCCCTGTCCTTTAGTGAGGCTGGAATAGTTTGTATGCTTTATACTAACTCATCACTGAGGTTAGTGGGTTGACCAGCCACTCTGTGGCAATAAAAATAAATATCGGTATTTATGCCTGCTGACTTCCAAAGTAACTGTTTTCTTACAGTTGTTTCTGATTTAATTGTAATCCTCCTTTTAAAAAGCTGTGACAAAATTCTTGTCCTGAACAGTTTTTGTTCTTTCCTGTTTTGCAAGCAATTCTTGCTTGTTTTTGTGTTTATGAAAGCAATGCAAAGGGGCTTATGATTTCCAGTGAGGCACAAAGGGGAAGTGATGCTCTTTACCTAAGCTCTACCCACCTGAGACACCATCAGTGCTATGCTGCTCCTGGTTTTATGGCTACTTCTGGATGAATGCTGATTGTTAGATCAGCATAATCATCTTTTGCTTTCTATACGACAGAAGCTATACATCACTTTTTTTGTGCAGTACAAAAATCTCTCTTCTGTATGTATTTTCCAGACTTAAAGGTTCTGTCAGGCTCGCTGCTGGAAGATGAGTTCTTCAGGCTTATTCCCATTAATTTCTGAGTCTGTTGCACAAAGTGACAAGACTGGTATCTGTGTTTCTGTGCCTGCAATGCAATGTTAGTGCTCAGCTGAGGTTATTGAATTGATCAAATGAAAACAAGATTCACAAGAAACTGCTTCTTGAAACAGCTGAAGTTTTCAGCATTTCATTCTGTGTTGAGATTTTTTCACCTTAGATTAGATCAGTAACAGTTCAGCCCCTCACTTCTAGACCAAGGTGCCTTGCTCTTGGCACTCAGGCAGAGGGACTGAGGGTCCCTGGTGTACTACGGGAAGGTCTTGCCTAATATGTCTGTCCCTGGAGGAGCAAGGAAGGTGACAGCACCTCTTCTATTATCACAAACAATTTCAAAGCACATTGGTTTTGCTTCATTGCAGATAAAATGTCGTACCAGCTCTTGAATGTAAAAAGCCATTTTTATTCCTCTTTCAGCCGGAACATCAGGCAAAAAGTCCCCCTTAGATGGTTCCCTCTCTCCTGGAAGCCACTCCACCAGCTCCATCCTGGCAACAGCAAAGCTGCTACCTGGAGCCCCTCAGCAGCCAGTGAGTCCTGCTGCTCAGCATTGTCCTGATCTCCCCTATCTACATGGACACTGTAGACACCGAGCATCATGTACATGATGTACCTGTCATACCAGGAAGGAAGTCCATCGCATACCTGAGGAGTCCTGTCTCCTGTCTGAGACTGCAGGACCTACTAGACATCAGAAAAAATGTTATTAAATTGACAGGAATTAGAAAGGCCGAAGAGGGAGAGGGAGAATGGTGTGAGACCAGGACACTGTTGCTTTATTCCACATGCTGCTTTCTGACAGATACTAATTTGAATTTTCAACACCATGATAATGTGCTTTCTTTTCTCACCTTGTGTTTTGTTGGGCTATGCTAGTGCCCAGCACAGAGGAAAAGTCTCGACCATTTCCAGCAAGGCTGCTAGCCCTCTGAGGAGACCAAGACTGGAATGTGGGAACACCTCCCCACTCCTGTCTTGTTGGATGAGAAGCCTAATGTATTGAACAAGGGATGGATAAGTGTCTAGCTGTGGCAGTAAGCCATCGGCCTGTCAGCTGGTAACAAAGATGTATTATCTACCAAAAGACTTCCCCCCCCATTTCTGTAGTATTTATGGATTGCTGAGTAGCCACTAGCAAAACCAGAACTTCACAGATGTGTGAGCTTAGCTGTAAGATTACAAGTGTACAAGAAAAAAGTTCTCTCAAGATTACTCATTCTTGTTTTTTTTTTTTTTTAAAGCCTAAAGTCCGGACTGGCATAAGTAAACCTTACAATGTCAAGCAGATCAAAACCACCACAGCCGAGGAAGCAGAAGAAGCTATCAGATGTCTTATGGAAGCTAAAGGAGGTGAGAACAGCTTTCCAACTGACTTCTAAAAATCTTTATTTAAAGAAACCTGTAGGTGTATTCATCCTTCCTGTCACAGCCCAGATGCACACACTTCTTTTCAGAAGCTCACCTGAACGTTGACATATACATTCTTGCAAGATGGTACTTGGTGTTCTCTGTCAGTTTTGATAACATTAACCTTATTTTTTTCAAGATGACTCAAGTTGTATATTTTGTTGTGGAACCTGTTACTAGGAGCACCTTGGGTTATTTACGTCCTGATTCAGTCTGAAAGATTAAAAGATAAAGGTGGGATCTTACTAAACCGATGGTGCCCATGTTAGCTCAGAGTTGCATAAAGGATATTTGCTGCTCTATTTAGTGAACGCTCAATATTCCAAGCAGAATTCCAAGAGAGCAAATACAGCCGTGGGAGAAATAGCCTGGATTCTGTTCACATTTGGGCAGCAAGTGTAGCTGTAACCTAGATAGAAGCTCGCACTGCTTCAGCTTGAATAGCTAAGCTAGAAGGCTCCTCTGTGTTTAGGTTCTCTGTCTAAGCTCTGGAGAAGAGACCTTCTTGCAAGGGCAAGTTAGTGCAGGAAACTAGCTTAGATATTGAAACTTAGGCAGTGTGAATATACCCTCCAGGGCTGCAAGTAGTCTTTCTGTTGATGCTGTATGAATGAGAAAGAATGCAGCATGACTCTGAGATAGCCACTTGAGTTGGCGAGGCTCTTGGTTTAGGAGAAGAACATCCCTTTTCATTTGTAAGTATAGCAAATGCAGTCTGGCATAATCCAATTTAATTAGAAATATTATAAAGACATCTTGATGTTTGTTCCTCAGAGGGTGCTGTAGATTTGGTTTTGAAATCAGATTTACTCTCCATTGATATTTGGAATTCACATAAATCATGTCACTCAGTGTGGGTAAGAAAATTAGTCTGGTCAGCATCACTTTCAGTCCCTTGTGCTGTACCACCAGTTGGCATTTGCAGTTTTTCCCAAAGTACCCTACAAGATGTGCTTGGTATCATTATCTTGATTTTCCAGATAAGGAAACCAGGGCAAAAAGAGAGTCAGGATGTAAGTCCAGTACTCTTGAACTCCCTTGACAGTGTTTTATCCACTTGGCCAAATGGTGGCACAGGACTGCTGGTTTGGCATAAAATTATTTCAGACATGGGAGTTTTTCCCTAACTGTCTCTTACAAATGTGACAGGATTACAAAGGTCTGTGTTTATTTCTAAAACTTACCTTCCTGCCTCCAGCATATTCCCTTTAGGCATGTGCGTTTTGGGTAACCTGATTGTGAAAGTTCTTGAGGCTACATTCTGATCAGGCCAAGACACTTAATTGTTTTTGCTTTTCAGGACTGCAGGAAGAGGCAGTAAAGCCTGCTCCAGCTAGAAATCAAATGTTCAAAACTGAGCCTCTTCCTGGCATCACAAAGTCAGCATCATTTCCAGGATCGCAGGTAGCACCAGTGCTTGTACCCCATCGCCCACCACCCAAAGTTCCAACTAAGAAGCAGCCAGTACCTCTGCAAAGGACCAGAGTCAAGGTTGAAAATGTAAGTTATGCCAGCAAAATTCATCCACCCTCTGTTACACAGTGTGAAGGATGGCAATAAACAATTTGTGTTGAGTCCTGTCCTTTAAAGTTCTCAGCCAGCTGGCACTAAAATGACTTTGTGTGTTGTGGTCACCAAGGCAAAAAAAATGGACTAGGAGATCAGAAAGGAAAAAGAGCCTTGAACTCCTTACTCAGCCATATTCGGCTTTGCTATATGTCAGTTCTTTCAGAGATTTTGTTACTTTTCTTCTGGTTTGTCTAAACCTTGCTAGAATTTAAGACTCATCCCTTCCTTCTTTATCACAGTGTTTACTTTTGACCACATCAGGAGTGGTCTGCTCTGTATTGATTTGAGGCAGCTTCTTGATCAGTACGCTGTTCTGAGTCCTGTTCAGAAACATCTAACATTTCTCACACAACTTACAGTGGGATTCAGCCTTTCACGTTGGATTCCGGATTCTACCCAAGATTTCAGGTTCTTAAAAATATAAACTTGTAGGTGCTGGGGTTTAAATCTGTCTCTCTGTCAGGCCTACAATGGAGATAATAGTTCTTCACCTCTAGAGCTGCTAAAATTAGTATTTAATGGGGAAAGCAATTTAAGTACAAGAGAGGGACAAATATTACTTTTGCTGTAAAAAAACCCAAACAGATAACACAGGGTGTGCCCTTTCCTTAAACATTCGATAACAAGGAATGGTCTGTTTTTGTTTATATTTTGTTTATGTTGTCACTGTTCCCAGGGCACTCCTGAAAGGTGCTGAGAGGGACAGCTATTTTGATGTTAGTTATATGAAATCTCCTGCAGGAATACATCTTTTTCAGTTTGACTCAACTGACTCCTTCCTCCATCTGAGTGAATTCAGATGGGAGTTGTGTACTGGAAAACCCCTGTCCAACCCACCTCTTATCATTAAAAAAGCATGCAATCAAATGTAGGCAACTAACAACAGCATACCGACAGAAGTGGCAGGGGATATGTCCATCAGGAAATATTGACTGGATATTTTGACTGCATTAAAAAGCCTGTATATTATCTTAGAATCATAGAATCATTAAGGTTGTAAAAGACCTCAAGGATCAAGTCCAACTGTCAGCCCACATCACCTAACTCACTAAACCATGTCCCTAAACACCACATCTACAAGTTTCTTGCACACCTCCAGGGATGGTGACTCCACCACTTCCTTGGGCAGCCTGTTCCAATGCCTGATCACTCTTTCAGTGAAGAAATTTTTTCTAATATCCAGCCTAAATCTCCCCTGGCCCAACTTGAGGCCGTTTCCTCTTGTCCTATCACTTGTTACTTTAGAGAAGAGGCCAGCACCCACCTCACTGCACCCTCCTTTTAGGTAGCTGTAGAGAGCGATAAGGTATCTTCTGATACTATGGGAGAGTAATAAAGAATTAAAATGCTTTCATTCAGTCACACTGAGTGTGAGAAATCTGAAGCAGCCCTTGCCCTCTTGGACTGAGCTGGGTTCCAGATATGTTTTTAAATGTTGAATATATGCTAGATTGTACCTTCAGAGCTTACTTCTAGCTTCAGTTCCTAGCCTCAGTGAGACATGACAGCCATTAATATATTTCTTGGGTAGTCTTAAGCTAATTGTCCTTCAACCTTATGTATCAGAACATACCCAAAAGCATGTGCTAATGCCCCCATTAATTTTACCCTCCCTATGCATTCTTGCTTAAACAATTTTAGACAGCAGAGAGATGTAACAAATAAGTAACTCTTCAGAACTGTGTTAATTTGGCCTGGAGCAAAATCCTGAGAGATAGTCAGAAGGAGATGTATTTTCATACAGGGAGTGAACAGGCTGTAGGGTCCTTGTCCTCAAATAGCACTCTGTAAAGGAACACTGGTCCAAGACACGATGTGTGACAACAGAATGGAACAGTGTAAACCTGTGCTGTCAAGCCTTCTCCTTGTACTGCTTTTTTTTTTTTTTCTTCCAGTACTGTCAGCTTTTCTCAGTAACATCATCAGTCTGGCTTGTACTAGTAGTGACTCAGAGTTTAAGTACCATTATTGTTCTCAAATTTCTTGTTCCCTTTCCCCCTTAGGCCACGTCTACAGAAGAGCAATTTGACCAACAGTTTCCTTTTGGCCTGACAGAGCCCTGTATAGAAGCTGGAGCTATTCTTAGTCCTACCAGGGTTACTCCAATCCCTAAACCTAGAACAGCACAACCTGGAAAGCCTCAGGAGAGCAGAGGGAGCAGTGAAAGGCAGCCCCTCTCAGCAAGCATGGCTGAGGCCATCACACTGCCTCCTCAGAACACTTCCTTTGCCCCGAAGGTGCCACCACGAAGAAAGAAGTCTGCTCCTGCAGCTCTTCATCTGCAAGCTCTTCAGAGCAGTGACAACCCACTTTTTAGTGGGTTAACGTTCAACTCCAACAACAACAATCCTGGCTTCTGCCCCCAGACTCACATCGTTGCACACTCTGCTCTTGCAGCTCCTACATCCTCTGCCAGCCCAGAAAACAGCACAGCTGAGCAGCTGGCACCAAATGCCACAGAATTGATGGCTAACCTTCAGGGCCCTCCTCTTCCAGAAGGCCAGCATCCACAGCTCTCAGATACCAGCTCCCTTGCAGAGAACATCAATCTTTTGGCCCTGGACACAGATTCTTCCTGCCCTCTTTCCATACAGGCGGCATCAGCTACTTCTCCAGCATGCACTCCAAAAAATATAAAACATCCCAGCTTGAAAGATTTCAGTCACTGGGTTACATTTAGTGATGACGAAGACAGTGGTGAGCTGTCAGAAGGGTTTGACAAACTGCTTGTCTTAGAACAAAACAAAAATACCTTGAACACTAATACCAATTTAGAATTTTAAAATCTGTCCCCTTGATGTTTCTACAGAAATCATAATTATGATGCAAAATGAAAACAAATCTTTTGCACAAAGATTTTTTATTTAAGGAAATAGATCATCTGTCCATGCTACATTTCATTGTGATGTTTAAAGATACTGCCCCTGGAGGGAAGTGTAGAGTATATAAAACTTAACATTATCTACAGCTTGTTCAAAAAGTTCTTTAGTCTTAAGTTATTCCTTTTTATTAATCCATCTTAAAATGTTTTATTTCATTTCAGGTACAAATCATATGTAAGAACATGTAATGATGTATGGAGAAAAGATTTTAAGAAAAACATTTTCCTGGGAAATCTATCTATTAATCAGTTTCTGTCACTTGAAATAAAGCACCCTTTTCTTGAAGAGTTAGACTGCTCCAGTTATTCTGGAACAAACATCCAAAAGGGGAATATATACCAGTGTAACTATAGCAGTAACACTGGTCTTGTTCTGCTACTAATTTTCTGCTGTGGAAACAAGGCTTAGACAGTATCTTCTAGATCTTACCTACCCGCAGTGTTGGCAGGCTCTAGTACTTACCTTGCTGAACTCATTCCTGTGTTAAAGGCGCATACTATGAGGCTGTAAAGCACAGCCGTGAGAGGTAGTGCCCAGCCATCAGCAAGAAATGCGTTTTTACTCCAGACCAGGCAAGTGAACCCCCATATGACAGTGACCTCTTCACAGTGCTGTGCTGCTAATGGCACTGTAATAACATGCCTCAGCTATTCTAAAAGGACGGGGCAGCATCTCAAAATATTGCTCCAACCTACAATGAGATCAAAGGCATCCCTAGTTGGTTTTCTACCACAGTTCCAAAACTCACTGTTAGTTTTTTTTGTTTGTTTGTTCACAGCAAGCCAAACAACATACTTTACAATGAAAAAGCACATGGACAAGGCCAGTCCCTTTTTGAAGAAATGCTATAGTCTGCTTGTGTATTATCTATGCAAATACTGTGGAAATACGGTGAATAGCCGAGACCTGCTGATGACAGAGGTCATTAGTGTATGAATGTCTTACACTAAAGACAGTTTAATAATTAAGTAGTGTCTCTGTTCCCATTCTGCTGCTTTGTAAGAAAATGCCATGTCAGTCTTATTTCCACAGTGCAGACAAGGAAAGAGCTGGTCTTGGAACCTAAGTTTATGCATGTGCAACACAGGCTGTTACATCCTGAAACTAAGCCCCAGGCAAATGGCTGGGGAGGGCTGAATCCTCCTGGAGAGAGGAACAGTCACTTATGGCCTGGTCATGTTTGCCCACTCACAGAAAAGCTCAACTTGGACATCAAACTGGCAGGCTGGTAGAAGGTTGGAGTGTGTGGAGCTACTGTTCTCGCTGTGCATTTCTGCTGACCATCAGCTATGCAGTCTGCTTATTTTGTACCAGGGACTGAGCAGCTGCGTGCTCCCTGTTCACCTCAGCAGCTGCGGTAAAGCCATGCTGTGGCAGAGGACCAGGCAGCCCTGATGAACGCTACGATGTTCACTGACCACGAGCTGGGAAGGCTAAGAAATGGAACTAGACATGGAGCAACTGCATGTAAGCCTGAGGACAAACTGAAGACACATGTGCACCACTGTAAATAATTAACTGTTGCTCAGGTGACCTGTGCATCCATACAGGGAGTGTACCTAGGAGAAGGTTGCAATGCACGGAGTAAGACTAACAGGTAAGCAACTACTGTAATCTGTTCTGTGCAGGTTCTTGCCAACAAAAGGTTTAAAAGATGATTGTGTTTGACGGTTCAGACTACGACAGTGTAGCTGGGGGAAGCACGCACTGTAGAAACTCCAGGCAAGTACTCGGGTGTGCCTGCTTTGCTTCTCTCTTACCTTTACCCAGTACTCCACCAGAGCCCATAGGACAAGTGTTTCAGGGAAGGCTGTAGGTCACTTACCATGGTGGGCTGACTTATGAAGTATTGCTGCTCAGCTCAAAGCAGACGATCTTCATAATGGAGTCATCTGTCATTTAGTAGCAAGCCAGCAGTTGTGCTTCTCAGAAGCCCAAGATTTTGGTGAGGATAATGCACAGTGCTAGATGCGTCTTATCTGCTGTAGCTGCGCAGGCTTTTGCTTTGCTTCTGCAGTAAGACTGTACACTACAGATGCCATTTGTTTCAAGCAGTCAGTGAAAAATTATAAACAGACTGCAACTTGTCATGGTAACTTGTTAAGAGAAGCATCAACTTTTTTATTATTAAAGGAAGGAGAGCATTTGTAAGCAGTTGGTGAAGCTAAAAAAAAACTTGTTTTCAGATAGTTTTTTATTGGAGAGAAGATGAATTTAAAAAGTTGAGAGTTCTCTTTTTTTCATAGGAAAATTAATTGGCTTGTTCTCAGCTTCTTGGAAACTGGGAATTCAGCCATTTTCTTACTTGTAATACTTCTTTCACTGCCACTGCCAAATTTGGAACACAAGACATCCTGTAAGAGAAGATGCTGCTTTTGTCTGAGCACCTGCCATCCTCCTCTGCTCCCTTGTTTGCCAGACACTTTAAAAAAAATCCCCAAAACCTTCAAAGGCCAAACCAATAAAACCCAGTGCTAAACTTCTAACATGAGCATCAGTTTAACATGATAGCAGGCTGGTGAATAATGCTGAAGCAAGATAGTTGTTTCCCTACAAGATGACACAGAGCCTTAGCCTCTTTGTTCTCTTCTTAAAAAAAATAGTGAATATTTATGGGTATATTTCAGTATAAAACATGAAGAGCAGTTAAAAAAAAAAAGAGTACGTTATATGACCATATCCAACATTTTCTGCAAAGATAATTAACAGCTCTAGGACAGTAAATTTACATGTTAATGAAAGTGTTAGAAGGAAACTATAACTATAGAAGGGTAACTATAGACCAGTCAGCCTCACCTCCATCCCTGGAAAGGTGATGGAACAACTTATTCTCGATGCTCTCTCTAGGCATATCAGGGATAAGAAGGTTATTAGAGGCAGTCAACATGGCTTCACCAAGGGGAAGTCATGCTTGACCAACCTGATAGCCTTTTATGAGGATATTACCAGGTGGATAGATGATGGCAAAGCAGTAGATGTGGTCTCTCTCGATTTCAGAAAAGCATTTGACACCGTCTCCCACAGAATCCTTGCGGCTAAACTGAGGAAGTGTGATCTGGATGATCGGGTAGTGAGATGGATTGTGAACTGGCTGGAGAAAAGAAGCCAGAGAGTTGTGATGAATGGGATGGAGTCTAGCTGGAGGCCTGTATCTAGTGGAGTCCCCCAGGGTTCGGTACTGGGACCTGTGCTATTCAATATATTCATCAACGACTTGGATGAGGGAACAGAGTGCACCCTCAGCAAGTTTGCTGATGATACGAAACTGGGAGGAGTGGCTGACACGCCAGAAGGCTGTGCTTCCATCCAGCGAGACCTAGACAGGCTGGAGATTTGGGCGGGGAAAAATTTAATGCAATTTAACAAGAGCAAGTGTAGAGTCCTGCATCTGGGCAAGAACAACTCCAGGCACCAGTATAAGTTGGGTACTGACCTGTTGGAGAGTAGTGTAGGGGAGAGGGACCTGGGGGTCCTGGTGGACAGCAGGATGACCATGAGCCAGCACTGTGCCCTCGTGGCCAAGAAGGCCAATGGCATCCTGGGGTGTATCAGAAGGGGGGTGGTCAGTAGGTCGAGAGGGGTTCTCCTCCCCCTCTACTCTGCCCTGGTGAGACCGCATCTGGAATATTGTGTCCAGTTCTGGGCCCCTCAGTTCAGGAAGGACAGGGAACTGCTGGAGAGAGTCCAGTGCAGAGCCACGAAGATGATGAAGGGAATGGAGCATCTCCCTTATGAGGAAAGGCTGAGGCAGCTGGGTCTCTTTAGCTTGCAAAAGAGGAGACTGAGGGGTGACCTAATCAATGTTTATAAATATGTGAAGGGTGAGTGTCAGGAGGATGGAGCCAGGCTCTTCTCTGTGACATCCAGTGGTAGGACAAGGGGCAATGGGTTCAAGCTGGAACACAGGAGGTTCCACTTGAATATGAGAAAAAACTTCTTTACAGTGAGGGTGACAGAGCACTGGAACAGGCTGCCCAGAGAGGGTGTGGAGTCTCCTTCTCTGGAGACATTCAAAGCCCGTCTGGATGAGTTCCTGTGTGATCTCATCTGGGTGTTCCTGCTCCGGCAGGGGGATTGGACTAGATGATCTTTCAAGGTCCCTTCCAATCCCCAACATTCTGTGATTCTGTGAAAACAAATTCAAGTGGATTTATACAAGTCAAATAAAATCTGCTTTATTACTCTCCTTGAATAAGCGAAGTATCTGGCCTTTAGCATTACATCTTATGTCTATGTACGGGGCAAGCTGCCCATTAAAGTACGAATCCCGTCAGCTATAGCTGGTTTGTGCTATCAGTGGCAGGATATACTGTTCAATTGCAGCAAATCAAGGAAAAGGAACAGACAGTCCAGCTGAAAAGGTTACAGCAAAGAATGAGGATTCTTTTGTGTCAATGTATGTTATTTCTTCCCACACTGGTGCCTAACACCCCAGCCAAGTGTTTATTCAGAGGCAGGTGCCTGTGACCTGGGTTCTAGTTTTAATGGCCAGGACAAGCAGAGCAGAGCCACACTTGATGACTGTTGTACTAGAAATACCAGTACAGTTATACAGGAGCACTGGACAAATGCCGGAGGATTGACAAATTCCTATTAGCCCTCCCTTCCCGTCTTAACTGTTTCAGTCTCAGATGCCACACTGCAGATGACATACTATCTTCTCGGACAAGTCACACGTACCTGCTAGCCACATCTACAGCTGGGTTCCCAGCTAGATGGGATTAAGGGCATAGTTTGAGACCTAAGAATTTACATAAAGGCACTATTCTGAATTAATGTGACACCAGGGAAACAGACATGAATGCTATGCAACAGACCCTCTGGCCCTCAAAGCAGTATCTGTACCTGGTTTAGGAGGCACTTCTGCAAAATCTAAAAGCACAACTGAAAAACTGTTCAGTCTGGCAAAACTGATGACTAGCTGTGTCCCCCAGTACTATGCCTCTTATCAAAAACAAAGGATAAACATTACATTCTTCCAGCATGAGACAGTCACTAAAAAGTAATGCAGATCTTTAACAAAAGTGAACATGCTCCAGCACATTCATTTGGCAGATCATTCACCTTTAATACATTTTGTGGCATATTAGTACATTTTTAAAAACACATTTCATTACTATATTAAAAAAAAGACAACAAAAAACCCCTCAAAATATTACTTTTAAAAGTTACACATATATACATACAGTTACAAAAAGGAGAAAGTTGCCTCAGGAGTTACAGTAACAAAACAGATGTATTTACTGAATGAGATTAATGTGTAATGTCATTGATCGGAATCCCTGTAAGCCAAAGAAGTCTATTAAAGTCACTACAAGATTTGTCACGCTAAACACGCATTCAGTTATTAGAAGTCTTGTCTATTCACAACGAGTTCTGCATACCCTGTACTTTGTGAGTGCAAAATGCTCTAATACATTTACACGCTGACGTTTAAACCACAGTGTAAAAAGGATAAACTCTTCAGAAGTTACAATAATTCTGTTTCATTTTCTATCTGAAATACTGCCATGCAGTGCTCTTACCTACATCTTGGTTAGCGGGGAAAAAAAATCCTGTATGTTCTCTTGTCCTGCTCTTGTGAATTGCACTTGGCAACTCCAGTGGGTCAAGGCTCAACTTCCAGAAGCGCATTTTCAGATGCAGTGTCCTGCTGGGCTGCAGTGCTCGCAAGTGGTGAGGTGGCCTCAGGACCTGTCAGGACTGCAACGGCCACTGGCGCCACCCAGCCCCCGCAAAAGTGCAAAATGCATCCCACCTCTTTGGCAGCTTTCATAGCCATAATTTTAAGGCCAGTGATATTAGGTCCATCTCATGTAAGTGATGCTAAGAAATGTCTTAAGCTGGTCAGCACTACAGGCCTTATTTAACCAATGATCAGCTACAGCACTATAGCCTCATCCTAGCCTACGTTTGTTTTCAGAGAGGGTTGGGAGTGGAAAGAAAGGAAGGAAAGAGACCACAGTGAGACTAGGCCACATTTAACTATATTGCAAACTACTTAAGATTTTTAAAAAGTGGCTGAGCACTGCCATTTTTTTTTTTTAAATACTTTTTTTCTCACCAGTACTGTTAAGGTATCCTCAACATAAACACAAACTCTGCTGTTTTTGCTATATGTACACCAGTAAATATCCTGGGCCTCAAGAAACCAAAACATCTGGGATCTTCTGCATTTCCACTGGGACCTTATGATTACCTGATTTTTTTTTCCTCACCTGAGCTCCAAACTCTAAGCATCGGCTTTTTTGTCAGGGCCTACATTTGTCTTCCTCCACTTGAGCATTTTCAATGCTCTTTTTAAAATCACCTAAAGAAAGAGCTTCTGACTGAGTAAGATGAGCCGGGATTTGAATGTACCATCATCTTCTCAGTGTGTCCCAAGAGTAAAAAGAGCTGAGCCTCCATTCTATAGCTTCCATAGGAACAAGCACAGAACTGCCCCGAGTCTGCCCTGATACACACTCTCCTAAAGAAAGCAATCTCACAAGTTGTTAAAATTAAGAGAGAAATGTACAAGAAGGTAAACAATTCTTTTTTTTTTGTTTACACAAACAGATTAAAACAACTACAGTTGTCTATACAAGAACCTACCAAGCGATGTCTTTCTCACACAGAAAACAGATGCCATATTTGCTGACAAATCTGGGTGATCTATTAAATGAAAAGGCAAATTACAAAAACTCCTGTAATTGGGCCACTAGACCAAAATGCTACCATCATTCACTCCAGGCTCCAGTCAGCCTACTTAACATGGACAGTAAACCAAAGCTTTGAGGCAGCCACATGCTTCTCCCCTGTGACACAACAAATAACCGCCTCAGTTAACTGTTTCTGATCCTCTCTATATTACGTTAGTCCCAGGTGTGTATTTACCTTATTTGCCTTAATGAGACCACCTAAAGCTTTTTTTTTCCCCCCCTAAAAAAAGATATCCTGGGCACTCTCCATAACCTAGCAGTGTTGCTCCAGAGGGAGATCTTCTTATCCACTGAATTCCCATCCCCTCCCAGCCAAATTACCGGACAATTTACACACATTTTTGTCAACAGATCATGGTCATTCTAAGCCAACACACACTTTTCTTTTTGCCAAGTTTATAGGACTTCAGTTTGTATTTGTTTTGAATATGTATTAGAAATAAGTTGGAGAGGTGTCTAAGTTGGAGATGTACTGGAAATTATTTTAGCAGCAGATACTATTGACATAGCATCTTTGTTGTTCTGCAGATCCCCCAACAAATGTTAGGAGAAGAACTTACTGTGTTACACCAAATGGAGGAAATAAGCAGCCAATGATGGCAAGAACTCAGTCTCCAAGTTCTTGGGCTAAAACATCCTGAATGAACTTCAATGTACGTTGGTACAGGAAAGCATCCTTCTTCTTTGGCTTACAAATATTTAGATGATTAACATCCACTGGAATGAGTTCTCCAATTCCTAACTCTGGGAGAGGAAAAAAAAAAAAAAACAACAAAAAACTACCATAGTTCAGAAGATCACCTGGACTAAAAAGCATATCTTGCATTAGCAATTTCTCTTGCAAAAGCACCTTCTCCTGTCTTCAGTTTAACTGTTTTCATTATTTTTTAAATGTGCTAACACATCAATACACACTGTTATACTCAGATAGAGCTACACATTGCTACAAAACCCACACCGGTAAACCATTAGGTCAGAGTTCTACTGTCTTTATTGGGAATACACAAATGTGCATTTCTCCACATAGACAACTTTGAAGAACAAGAACTTCATTTACCAGCACCTGACTGACAGCAAAGTCCTGACTGAAGTTTAAGCATTGACACGAACAGGTTTAGGGTTTAATCCAGGGTATCCAGATTCTGATCACCACTAATTACCCATATTCCTTATAAAATACTTTGATGTGGAGATTAAAAATGGGATGAGAATGAAGCTGAAATATGCCACAAATCACTATACGCATTTCCAGGGTAATGAAAAATTCACATTGCTTAATTGTAGAATACAAGCATTGCATTTTCAGGTACTGATTTTGGGGCACCCTACAGCATTTATTCTTTCCTGACAGCTATCACTACTAGTGAACTTTCCAGTTAGGATGCTGTGACTGCCACATTCCAGATTACTATCTATTCATTCAGCCTCCTGAGAAATCCTCCATTTTGCTTGGAATTCCATACGTTTAACACTGTCAAATAATAGTAGAGCAGGATGAAGGTTTGCTTTCACATGCCCAAGCATGCATGTATGAAATAGTAAGTGTACTGCTTGTCAGCCTGGGTACTGAACAAAATTAGCAGCTTGCCACTGAACCGTCATGTACCGTCTAAAGGCTTTTGAGGGAGCTCACGTGCTGCATTGTGTGTCATCTCCAAAAGAGGAGAAATATGCTACAAAATTATAAGTGCACAGTGCTTATATGGGCACTCTGTTATCCAGCCCTCTTTTTCATTTTATTTTGTTAAATCAAAAAAACCCCCAAATACCCAGTTTTTCAGTCCTTACCAATAAAATTGCATCAGCAACATTCTCACAAACTGCCTCTTAGAAGACATACTGAAAAAAATATTGCTAAATATTGACTCAGGAAAACAGGGATGTGTATAGTCTGCCTTTTTCAGAGCAACTAACCTTGCATTTTACCTAGTGGATTTAGCTGGCAGAAAGCCTGATCTAAAACCCAGCAAAGCAATGGTTACTGTTCAAAGCCCTACAGGGCAGTGCAGAAGAGGGTTTTGTTCAGGGAAAACCTGAAAATATCCGACTTAAAACAATTCTCTAAGTTGAACACCCATATACAAAGCAAGAGTAAGAACTGTCTTCTCCTACAAAAGGCAAAAAGATGGAGGGGACTCATCAGGAGGCAAACTCTGTTGCTTGAGTATCTGAGATACAGAAGATAAATAATCTGAACACTGAAAAACAGCTTTGTGACTTTCTCCTTCCACTAGCAGTTTACTAATTTTCTTTCTTATTTTTTAAAGGAGGAAATAGCTGGAATTTGTGGAAGCTTCTGAAACACTATTCAACCTATCTATACAAGGATAAACAACAGTTAACTCGTAATTACAAAGGAAAGGACTACAACAATGTAGCATTAGACCAGGGTCTACCCTGCTTTTTTCAAAAAGCAAGTGCTACTCACATTTAGAAAAAACAAAACAACTGCTATTCTACATATAAATGTAGCTGCCTCTGATCTCAGCAGGGAAACTGTAGTTTAAACTCAAGCCAAAAGTTGAAACAAAAACCCCCAAAACACAACACATGTATTTTTCTAGGTCTTTCCACCACAGCATTTATAATCCTTCCTCATTATCGATGCTTACATGAACATATACAAAATTAAATAAATTAAATGGTTATTTGACTTACTTGCTGATTCCAGAGGTACAACATGCAGTTTTATCATGCTGCCTATGTGTGTTGGTAAGGTTTCTGCAAAACTCAGCACTGAAAATTTCTTATCTTTGGCAAAAGACAGGAAGTCATCATTCAGCTCTTTAAGGGCAGGAGAATCTGAGAAATATAAACATAATTTCTGCAGTGTTATCTTGAACATAAGATTATAGTGTTTGTCTGGCAAGGCTGCATTCCTAAAGATAAGTTTTGGAAAAAATAATACTCCAGTAGAAGGAGTAGCATTTTGTTTATAATTC
The DNA here is from genome assembly GCA_011057875.1 of Pterocles orientalis. Lineage (NCBI taxonomy): Eukaryota > Metazoa > Chordata > Aves > Pterocliformes > Pteroclidae > Pterocles > Pterocles orientalis. The sequence continues at coordinate 1,201,380 of WKFP01015363.1, forward strand.
CTTTTTCCAGCTATCATATGCAACAATTGTTTGTTTCTGCCTAGCACAGAATTTGTTTGGAAGATAAGAGTCTAAAGTCCAGCATATGTTGAGTTACTACATTCCTAAACGGCCCAAACTACTTTACTCTAAACTTGTTCTGACTCCCTTTTTTCCCCCTCACCTCTGCAATCAAATGAAAGTTACTCAGAATTACTTACAGTAATTCAATACACAACCCAAAATATAAATAGGGGGCTTGTTGGTTTATCCAGCTTTTTCTGACAGCACAATAAAAAAAAGCATCATGAACAGATTAGCATAGATCCCCACTGTTAAATGGTAGCAAAGTGAGCGTACCCTTGCTGAGTTCTTTAACCTCCACAGATGGAAAGAGAAGATATCTGGCATTTATAGAATATTCAGCCAGCTGGGAACCATGGTGAGGTACACTATAAAATATGATTCCTCTGGTGTTGTTTACAATTTTATCCATTTCTGGATTCTTGGAAGCATCCACCAGCATCTTTTTGACTAGAAGACCTGTCAACAGAAATTGAATTAATGCAGGGATTTAAATCACTGTGAAAATAACGATCATGCTATATTATCCATGAAACAACTAACGATATTCTTGCCTCAGTTGATTAGTCCTTAGTTTGACAAACATGTAAAATTAAGTTGAAAAAAACCAAACCAAACCTGAGGAAGCATTAAAATAAAATGTCAATGAATGATGCAAATCCAATTTTGGTTTGTCTTAAGTGTTGCTAATGACATTTACTATATGCCTGATCATGGAGAAAATTCTGCCTCTGGATACCCATTTACATGAACTTCAACTCATTGATTTTGTGTATTTAAATCAACACAGCAAAACCAAACAGCAATAAAAATCCTTTCAAAATGTATGTGCTACAGAATATAATGCATTAAGAAAACAGAAAGAGCATTTTTTGCTCTTTGTAAATTTTTTGGATAAACTATTCTGAATAATTGCATTTCTGACTGAATTTGGTCAGCAGCTTATTCGAAAACATAACAGCAGTTAAATACTTCATATCAAGCAGGCAATGTGCTTACCACCCATGCTATGTGATACCCACACCAGAGGTCTGTCTCCAATCCCAGCAGCTCTGAGCTTGTCAAGAAGCTCATTGCTTCTGTAAGCAATAGACTTCCTGCAAAGAAAAAACAAACACAAGCATGATGAAACATGACAGGTCAAAAGGCAATATTAAAATGGAATGTATTTTTAGTGCTGCACATTTATGAAGGTGAATTAGGCACAGAAAACATTAATTACTTTTGTTGCTACATTGAAAAATGCCAAAACTTTTGTAAGTTGGCTTCACAAGGACAACACGAATTGAGCTAGATCCAGTTTCCTGATCTTGCTTGAAAGTTTTATTTTAATTTCACTCAGCATTCATTTCCTTTAGCTTTAGTTCCACAAACCTCTTTATGGGTTTTCATTTACACATTGTAACAAAATTATGTTTTCGTTTTATGAAAGCACAATCAGTGCATAATAAACTTTATCCCCTGAAACAAGAATATAACTAATGTCTGACAAAAATGTACTTCACTAAACTGCTCAAAATGTGGAGCAATGTACAGGAAATAACTAAATGCATGATCAACCAATACATTAAAAAAATCACAGATAATGTCTGTTATACTTTCCAGACAATAATCTCCAAATGCTTTGTACTAGACTGCTATAAAAGCACAATAACCTCCACTTTATAAATGAAGAGACTGAGCTCTGGAAAGGATATGCTACATGTTAAAGGTTGAAAATGAATCTGCGGTAAAACCAAAACAAAACCAATGCCAATTCCCAATCCAAGCTTTAAAATGCAAGATCATTACTCCTTGCAGTGTAACAAGAATCAAACATAGAAGACCCTTGGATAATGGAAACACCATGACATTGGGGCAACCACTGTGAAAAGTCTAATTCACTTAATCTCTGTCAGTTCTCAGCATTCTCACTAGAAATTGCTTTTATAACACATATGAAAAGGATATTCAAATGTGTCTTTTCAGATGAACAATGGGCTTTAGGATAGCTGAGGGACATAAAAACTCCCTTTTGAAACAGTGAATGAGCCTATATTCTTAGAGCTATCATAAGGTTGTGATTCTATTGCCACATCTTTGTTTCTTCTAGTTAGAAATTTCTTGAATAGCTTTCATTTTTAATTAACCATATCAAGTTATAAAATAACCAAATAGTAGGCTTGAGGGACCATAAATAGCAGGTAATGTAATTTTTCATTTTTTTAAATGAAAAAGACATCTTTAAATAAATAAAGAAATACATGTTTATTTCTGTTTCAAATTTTATTTCATATTTGCTCCAGACAGACGCAGGGAAAGAGCTCTCTTGTATAGGTAACCACCTACACGGTTTTTACTATCACTGGTCTGCCTAATATCACATAGGCATATTAACAGCCACGTATTTCTTATTTTTTCCCTGCTTACATGACCGGACACCCTGTAAGATTCTAGGAAGCCACAAGTATTTATCCATAAGGCTAAAAAGCTCAAGTATACGATGACTGTACCTAATGTTTTTCCAAACTTGATTTTCAAACTTAACAGGAAAAGTGACATTCATTGTTTCACACTAGGCGATCCCATGGATCAGCTTTACAGGTCTCCCCTCCTGCCCCCTCTCCAAACCACAGACACTTAATTTGTTACCTGTGAGCCTCAACAGGACATTTTGCTTTCCAGTCACTCAAATGGGTGTCATACTCCACAGATATGATTCTAAGGGCAGGACAGTCTGAAGCCAGCCATGTCTAAATTAAAGAAAAATGAAACTAAAAGAAGCTGATAATGGAAGTACACAACAAACTCTTGCAAACGATTTATCAGGAATGAAGCAAAGTTGTTACTATGGGGACAGTATCATGCAAGATTTCTGCTCTTCATTTCATCTCCAAATACATCTTACACCTAGACTATTATTTTTTTATTACATGCTGGCTGTTTCCCAGCCACAAAGTAGGCAACGGATGGAGCTGGATTACTAACTCGTGCATTCCTGGCTCCCTCTCCTGGGTGAAACAAGAATTACTAAGATTAACAACAGGACTGATCAGTTTAAGTTTTACAGATACTTTGGTGGTTATAGCGATTATTTAGCAATCATATTTAAGTAGCAATCTGCAAAAAAATGAGGTATTCGGACACCTCTGTAAGGAAGCATACTTATTTTAAAATGTAATTTTGTATATCTTTTTCTCAGCAATAACATTCCATCAAAAAAAAAAGAGAGAGTATGAGGAAAGCAGCCATTGCCACCTCTTTCACTAGCAGAGGAATGATGATGAGAGCATTAAATTCAGCAGCCATTTTCCTTTGCAAGAACAACCTGTTCAAAATTTAAGCTTGCTAACGAAAATGTATCAGGAACTTGGAAAGTGCTACTTCTACAACAGATTAAAAGTCATTTGTCAAAATAGACAACTGCCAGACAGTATCATTCTAAATCCTCTGGACAGCTCTCATTAATGAGAAAACTGCATCCATGTGTGAAAATATTATTGCCTTTTTACCTTTGGCCAGCACTGGCTATAGCCTTCTTCCCCTTCTGAAGTCTTTTTATCCAAACGCTGGTCAATATCTTGCTGTCTCCACGTTTTAAATGCTGCTCCCAAAAGACCATGAACAAAAAGGATGTCTGCTCTGATGGGCTGACTGATACAAGAAAAGGAGTTTTTAAGAGATGCAATGTACATATTCTTTTAGCAAATTAAATTTACACAGAACTTTTAACCTAAGGGATAACAAAATGCTATTTTTAACACTATATGTGATTTCTTACCTTATGGACAACAGTTCATGACATTTCATGATATTTCAAAGAGAATACTCAGATCAAGACAAAAAACAGGGATCCACCCAAAAGAGAGAGTTATAAAAAGAAGTATGAAAAGTAGCCACCCACACACACAAATTGCATTTTTCTATACTGAAAAACACCATGCTCTCCACCTACTGTTAAGGCAGCTTGGTAGTTCCAGCTTTACCATCAAATTAGATCTTCACTGTAACCTGACTAACACCAATGACCCAGAGAACAGTTGCTACTGACATACCACGTTGGACACTGCTTCAGTCCCACATACACAATCACTATTAAAAGAAGCTGAAGCTGTAAATTTACTGCATCTTAGGCCAACGTGTGCTGCTCCCAGCAGAATAATTACAAGGCTCTATATCCCAAGACAGCCAGGGCAAAGATTAAATTCAATGCATGCAAAGCAGGAATTAATCTTGCGGTTTGTGTTTGGATTTTTTCATGCAATACAGTAATACTCCTTTCACAGCTACAGACTGCTCCGAGCACTTCTGCTGTTCTCCTATTTGAGAATCTAAATTCAGTCCTCTCAACCCACCACAGAACAGGAGGAGCAGGTGACATCAGTACAGCATCACTCTGATGTCAACTCTTCCAGAGTTTTGTACCTGAACAGTGTAACAAATAACAATATTTCCTTCTGCTTTACCTGCTACGATATTGTGGATGCAAGACATAAACACCATCTGGATACTTCTCTTGCACTGCGTCCCTGTCTAGATTAGCCAAAGCTCTGGATGCATGAGAAGACTGAATGACATGTGGAGATTTCATTACTTCGGCAAGTACAGAAACCCAACCTACATTGTAAAAACAAAGTGTCAGATTAACTAATTCAAAATATCATCCAAACAAAATAATTCAGAAACATCATCCTTCAAAGTATACTTGTGAAATAGATGTTAAAACTTAGGAATGGTAACACCAAAACAAATTATTTTGATGATCCACTCTCTTTACTGCAGAAAAGGCAACGCTACATAAGCGGAACCTCCAAAATTAAAAAATCCAGAGGCAATGTTTTTTACTACTGTTCAGCTTATGATTTGAAGGCAAACCCCTTCTCAGAAGAAAAAGCAAGTGTATCAGCAGGTCAGTGCAGTTGTCAGAGAACAAACAGATCTTAAGTCTCTTTTTGCAGGTAAGATGCAAGAAAGATAGAGAAAAGAAATGTCTAAGAGAGAAAATTAAGCTTAAAGCACAAGAAAGACATAGAAAACAATCCACAGCAGTAATGGCAGGTGGAAAAATTGATGCTTGCTGTACAAGTAGAACCATTACTAATTTTAAAATCCAGTGTGAGAAAAGCTATCTAAGGAATTAAAATGTCACCACTATTCTAAAACTAACATACTATTTATAGCTAAGAAATGTAAGAGAATTAATGAAGGAAACCTTTGTATACAGTCCTCAATAAAATTTTAAGTCATAGCTACCTCAAGAAAAAACAAACACTTTACAATACCTTATCTAAGGTGTAAAATAGAGACATAGATGGGATGTTCATAAAGTACTAAGAAATGCAAAGGAATATATTTTATTCACACATATCTCTATTTTTCTTTGAAATCCTGATAAATCTTGCTGCTAGCAAGAGTGGTCTATAAATCACAATTATACTGAGTTCATAAATAAAACCTGGGAAGACTTAGAAGAAAGATTTTCAAATGGAGGTTGATTTGAAAAAGAAACAATTTACTTAACTAGCACTATTTCAAAATCATGCACAATATTTTGCTACTAGTATAGCCATTAAGTTGCTAATTATAGTTTTTTCACTGTGGTACTAGGAAAAGAATTGACACATTAATTTTGTTTAAATGCAGGTACCTTTGAGAACTGCCAACTATTTTTTTTTAAGAATTATGTACTTAAATTACATTTCTAAGCAGAATAGCTTGGCCACTGTGCAAGTTCTCCTTAAGAAGAATACTATCTAAAACCTATCTTCAGTTCTCCAAATACAATGAAAGACTGCCAAGCTAGTCTGATTAAAACTAGCAAGGTCTCCGGTTCTGTATTTCTCTTAAATGAGCCAAGATGAAGGGCCAAAAATAGTGTTCAGAATCCTCCTGCCTCTGGACACCACATCACAGGTACTACACAGTGCATTGTTACTTTTTGTTCTCTTCCAGCAGTCTGTTCCAGCAGTTTTTGCAAAGAAAAAGAGCCTTAGAGGTTCTTTCTTCTTATGCATGATCCAGCAACACAAGGGAAGTCTTATCAACTCTTGACCAGCTCATCTCTGGACTCAGCTTCACTGCCCAAAATTCCGTTTTTACTGAGAGCTCTGCCCCAGGGAGCTGCTGACTCTTCTGTTACAATCTCTCCCTCTATACAGGTGGTTTTAGCAATCATCATAAGAATGTAAGCATGGTGCTAGAGCTCAGACCAAAGGCCTTTGTAGTCCACTGTCTTCCTCCAAAAGTGAGCAGTAATGGAAGTTGGGGAACAATAAAAGAATAGAACAATAAAAGGCAAGTGTATAGTGCCAACTCTCCAGTATATCCTTTCAGCTTTCTACAGTCAACTTGTCTTCTGTGTGTAGAGCTTTACAGATTTTCCTTTCCATTTATTTGTCTAATCACTTTTTGAAGCTTTATAAATAGTCTTCAGCAATCACAATGTTCTGTGGCAAGTTCTAGTTTGGTCACACATTCTACAGAAAAAATAATATATTTATTTGTTCTGCCTCTTGAAAATTTAATGTAGAAGGACCTTTGGTCTTGCATTATGAGAAACAGCAGATGATCATTCTCTCTTTGCCTTCTCTACACCAATGAGGATTTTACAATCTCCATCATATTCTCCTTCAGCTGTTTTTTCCAGATTAAGTGTCTTAGTCATTTGTTCTTTTTACCCCAGGCATTGCAAATTTATAATCACTCTCATGGTCTTTCCCTGTGCCTGTTACTTCACCTTTTTGCAAAAGGGAGATTAAAAATGCACACTGCATTTAAGAGGCAGACACCAGCTCCGATGTATGCAATAGCATATTGATATTTTCTATTTTTCTTTGTATTTCTTTCCTAACAAAACTTCAGAGAATTATTTGCTTGGTACAAAACAAAATAAATAATTTCACTGCTCTATTTAGGGGGTATTAAAAAAAAAAAGAGGTATCAGAGCAAAGCTTAACAGAAGTTACTAGCCCAGCATAAAACAAGGGAGGGCGGGAAGGTACGTTTCACTTTATTCCAAAAGGTAAGGACTGCAAGCTGGTTTGCTCCTCTATGAGACTAAAACACAGTCAATAAAAAAATTTAGAGGGTATGTGATCTGTAAGAGTATGACACTCAAAAGATTTTTGCCAGTAATCTGAACCAAACATCAAGTCCAAATTTTCACCATCCATAAAAGACTTTAATTCCTCTGTAACACTGACATGTATTCACTAGACAGCATAGAGCCATTTTAGCAATTTTTAATCAACACCATCTGTCTATATTTTTTGTGTAAAAAAACCCAATAAACACCCCCACACACATGCACACACAAAAATATAAACCCCACACCACTACCATGGTCCTTTGCATTTTACAAAACACCAAATCCATTCAAAAATTTTGGAATAGAAGTCCAACACTCAGACTGCTTGCACTCGCTTTCCTTTTACCTGCACGTACTATGGACGAATGAAGACGTTCGTCCAAAGCCATATTTCCAATAATGCGAATTATGTTCCTTTGTATTTTTGCTGAATCTTTATGTAGCTGGTATATCCTCTGTAGTAGCTGAAGGCCTCCTTTAGCTTCAATTTTATCACAGTGAGAAGAAATCTAGCATTACACAGCAAATACAATGACAATAAAAAGATGTAATGCAAAAGATTCTTTGAGATGCTGTTAATTCACCAAACAGGGAACTCTAAGTAGTCAATATGATGCAGAGCCCTTATTACATAGAAATTCCTATTAATCTACAATTTATTATGTCATTGTCGAAAAGGAAATAAATCTTTTAACATGCTAAATGCATGATTTATATGGATTAACAGCTGGAAAGATGCTGAGTATCATCACTCATCCCACATGTGAGGGAGATGAGACTGCCCTCCACTTGGTACAATCAAATTTCAACCAAAGTTCAAGAGTCTGAACAGGACAATAGTCTGCATTTGTTAAAGCACTGTCTCAACCAGAGCTACTTGTCTTCCTGTTCACCACTTAAGATGTGATCACGATAATCCCTTCTCTTCGAAATACAAAGGTATTTCTATTTTCCAAATAGAACTGCTATTATTGATCTTAAGGGCACCGATAGATTTTAGTCCGAGCAGATGAATATGCACTAATTAATTGTAGTGTCAACTACTGATATTGGCCAAATGCTTGTGACTTGAAAATGTTGTCTACAATGCTTAAAAATGTGCAGTGGTCATAGAACTGCTGATGTCCTCAAGTTTGTGGCTGTCAACAAAGACAGACACACATTTGGAATGAGTAGTCACAACTTGTTTAAACTGAAAATGTGGAATATAACGAATTCTAGACTGTTAGAATTTCTAGGTATATAGAAGATGTGAAAGGAATACTAGCAAACTGCACTTTATCCATCCCTACATTAATAACAATTTGGTATTCTCGATACACTTTCTCAATGTTCAAAGCTTCTGAGCAATTAAGAGTAGGCAGAAGAGTGCAACAATAGGTAACAAGAAGAATCACTGTTACACAAAGTCCTCCATACACTTCATCTGTGTCTGCGAAGAACAGACTGGTCCTGGGAAGACACCATGTATTCGCTGCATGCTGTGCAACCCTTTAGGTAGGGGCCTTCGTGAATAGCCAAAGTTTGTATTCTGTCTTGGCTTCTGGCTAGAGTGAATTCATGAGGCTACTTTGGTTTCTGGAAAACTGGCACTAGAGTCAAATGAAGCAAGACCACATATATGCTTTCTGAACTGACATACTCGGACAAATCCACACACACTTTGCACTGAGAATGTCACGTCACCAATATTTTGCTTACTGAGAAGCTGCAGAGTAGAAACACGAAGTGTTTCCTCATGATATCTACCTCCAATTACTTCAGGTGCCAGTGGGAGGTAGCCCTACACAGAAAAAACTTGTTAAAGCCATCCAGACTTCAGGCATTCTCTCCTGCTTTTCTGTGTCAGAGCTGCCCCTTTTACTTCTTGAAAGCCATATACAGGTATATTATGGGGGAACTTATACAGGCTAATTAAAAACAATAGCAGGACTTACAAACCTTTCCACAAAAAAAAAAAAAAAGTTTGTTACGCTGCCTTGTTATGCTGCTTTCACATCAGTCTCAGCTGTCTGAACATCCTTACAGAAGGACTGAAGAGTAGGAGACAAGGAAATGGCAACTCCTTCCCAATATATGAGAAAGTATCAAAAAGGAAAGTTTATAAATGTAGCTTCTCAATTATCGTTTAAAGTACAAATTACCTTAGAATGCTGCACTAAAGCTTGCAAGCAAAAGAGTTCCACTGTCTCAGAAGGGATTTTACTCAAAGTTTCACAATATGGAAGTCCATTTCCTCCAAAACACCATAAGCCTCCCTGAAATGAGAATCAGTAAGAATTATACCACATTCCAAATGGCTACATAAAATGCGCATTTCTAAACTAAAACATTAAGTGTGTAATGATCTATAGAAATTGCTACAAAGAGTGCACAGCATGCATGCATGCATTTTTCAAAATGTACAAATTACAAAACAGAACACCATAAAAATATCTACTGTTTTAAACCGAAAACATTAAACAGATTTTCAGTCAGAAGCCTCCATACTCTATTAACTTCAAAACACACAATAAAGGGGGAAAATGTAGGATTTTCATATTGTTAATTAATGTCTTCTTTTAAGATTGTTTTCTTAAAGCGCAAAAAGCAAGAATCAGACTGCATCTAGACTTCGAGAGTTGCAAAAATGAGAAGAGTAGAAAAAAGGTCTTCAACACTTAGTGTAGTGTAGGGTAGTCTCTGAAGACCAGTCTATCTCAATCATGCAGTAGGAAGACCAGTGCAACCTCAATAAAGAACAGTTTGATAGAACAGTGTCATTATCAAAATGCCTCCAAGTGTGGTGTCTTACCAAAGCTCCTTTTGTATAGCAAGAGCTCTGGCTGTGAAAACAATAAAGGAGTCACAGTGTAAAAATATTACAGATAATTGTGTCATAGGAAATAAAGACTTATTGCACTCTGAATTTCCTAAACAAAGCCTGCCAGGCATAATTATTAAAATATGACAGTAGCTTTTATTATTGCATCTTACAAAAATATTAATCACCAATTTAAAAAATCACAACTTCTTAACAAAAAAATAAAATGCATAAGAGATAGTGGATGACACTGGCATAACAATTATTATTTTTAAGGAATAAGAGCATTTAAATGATGTTCCTAAAGCCACTTAGGAAGTTGTTGGACAGACAACTCTGAAGAATTCCTAAGTTCCAAGTCCAAATAGACCACTACACTATTCCAATTCTGGTTTTGACAACATTGATCTGTTACAGGGAGGCATTTCCAAATGATATAACAGAGTTTACAATTTAAGATGTGCTAAACAACTTATCAGTTAGCTAGTAAGAATTAACAGAGGTTTAATCATCTCAGCAGTAAAAGAACACTCAAACAGCAGTAAGACAAAATGTGAAAAATAATTTTACAAGCACTACAAGGGGAAGGACATGTTCTGGACAAAATGTTGAAATATCCACTTTATGGTAAGTAAAAATATAATCTTTCACTAGACCAACTAGTGCAGCTGGGCAAGACAAACAAGCTTTCAAGCACACAGACTGCATGCAGGAGAGATTTTACTGAAGTTACACAGGCACAAAGTCTCAGTATTTCTCTTCCTCTTATAATGCCCAAAAATACGGAAATAGGTTTGTATCTTTGAGCTCTGCAGGAACAAAGAACCAAATAGTTCTGTTCCGCAGGCAGGAACTCACCCTTTGTGCAGCAAGAGTCTGACTACTTTCACGTAAAGCAAGAGATGTGAAGTACTGGACACATGGATCAAGACCAGTCTGAGGTAAAGATACTAACAACAAACGAAGTTCATCTTCTATGGGATAATCCTGTGAAAAGAAAGCACAAATAGCTTTTAGTTAAGTTCAAAGCCTGAAGAATAATACAGAGAAAAGAAAGATATGAAATAATGGAATCAGCCATATTAATAAGGACATAAAATAAGAACCCTGGATTTGAGTGCTCTGTAAAGACTTTAGAGACTGATAATTCTAAAATCACTGAGTGATGAAAAGTAAGCTTTAAACTTCCTACTTTGGTGGCCTTGTTCTAGTAGGCCCAAAAGGGCAAAAAAAAACCCCAGCTCCTCTTGGCACAGAAAGCTTAAAAGTTCACCCTTAACTATACAGTACTTTTGGTGCTGCTCCATTAAAATTAATGTATAAATTCTAGAAAAAAATACAGACACCATTTCTTTTAATCTTTTATCTTCAAAATATTCATATAGATGTTCATTTAATAATCCACAGCAGGCAACAGGAAAATAGATTCAACGCAGTAATTTCATTTGCCCACAGTCATGGAACTTGCAGTTACTGTAATCCTTGCTACAGTCAGAGAGGGAGACATATCTGATGTGCAGAGCAACACCTGCTGCTACAATGATCTGCTTCAACTTCCTAAGGAGTAGATTGGGAACTCTTAGCTTCAACCACCCAGCAATCATAATGCTGTAAAAAAAAAATAAATTAAAAAAAATATATATACTCAACCATATGCTTGTATAACCTAGTACTTCAGGACTGACAGGTACAGATCCACCATCATGTAATGTTACAGAGATGAGAAAGCAAAAACTGAGAATATCATTACCAATCAAACTGGTTTTCAGAGTTTTATTTGTTAAGATGTACAGCTATTCTCTGAGAGGGACCTTTGCCAGCATTTATTCTACTAGCATTACAAAAGACCTCTCATACTATGCTTTGTGTGCCAATTCTGTTTATTGAAGAAGATGATATAATTACGATTGCTCAGTCCATCATATATATATATATATATATACACTTACTAATTAACATAAAACCAAAAGAAGGCCAAATCTATCCAATACAGATTTGTTGGTACCCAAAAGATTGGGATAAAGAGGTGGGCCTAAAGCAGGCCTAGGCAAAAATAAGGCTTGTAGATCTTACTGTAAGTAAAGAGGATGGGGAAGAGCCACATCCCTACCTCAGGATCTCTACAGGCATTTGGGAATTTAAGACAGATTGCTTAAAGCTGTTCCAGATGCTATATATTTGCTTATCTGATTATTTCTCAGTTACTGTATCGAGATGAAATGTACTTCAGTGTCTAAAATCATACTTGCTGAATTTTCTGTTGGAGTACTATTCCATTAAATCTAACAAGTACCATGATAACTGAACTTAAATAAAAATTCCTTTATAGTAGTAACAGTAAAGCTCATCTCCAAACACTTTCTATAATTTCTAAATTCACACATTAGTAGATTAAGATGTCAAAAGGAGAAGAAAGAAGAATTTTTGGAGAGAGACAGTGGGTGTGTCTACATTGGTGATCCAATGTGTTGCAGGAATTTTTCCAGGTAGCAAATCCACCTTGCATCTGCACTTGGGAATCACACTGTACACTCAAAACAGCTTCCCTACTTATATAATCAAAGTCAAAGCTGTGTCCCAGAGCACTATCCAGAGCACCACACTAACAGTGAGGATGCAAGGGCCTCCAGGAGTCCTCTCCATGTGAAGGATTCTGTCAGCATCAACAGCGCAATCTAGGATGACTTAATGTAAGAGTGCTTCGCATTTCCTCTAAGGTACAGACAGGCAGTGTGTGCATCAGGCTGGTAACTGGCTCAAACTCCACTGCTGGTAAATGTGTAATGTGGACACACAGTCCAAGTACAATAGATTAACCTCCCCCATCCTTATGTCTTACCATCACACCATTCACTAGTGTAGATATACTCCAGAGGTATATAATTATATTATAGTTTTGTATTTTGATCTTAAATTTACTATGCATTAGTTACTTTAGAATTCCACTTCAGTAAAAACAAGCAAGGAAAAGTCATGTAATACCCGCTTTTCATTTACTTACATTCTTTATTTTTGGCAACGGTGGTGGAGGCAGGAAAAAGCGAAGGTCAACATCTTTGGATCGAGCCAAACCTATAGCAGTCCTTTGATCACAGGTTTGGGCAACTGTACCATACTGATAATCTGGAGTACAAGAACTTCAGTGTTAGGGCTAAAACTAACCTTAAATATTTAATTTGGTTTTAAATGTAGCTTCTGATCTACTTTGTTAATATACTTGAAAAAAGAACCACCTCTCTGCAATCTATATAAATAAGCTCTGATTTCGTAATCACAAATTCCAAAGGACAAATATTTCAGTTGTTAGACCAAGACTATACTGAACTGAAGACACCTGGGCACTAATTATTCATTACAAACCAGTTTGATAAAGGTCCTCAGATATAAGCTGAACACAAGCAAAAGCAAATGTTCAGCATTGCCTATGCGAAAGGAGTACAAGGACTACAAATCCAAGCTTAATCCCCTGGGTTTGAGTTACAATTTGAAAGGTATATGCATATTTTTTCTGCATACAGTATTAAAAACTGGAGTCTTAAATCCAAATGCTGCCAAGACATGGACATCTAATTTTAAATGGTACAAAAGCTGTGTTTCAATAAAATTGTTAAAGTCACAAAATCAGATGACCTCAGAAAAGGCAGGATAGCACCAAAGAAAAGTTTTAAGCAGCCCTTCCTTACTGATGATACAGGATAGACTTTCAGTTACCCTACCAAAGGGAAACCAGACTTAAACACTAACTGCTGTTCCTTTCCAAAACCTTCCTGCTTCATAGCTGGATAAATTGAAAATTACATACTGAAATTAAGTGTCAAACTGAACGAAAATATAAATGGTATCAATACTTACTCTATAAAAATTAGTTTCTATCCTTGTTACTGTCATACAATTCTACAGCAAAACTGACAAGCCATCTAAAATACACTTTTAACAGTCACAGACTAACCATCTTTTTTCTTTGGTGCACATCACGTACAGCTGCAAACTAAAGTCACTGAAGCAGTGCTTCAGGCAAGCAGAAGACTCTATTTATGGTAACAGGTGGGCTGAACAATTTGGTCCTAGCTGTGAAAAGTTAGCACATGTTTTCGGACTTCCTTGGACTCAGTTTTGAAATATCAGGTTAAAAAAAAGCCCATTTCCCGCAGGAGGCAGTTGGCAAGAATAATTAGTATTTGTGAAACATCCAAATACTACAGCAATGAGCACTACAGAGAAAAAGAGATAACAAAAAAGCTACTAGATCATATGCTAACAGTATTCTCCTATGAACATGAGATGGCTATACTAAATCGGTACATATAGCTTCAGTTTTGGTACCACTTGGCTTTCAAATGTTTTCAAACTCAGCTTTTTGATGTAAACTGCTTGACATAATTGATTTGAGTTTTATAGAGGCAATCTGAAACAAGATAAACCCCATGGTGTGGATTCGCACTGGAAGGGTGAAAGGTCCTCAATTCAATGGATTATAAATTAACAAGATTCAAGATTAGAGTGTCACCTAGTTTATATGGACTAGTGATGGAGTATGGACTAGTGACAGAGTGGGGAGGAGGACACACATATACACCTCTCTCCCCCTTTACTTTAGGTTTCAAAGATATTCCCAGCTAGAGGAACAGGGAGGACCTACTACTATCAAAAAATAATAACTAGGATGGAAAATGGCCTACAAATAATGCTTTCACATATAAGTCCTCTACCTCTAGTTTGTCACTACAACCTATTAGCTCCTAACCAATTTTTATTAACTGAACCATGGTCTTAAACGCACTCCCCTACAGAGCCTTATAAAAATGACTGCCAGAACAAGTGACATAGTTAGCAGTTCCAACAGAAAAACTAAGAAACTAATGAATACAAACTGCGCTCCCACACCACAGCAGTGGCTGTGATTCTCTGGTGGGGAAACAGAGAGAGGCCCACACTGCAGATACGCAGTCTGTATCAGGGTATTAGGAAAGAAGAATTACCTGAAATGTAAAGAAAGCCTCCACATTTCAGACCAAATTTCAGAGCGTATTTACACTCCTTGCAGCTACTAGCCTTTTTTCGTGTTGGTAGCAGACTTGCAACAGCTAACTAAGACTTTGTCACATTTCTTGGATGAATTAGGCTACTGATATCAGCATACATTACCATGCCAGTGTCTGTTGTTTGCCAGGTCTTGTACAGCCTGCAGTCGGACCTCTTTGTCTTCTGACTGACTTCTCTTTAAGAGCAGCCATAAGGCACATTCATGATCTTCTCCATCAAATGTACTGAATTGTTCTTTTACAAGGAAACAAATAAAACCAAAGTTATTATTAATGAGTATTTTAAGTCACATTTCTATTAATTAAAAAACCTTTCTGTTAATATTTTAATATTAGTTATTAACAGTAATTTAAAGTGTAATATTTTAATATTAAATTTGTACAATAATGACAAAATGGCATTAGTAAGATGCTGATCCTTAAATCAATAGGATGGCTTTGATTCATTTTAGTGGCACCAAGTTGCTGTTTCATATATATGTTACACATACACATCCTGGCTGACATTTACCAACCAGAATTGCCAGCTTCCAGCAGGAGCTGGAAATAATTAGCAACTCTTGATGCTCTGGCCTTCAACAATTAATTTCATAGCACCACAGTGGAGGTACATATTGTTATAACCATTTAACAGACAGTTAAATGAGAACAGATAGCATGCCTCAGGAGCACAGTTTCTGTTATGAATGGAAATTCTTATTTTAAATTACTCTAAAAAGCAAATAGACTTGCAAATAAACTGTGCTGCTTTCAGTTAATAATTGGCAAATCTGATGAAAGTATAACATACACTCAAATTTCATTTTAGAAAACTATTTAATCCCCCAAACACCTTTTGTACACAAAACTGGCACCAAATATTAACCTGGTATCTTAAGCTTCAAATCTCTTCTGAAATAGGAAAAAAAAAATATCTCAAATCTCTTCTAAACAATCACTTTTATTTACTTTAAGAAAAGGAATGGTTTTAATACATAGAAAATATACTAATATTCCATATTAATATAGAAACTCATAATAATATTACCACTGTTTCAAACACAAAAGAACATGTTAAGCTTGTAAGAAAAAATATTTTACTTTGCAAAAGGCTTATATTTCACTATTAAAAAATAATAATCATAGATAAAGACATTCTTTCAACACCTACCATTAAAAGGTCTCCGGAAAATTTTAGCTTCTGCTTCTAGAATTTTCCTCACAGCTTTATGGATTTCTTTTCTGGCTTGGTATGTGATCCCTATAAGAGTATTTTTTAGATTACTGGAAGTCTGAAAGACTGTTCTATTACAATATTTTTCTCATATGTATCTATATGTATATATATACGTATACATAAAGACAAATTTAAGGTCTTGCACCTGCGAAAAAACATAATTCAGGAGTGCAACATACGCTGGGATCTACCTGGCTGGGGAGCACCTCTGTGGAAAGGGACCTGGGAGTCCTGGTGGACAAGCAGCTCAATAAGAGTGAACAGTGTGCTGCTGCGGCAAAGAAAGCCAGCAGGATGTTGGGTTGCATCAACATCAACATGGGCATTGCCAGCAAAGATAAAGAAGTCATTAGCCCACTCTACTCAGTGCTTGTCAGGCCACACTTGGAATACTCCATTCAGTTTTGGTCCCCACTATGCAAAAACAGGTGGACAGGCTGGAGAGGGTCCAGAGAAGGGCCACAAAGACGATCAAAGGACTGGAAAGCCTGCCATACAAGGAAAGGTTGAGAGAGCTGGGTTTGTTCAGCCTTGAAAAAAGAAGGCTTAGGGGACACCTTATCACCATGTTGTAGTATTTAAAGGGTGGCTACAAAGAAGAGAGAGACTCCCTTTTACAAGGAGTCACACGGAAAAGATGAGGATAATAAGTTTCTCCTAGGGAAATTCTGACTGGACAAGAGAAAAATTTTTCACAGTTACAACAATCAGCCATTGCAATAATCTTGCCATGTGGTGGACTCCCCAGTACTGGACATGTTTAAGATTCAGCAGGACAGGGTGCTGGGCCATCTTGTCTAGACCATGCTTTTGCCAAGAAAGGTTGGACCAGATGATCCTTGAGGTCCCTTCCAACCTGGTATTCTACGATTCTGTGACACAAATATTAAATATATACACACACACACACATATATATGAATATATATATAGAATTATCTCATATATAGAGAACTGCATGTATAGAACTATCGTAAAAAAACAGTCCACAGCTTAAAATAAATTGGTGTAATTGTGAAGAACATTATTTTTGTAACAGGTCTCAGGAAATATATCTTTCCTTATATAAGGGTGACTTCCAGAAACATTTTATTCTCTTAAAATTCTGTTTTTAGAATCCAAACCATTATGCATCTTACCTTGATAATCACTTGGATTTAGAGAAGTGGTACGGACATATACATGGGATTTAAGTTTTTCTTGATGTATAGCTTGAGTATCGATTTGCAGTACCTTCTTTAAGGACAGGACTTCATATGTAATGAATACAAAACCTCTTTAAATAAAATAAAACTGCATATGAATATTAATTTTTAAAATTATGATGGCAAAAATATCTTAATCATTTTTGTATCAGTCATCCAGATTTTAACAAAGACATAATAGTCTGCAGCCTATTTTAATTTAGTAAAGCAGAGAAAAGACCTTAAAATATTTAAAATCAGTAATAACTACCAGAAAATATGGTTCAAAACTATATTCTATCATGACTAAATGTCCCCTAATATTGTCATTTTTGAAAGATACATAAATTAAATTTTAATATATACATAAGTTACACATATGCTTGTCAGTTACAACTCACCCTAGTATAAGCGATCCAGTTACCTTTGCAATTTTTCCTTGAAAAAATGAAAAATTCATGTCAAACAAAGTTGTGTGCATCACCTCAATATAAACATAGTTAGCATTTGACTACCAGACAGTAAGGATTCCAGACATTAAGAGTAAGCTTTTAAAAATTTTTCTATTGCTCTCTGGCTTTCAGTAAATCACTACCTGTTCTCCTAAGCAAGATGACAAAACATGTATTTTACCAGTGCTATCTACTTTGAGTACTGCCACCTATCGATTACATTCACTGCTCAGCTGTGGGAATCAACAGTAATTTTTCTCTGCCTGCATAACTAGCATTAATTTGGAACTCCAGATTATTATTTTAAGGAGTTACCATTTTATCACATGGCATGGATATTTCTTCAACGTATATGAATACATGCAGGAATATGTAAGCTCTTTGAAAAGTCATAGAATCATAGAATGGTTTGGGTTGGAAAGATCTTAAAGATCATCAAGTTCCAACCCCCCTGCCATGGGCAGGGACACCCTCCACTAGCCCAGGTTGCTCAAAGCCTCATCCAGCCTGGCCTTGAACACCTCCAGGGATGGGGCATCCACAACCTCCCTGGGCAACCTGTTCCAGTGTCTCACCACCCTCATAGTGAAAATTTCTTCCTAATGTCTAGTCTAAATTTACCTCTTTTAGCTTATACCCGTTACCCCTTGTCCTCTCACTACACTCCCTGATAAAGAGTGCCTCCCCATCTCTCCTGTAGGCCCCCTTCAGGTACTGGAAGGCTGCTATTAAGTCTCCTTGGAGCCTTTTCTTCTCCAGGCTGAACAACCCCAACTCTTTCAGCCTGTCCTCATAGGGGAGGTGCTCAATTCAATTTAATGTAATTTATAAAGCAAATAGCTGAATAAACATGTCACTTGTACCTATTTCCCTTTTGAGTCTAAGGATCCCTGTCACATTTGAGCTGTTTTTTCCAGACAAAGTCGAGCTGATTATCTGGATGTAAGGATCTCAATATAGAGAAACTCTATTATTACTAGTAGCAGCAAATCCAATGGAACATCTCTCACACATCATGAATAATTTCTTTTCCTCAGCATGAATTGGGAGATTTGCCCCACAACCCCCGTCACCAGGTTCTGTTCTTTTTTTCTTTCTATCTTTGTGACACCATAAGAATTTGGGCATGCAAATAGGAGGCAGTTACATGTTAGACAATCTAAGGAACCTGAAGGTGCACAAATCCATGGGACCTGATGAGATGCATCCGCAGGTCCTGAGGGAACTGGCAGATTAAGTTGTTAAGCCACTATCCAGAATGTTTGAGAAGTCGTGGCAGTCTAGTGAAGCTCCTGCTGACTGGAAAATGGGAAACATAACCCCTGTTTATAGAAAGGGAAATGAGGCAGACCTGGGGAACTATAGGCTGGTCAGTCTCATATCTGTGCCTGGCAAGATCATGGAGCAGATCCTCCCGGAAACTATGCTAAGGCACACGGAAAATAAGGAGGTGACTGGTGACAGCCAACATGGCTTCACTAAGGGCAAATCATGCCTGACAAATTTTGAGGCCTTCTGTGATGGGGTTACAGCACTGGTGGATAAGGGAAGAGCAACTGACATAATCTACTTGGACTTGTGCAAAGCATTTGACACTGTCCCATGTGACATCCTTGTCTCTGCATTGGAGAGACATGGATTTGACAGTCAGACCACATTGTGGATAAGGAACTGGCTAGATGGTTGCACTCAAACAGTTGCCGTCAATGGTTCAATGTCCAAGTGGAGAGCAGTGACGAGCGGTGTTCCGTGGGGTTCAGCATTGGGACTGGTGCTGCTTAACATCGTTGTTGACAACATAGATAGTGGGATTGAGTGCATCCTCAGCAAGTTTGCAAGTTTGATACAAAAGCAAGTTTGCTTTTGATCACAAAGTATTCAGAGACTTAGACCTTTTGTATAATTTAATTATGCATGGTGTTATACCATCACAGATTTTTCCTTTTTATTAACACCTCAGATCAATACATGTAAAACTGTACTTACTGATATCATTCCATGGTAGGTGTGTTTTTGTGGCTGGACCAGAAGTTCCTATTTGTCTATAGCAAAATACACAGTAAGCAGTCACAGACATTCTGTATACTAAAAAAAAAAAAAAAAGTCATTATTGATTTTGCAGCAGAAAATCTGTAGCAATTTTCTTGCCTATCCTTGTACAGCAAAGGTCATTACAGCAAAGGTCAAGATTTAGAGCAAAGGTCACAATAAACCATATTTATTTGATTTCACTCCACATAAAATGTTCTAATTAAAGAAGTCTATAAACTCCTCAATTTAATAGGCTGCATTTCAATTACAATAAAAGTTTAAAGCAGTTTTTCATAAAATTATGTGTTACTGTTGATTTTAGTGAGTACATATCTCCAATTAAGTTCTCTGCTTGTAGGTCTCCTTTCCTACTCCTTAGTAGCTCCCCTTTAAATACCAGATACAGTCATATCTCCATTAAGACATTACTCATGGGCTTTAATACAACTCAGCAACCAACTTCTTTTAAAGCTCATAATTGACTACTTTAGCAAGCAAGCTCCAAGAACCGCTACGTATTTTTGCCTTTAAAGGGCAAATCAGACTAATACTTCAAGAACTCTACAGTTAATAAAAATAAGTATTGGTTCTAAAATGCTCTGACTCCATGGGCTTGTGAAACTCATAGGGCGTGCTTACGGCAAAACACAGCACACATCTGATTCTAGAAAAAGCCTTAAACGTGCAAAAGAATGAAAACCTAGACATAGCCATGAAAAAGAGAACCCTTTCTAAAATTAAATTGCCTCATCTTATTAATCTAAATTAATTGCCTCAGCAATTCAACACTATTCTTCTGACCTATCTATGATGCATGACACTGAACTTTCCCCATTTCACAGGTAGGAAAACGGGTTAAGACAAGCATGCTGCAACTTCCTTACAGGTTCTAGATACTACCTTGCCTCTTTGAACAAGTGGGACTATTCAGGAGGGACCATAAAGGAGCCATGCTCTTTAGCTCACTGATCAAGCATCTTAACCACTGCACAATGAAGTCCAAGTAAAGTATAGTTATATTAGTGAATCACTGAAAACCAAGGCAATTTAGGCTAGGCAAAAGCACCAATTCCTGTTTCTACCACTCACATATATTTACCATTTTATGCATTAGCAAATGTTACTGCCTTTACATTTGATTTATATAAGAAAAAACTTACCTAAAGTTAGGAAAATACACAAATTTGCTTTGGCAACCCACAACAATCAAATTCTGTATGTTACTTTTGCTGAAGACTCAAGTCTTAACAGATAGCGTAAGTCTTAACAGATAGCGTATTAAGTGCAAGAATTATGCCAAAATCCACAAAGAACATTAAACTTCTATAACAATCACAAAATACAAAAAAACCTGTTGCTGCACACACTGCAGAATATGAAATTCATATTTTATGACAGGTGAAATTTTAGTGTCTGCATTGATACACTTATGCTGCCTGAAATACTGAATTAAGTTCATTTGTTTATACAGATTTAAAACCACACCACTATCTATCATATATTTAAAAATTATTATGTTGGAAATGGGGGCATCCTTATTAAATGTCAAATTAAGTCTGTATCACCACACCAACAACTAACTCACAATGTTAAAATGTCATGTGTATAAATCTTGATCACTACATCTGACCTTGAAATAAGGGAGCCCCTGATGTTCTCCTTGAATTTAAAGGTAATCTCTACAGACCACTTTTAATGTCAGTGTCCAATTTCTCTAAACAAGGGGACTTGTTTGTTCCCTTCCATTAGAAGGTCTTTTCTCTTTCCCTGTTTCCTACAATGGTTTATTTTTTCCTCATTCTCATGCTTGTGTTTGGGAGATTTTGGAAAAATGTCAGCATGACCCCAGGACCAGCACAATCATAACCAACAACTTTTTTTGTCTTCTGTAGTTTCAGTATCATGCTTACCATTCACTTCAACAGAGCACACAACACTATGAAAGGCTCTTAAGACGTTAATAATGTCAGTAAAAGAAACTGTAGCAGTTCCTTCTCCATCTTTACTCGCAGCACCACAGTACTCACATGTACTCTTCCACCCAACCCGTCTGTAACTGCAATGAACACGCAGTTCAGTGACAGCAGGTGCGACAACTCCCCGAACTCAAAACATGCATCCGCACACCCGAGCGGGCACCACTCCCGTGTGGCCAGAACACCCCGCTCAGGCTTGAGAGCGCCTATGCTCGGGTATATAAAACAAAATGCCAAAAGCCCCGCGCTGCCCCGTTCCCCAGCTGGTTCAGGAAGCTCTACGGCTCCGGCAGGGCCCGTGCCGATGGGGCTGTGTGGTGACAACCTTCCTGTCACCACCGCCGCGCGGGGCAGGAGCGCTGCTGCCGCACCACTGAGCTGCATTAAAAACAAAACCCCAAAAAACCCCAATTTTGGGCAACACCGTATCTAAATGTCCAACGAGCAAAGCGGAGATAACACTGTGTCTCTTTCCCAAAGGAAAAACCCTATCTGCAGAGAGCAGGGGAAGCCTAAGGCACCGCTACCGTCTGTGGAGGTTTTTAACAAGCGGGGGCTCCCTCAGGGCCCCTCCTCGCCCGTTAAATAAATATTAAAGCGGGAAAACACACCGCAAACCCCCTGAAGCAATCAAGCACCTCACTTCGGCGGGCGGTGACGGCGGCGCTAAGATCCCCCGTGTCCCGCCCCAGAGCCCGACCCTCACCGCGCCCGCCCCGCCCCCGCCGGCCGCCATTACCGTGCCCCCTCACCCTCCCCGGCAAACGCCGCCGCTACCTTCCGCTTCCGCCTCTCCTGCCCGCGCCCGGCACCGGCGCCTACGCGCTTCTGTGACGCCATCACACTGCAGGCGGCCCAGCCAATCCGGAGGCGATGCCGGGAGCGGAGGCGGGAGAAGGGAAGGCTGCGCATGCGCTGCTCCTAGTGGGGGTGGTGGCTGCGCCGGCGGTGGTGGCAGAGGTGAGGCGCGGGTAGGATTGGAGCCTTTGGGATCAGTGGGACCGGCTGGTTGGGAACTGCCTCTGGCTGTCTCAGGGACAGGTTTGGGCTCGTTCCCTCTGCCCAGGCCGCCTTTCGCAAGGCGGCGGCTCGTTTCCGGCGGCAGCAGGGCCGGTAGCCGGCCGGAGCTGCCCTGGCTGCTCTCGGTGGTATGAGGAGAGGCCTTGGAATTTCCCAGCTCGGTGCCGCACCTGACCCGGCCCTGCTGCCTCTCTCCCCAAGCCCCCGCGGCTCGGGCTGACAGGCGGGCAGCAGTGCTGGGCAGGGGGAGGTGAGCTGTGTTGAAGGATCGCTGCGTTCAACCCGGGCGTTGTTTCTTTTTCTTCCAGATTGCCGCTCTTCACGTGTGTGCGCCTCCCAAAGCAGGAGTTGTTCTTGTCACCTTCTTCCTTTCGGCGGTTGTAAGAGCACTGAGAAGATGGTGAATGTTCTGAAAGGGGTTCTGATTGAATGGTTAGTGACGGTACTTAGTTTCTCGTTGTGTCAAAGTGTGCTTATTTCCTTAGAGATGGAAATATTCCAAGTAACTTAAGAGTCTAGACCCTCCCCCCAAAAAATAGTTGTTGAGGGGAAGGGTGATGATGAACAAGTAGACAAGAGAAGTGTGCGGTCTTTGGCAGGAGGCAGTTGTAGGTAATCCTAATTCCAAACTCCTTTTTTCTTTTCAATATATTGTTTTCCACTTATGCTTAACCATTAGATGTTCCCTCTTGTTCTTTATGCTGCTTAAAAATAGTGGGTTTTTTTCTTGTTTGTGAGCATGTGTTTCTTTACTGATTCTAGAGGATGATGAAATAACCTTTCATCCTTTCTTTCCTGTATTTTTTATCAACTCCAGTCCAAATTCTATTCAAAGTTGATGTGTGGCTGTTTGTAGATCATACTTGAAAGCAATATGCTTTGAGTTTGTAAATGTAAGCTTTTGATGTATGCACAGTAAATATCACAGAATCACAGAATGCTAGGGATTGGAAGGGACCTCGAAAGATCATCTAGTCCAATCCCCCTGCCGGAGCAGGAACACCTAGATCAGATCGCACAGGAACTCATCCAGGCGGGCTTTGAATGTCTCCAGAGAAGGAGACTCCACAACCTCTCTGGGCAGCCTGTTCCAGTGCTCTGTCACCCTCACCGTGAAGAAGTTTTTCTCATATTCAAGTAGAACCTCCTATGTTCCAGCTTGAACCCATTGCCCCTTGTCCTATCCCTGGATGTCACAGAGAAGAGCCTGGCTCCATCCTCCTGACACTCGCCCTTCACATATTTATAAACATTGATTAGGTCACCCCTCAGTCTCCTCTTTTCCAAGCTAATATGTTTTCGTACAATCTGAATCAGATAACTGGTTACCTCCAAAGTAAAAAGAAGCATCAGTCAAGATATGTGGGGTCATTGCATAACATTGTATGACATATATTTCTGCTGTACACTTAAAGTATAAACATATTAACAGATTAAAACTGCACAAAAGCAGAAGAATTTTGAACCTCTTGTGATGTGCCTGCATGGTGCGTATAGCTGTGATCTTGCAGCAGCTAACTTCTGAGCTGACTGGACATTAGCCAGCTGAAGTCTCGATGTCTAATGGCTATGTGTGAGCAGCTCAGAGCCTAAACTCTCCTATAACAAAAAGTCTGTTTTCTCACATTTGGCTCCATGCACAAGAAATTGCTTGTCTGCAGCTGACTATGTAAAGAAGCCCAGAGCAGAATTCTTGACCAAAAAGGCAAGAAGTTCTAAAATCTCAAGCAGTTTATATTTTATTGTCCACCTTATGTGTTTCTTTTATGCATACCTAAAGATTTGTGTGTTTTTATTCATCTCCATGGCCGCATCCCACTTAGTATTAGCATGGAACTTAATCATTGTTCCTGGAAGGGAAGGGAATTTTCTGCTAGCAAGTCTACAGCATTTGTTATGCCATTAGATATTTTCAACAGCCCCCTGGAAAACTGGCTTTTGAGTTGGTTTTGCTAGCTCTTGGTGGTTTTGTTTGTTTTCTCCCCACCTTTGCATAAGAGTAACCCATGATTGGGCACAAAATTCCATCCTAGGAGAAGAGTCGGAATTACTATAAACCAGTCCTCTATGTGCACTTCAGATACAAGCTTTTTACAACCCAGTTTTCTGAGGATGTTTAAAGTACCAAATAGACAAGGAGTGGAAAAAAAATAGACACTTCTGAATGTGTAAATCATGCAAATAAAATAGTGAAATGTTGTGCAGGCCTCTCTTTTCTGTACTCTTCCAATAAATAGCTAAACTTTTCAGAAGACACCATATGAAGGATTATAATCTTTAAGTACTGTAGTGAGATTGGTGTTTCTGCTGTGGCATACATCTACTGTCACTGATTACAGTTCTGTATGTAGATTGTGTGAAAACCAGTCTCTGAATACTGCCTAACATCATACAGGCTGCTCACACCAGCTAGGACAAAAGCTCATGCCATCTAGTACTACTGATGTGAGTCACTCAAGTACAGCTGAATGATACAAGGTAAAAATGAGCCCTCCTGCCACTCATCCAAAGGGGGATGTGGAAGAGTGCTGGGAGCCACATAGTTCTGGTATCTGATTTTTCTCAGCTTTTCTGTTTCTCTTCTTACATGCTAGAGCATGTAAAATACAGCTCTTCTAAAGAAGCGATAGCTTCCAGACTTTTCCATTCTCCTTTCCTGAAAATTACTTTGTACTTTGAAAACTCATCTTACTATAGTCATGCTTTTGAGGCTAATATTAAAGGTTATTTTTTGAGTTGCTGTCAGGGGAAGGGTTTGGTCTCAGAGGGGGTGTCTTTGCACCATATATACTTTTAGGTAAGGGAGAATCGATCCTTGTACTGTATTTAAAAGAGAGATTAACAAAGGAATTATTTTTAGATTTACTATGTTATTAAAAAATTCTTTTTGAGAATTACTTTGTTGCCGAAACAACTATGTTCTTAATTTTTGAAAGTGTCCTGAGCTACCTGATACCAATTACCTGTATTTCTTTCACATATTCTTCACCAGTTGCAGTCAAAGAGCATTTTTTTCCTGTTTTGTGAAAACTAGTATCAGAATAATATTGTCTGAATTCTTCAAAAAGTCAGTGGATCAAAGTGCTTATATTTTGAAGCCACTTTATCTACTTACTTGATATAATATAGCTGTTTCAGTTACCTGTGATTTCCTTGCTTCCAAAATGTTTTATTCTAAACACTTCAATTTAACTTAGAAGGTGACATCATGTAAAAGAAAGACCGTTCAATTATGGTGTGATGAATGTACAATTCATACATGACCACTTTCTCTGTGCTATACTAATCTGAGTAAGATCTGTGTTCTCCTAGGTTTTGATTACCCTTAAACAAAAATATGCTTTAAGAAAACCTGTTTTTCTGGTGCTGTTGCTGAAGATAGAAATGTGAGTTCAAAGTTGCCTTATTGTGTTGGGTTTTTTTTAAGCTACTTTAACAGCATCACGGGGGCACTTCTCTGCTGATCAAGCAGCCAGTTCTTCTCATTATCTCATTATCAGTTCATTTTTATCTCTGAAGTAACCCAAGCAATTGCTATTGTGAAAGAGAAAACTTTTGCAAAAGCTTCATAAACTTATCTAAGTTGCGAGCAGCTCTTAAGATTACTATGAATTTTCTAAAGAACTTTGGGAGTGTTTTCAAATGGTGGGGTTTTCTGTTTGTTCTTAACTGTATCTTATTACAATGAGGTTGGATCTGATGTGTGTTTATCTCTACAGTGATCCAGCAATGAAGCAGTTTCTGCTTTACTTGGATGAGTCAAATGCATTGGGAAAGAAGTTCATCATACAAGACCTGGATGAAACTCATGTCTTTGTATTAGCTGAGTTGGTTAACTTCCTTCAGGAGAGAGTGGGCGAGTTAATGGACCAGAACTCTTTTCCTATTACTCAGAAGTAAAAAGACTAGAGAAATGAGATTACTGCGAGTTTTGGAAGAGTGAATTTCAATAGCTTGGGTTGTTACTGTTTTAATAGATACACTGTAGTTAGTCAGTTCTACATGGAGATGGCTACTCTAGAAAATGGATGATTTTCATAGACAGAATACTCTTGAATTGGATTTTATTTCTTATTTTGAAAGATTATTGTATCCTTATTGAAATCCTTAGAGTGATACACTTGAGAACTTGCTTAGAGATTTTTTGATGCATGCTCTCTGTTTTTCCTTTAGGATTTTTATCTTGCAAGATGGTATGACCCAAAAATTAAAGTGCTGTTTCTGTACTGGAATGCTATATGAACTCCTCTGATATGTTATATTCCTGCAGAATTGATTAAATCTAGTTATAGTGTGACTGATAGAATGTAAAGAATGTCTATTAAAATATGATCTGTGCTTGATGGAACATCTTCATAAGTTGAAGGCATGGTCAGATACTGCTTTAACTTAATGGATTTTATACACCAAAATTAAAGTTGGTATGAGTTTTCTTTTTGGTTTGGGTTTTTTTTGTTTGTTTTGGTTTTTTTCCACAAACATTTTACTAATGCCCGATACTACCTGCCTACATTTACCACAGCTATGCTTTCTGTGTTGTTCTGGGTCTGGGGAGTGGTGGTGGTTATCTTGGAGTATGAGGTGGGGATACAGGGGGATGGGGAGAACAAAATCTGTTATCCCAGATCATCACATTCCAATTGTAAACTGATTATTTGCATATCAATAATAGCAAATTAAAGGGGTAACAGACATGGGAGAGCAATACTTTAGATATAAGTGCTTGGTTTTTTCCTCTAAAGCTAGTACCTAATCACAATAAGCTAAGTGATCAGGAAGGGGAAATAAAGACTTGGTTGCTCTACCTGTGAAGAAGAAAGCCATTTGGGGTTTTTTGGGGTGTTGGGGTTTTTTTCCTCCCCTACTGCACTTTGCTGCAAAGAAAAAGCCTCATAGTTTCATAAGGTGTTTTTGTTTTTTTTTTTTTTGACACTGTTTGTAACTCAGTATCTCAGACACTGGCTTATTTAGTA
The DNA here is from genome assembly GCA_011057875.1 of Pterocles orientalis. Lineage (NCBI taxonomy): Eukaryota > Metazoa > Chordata > Aves > Pterocliformes > Pteroclidae > Pterocles > Pterocles orientalis. The sequence goes on from WKFP01015363.1 coordinate 1,229,205, forward strand.
AGTCAGCTAGTACATGATAATAAAACCTGTGAAGATTTCTGTCTACAAATGTGGCAGACACAAATTACAGAAACAAGAAGAATAACTGGTATTATGTTTTCTCTTATCCTACATCCTACTCAAAATAGTAAAATTTATTGCATATTTAAGTAATCATTTATAAATTAAAGACTGCTAGGATATTACTTCAAAGAGAACCTTGGTTTTCAGAGCTCTTCATGTACATCAGATAGATGCCATCTTTCTGTCTTTGGGGGGAAAACAAGTCAAAATAGAAAGGCTTTTATAAGGAACAGTTTTCTTTACTGATTCTCTCGCCGTTGCTTTTTTTTTTTTTTCTTGTCCAGTAGATATCAGAGCAGTTGGTGTTTCTGGTTTTGGGTTTGGTTGTTTTTTTCCAGGAATAGGGAAACTTCAGGAGAAAGTTTCATTAGTTGTTGTTAATCAAAAAGCTATCCAAAGAAAGTTCTGCAAAATTACATATATTCAGGCTCGCATGGGTGAGCCAATAGCCCTGTGGAATTTAGTTTCATGTAGTTTCTAGTGCCCTGCCTTCTCTCTGGCTGTATAGAACAATGGGGTTTGGTCCAAGTAGTTTCATCTTTCTTTTACAAGTGGATGCTTCCCTAGTCATGTAGATCAAGAACCAGCTACGCATCTTCACTTGAAGTAAAAAGTTGAAATATTTTATGAATGGTTTATGATTCTTACCTCTTTCTTGAGACTGGTCAAACATTGACCTCATAACTGTTCTTTTGTGGAAGATTATTGGATGCTCATTTAATGGAAAGATAAATCAGTCTTAACATGGCATGATGGCTTAATGCAATTTATTTTAAAGTGTCTTATATCCTTTATTTGGAATCCTTGTTTATTTTCCATCCAAATTTTGATGAAAGGTAAACGATCCCTTACTCTCTCTTCAAATGACAGTATTTGAAAAGTCATGTTAGAATTAAACCTGTTAAGCTTCTTCCTATTTAGTAGGTCTAGTGCTACATTTCTATTGTGATTTTCCTTTTAAGGAAAATAAGTCTATGATAAATTTCTTGCAGTTCTTATCTTTTACTCCTGGTTAATTGTATGGCTATATTGTTGCATTACCTGTGTTTTAGCTTATATTTCCAGTTATGTTTCTGTTCATAAATGGCTTATGTAATACAGAGGGATAGAAATTCCAAAATGTATAAACAGTTAGGCATGCATGCTCATACTCTTTGCTCTCAATCTTTTTTGAGCAAACGTTTTTATGGATTTTAACATCTAAACCTGTCAAGACTTATATCCTTCCTGCACCTAAACAGGTCTAACTGATTCTATGATGGAAGAGTAAACAAAAGATATAAAGAAGCAAATTATCTCCTTATTGGGTCTAAGGAGCTGAGTTCTTTGTGGTTTCTAGGGAAAAAATAGTCTTGAATCATGTAGTGTATGAAGGAAATGCAATGAGGAAGCTTTTAGAACTTGAGTATGTATATGTATTAAAAAAAACCACCAAACCACCCAAGGGTTTCAGGGATTGAATAAACTTCGACCCCAGAAAGCTTTTTTTTTTTTTTTCAATGCATATAATAATTTAACTTACATGCTTTTAAAAATACATACATATATATGTGTGTGTGAAAATAAAAAGTAGATACTAGCTTCAAACATATCAAGAAATTCTGAGTTAACATTTAGACCTATGGATTTTAAATGTTTTTGCTGGCTTTCATTTAGGTGTGAAATGTTATTGGTGAGTGGAGCTTGGAATGAAACATTGTGTTAAGAATGTTTCTTTTTTTAAGGCTAGAAGCATTTGAGAACAAAAGGTTAAGGAGATCTTAAGTATATGCATGTTTTGCTAATAGAGTTGGTATGGTGAGAACAGTAGCTCTTGCTGTATTTGGAGTTATATGTGTTAAGTTAACATTCCCATCCATAGGTAGTAAGTTAACTTTTTTTTGCTAGTGTCTGGCATAGGGACTATACTCTGCTCAGGTCCTGCTTGAGCAGCAAAAATAGAGCTTGAATGACAGACAACTTGTTGCTTCTTGTTGAAGCAGCAAATTCTATCTTGATGGGCTTTCACTGCTAAGGGTTGAACTGGTGCTTCACTTTTTGCTTTCAGTCTGAGCTGAAAGTATCTTGTCTACTGGAGGAAGAGCGTGGTAGAATAATTACCTAAAGGATACTTATTTGAACTTAATTTCTTACTTGCTACTTATTTTTACTTAAGTCGCAAGCTTTTTTAGAGCTCACTTGTTTGTGTTTTGTGATGTAAACAGTTGCTCTGGATAGTTACTGTTACTTTGAACAGGCTTATAAATCCTGTTAATTTCATTAACACAAATGCAGAAGCTAAAGAGTAATATTTGACAGAAAGATGTGAGGGATCTCTAAAGCAGGATAAGAGAATTTGAACAATGCAAAGTATTTATGTTAAATGGGAATAGAGGGGTGGAAACTGAAAATGCAGCTTCCTACTGAAATAAAGCAATAGCACCTCATTTTTTATTTAAAATTACACTGTTTGGTGTTTTGTTTTAGCCTCAGGTTTTTTTTTTTTATTAATGGTCTTCAAAGAAAGATGTGTAGTATGACCATAGTGCACCACAAAAGCAAATAAGCCTAAATGCTGTCACATATTTAGATACTTTTGGAAGTTGTGGAATACGCTAATTCTGGAAGGTGGGTTTTTTAACATGGTGGTTGGCAGCATGATGAAGATCACCCCAAGTTAGTCAGTATATATAGGGATTATTATTAATTTCTTAGCTTGTTACCAACACATAAATCCCCTTTCCTTCTCTCCAGTTCAACAGTTAGGCCGGGGAGAATAATTATCCAGTGCAGTAAAGGAGGAAATAACCAACAATCAGTAGAGAGAATGGATGTGGCCTCAAGAAGGGAAACTGTATTGAAAGAAAATGGAGGATGCTTCAGGGAATCGCACCATTTTACCTGAGAGAACCCACACTGAGTGGATTTAACTTTGTAGTTAAACTGCCAGTGCTGCTTCATAAAAAGATAGGCATCTGAATCCATTTGGAATGAAGAACAGTAAGAGTGGTTTTGTTTGTTTATTTAGAAATTTAACGTGCTTATAGTGGTAGTTAGGGTTTTGTTCTATGTAGCACAGTGGTGAGAGCTAGATGGCCGGTGGGATGTGCTATACAAAAAATTCTCCACATGCTGTTGTACATTAAGAAATCCTATTTTACAGTCTTTCCAGAATTGTAGGGGGTATTCAAAAGTGTATCTTCTGATTTTTTTTTTAATGTGATGTAACAACAGATTTTACTGTTTTTTCTCACTCAAGTTACTTCTGCAGGGCCACCTCAAGTATACGAGAACAAACCAGAGAACATGTATTTTATGCATGGACAGGGTTGTTTACTGTGAGCTGAAGTAAACAGGATTATTTACGGTGAATTGAAGATAATGGTATTTCATGGTGTCATTATAATGACTTGTTTGAACTTTTCTTAGTTGACATCATCACCGTGAAAGTGTTCTCTGTCAGCCCCTAGGTGGAGCTTGGAAAGGTAGGGCTCTAAAAACTCTATATAGATAGATATAATCAACAAGACTTTTAATCATGTAAACCAACACAGTCTGAGAGGTATATTTTGCTCTTCCATCTAGGCAGTAGGTCATTGTAGAAAACAGTAGGCTTTTGTACTAAATCTTTTTGCAGTTCCCAGTCTCACAGCAGATTCTAATTCTTTTCCTACACTGACTCATTGATTATCCCACAAATGATCCAATTAAAGCTGGTGGAGGTGACTGTGAAATGAGGCATTACTCAGTATGTCAGAATTGGGTGATCATGTTTGTTGGGTAATGCAGGCTTTGGCAAGTCTTACATGTGCTATAGAAAATAAATAATTCAATAAACTGGGGAAGTTCATAATGATGGAAGAACAAATTCTTCCTAAACTAAGTCATCTTTGGTCTTACGACTTAACAACTAATAAGAAATTTTAAAAATTGGGTCTCTGATAGAAATATGATGTGGAGTTTTAATGTGGAATAGAAGTAATATTTTACCCTTTTTTTTTAATACGAAGATTTTCAGGACTGAAGACTTAACAATTTGAAGGCAGACCAGTAAGGGGAGCTCTTACCAATATTTTAAACTGCTTTTTTAAAAATTGCTGCAGCATGGGCAATGGTGGGTGCATGTTGTTCTTTGGAACATTATCATTTTCCTCTCTGGATATGCTTTCAGCTGGAGATGAGCATTCAACTTCAAAGGATCCTTCTAGAAAGATATTTGCAGTAAGAGATTTTGGAATGTAGACTCTTTAGCTCTGAAATTACTTAGCTGTTTAGTTAGCCAATGTTTTCTTTCTATGCTTAGGTGCACAGTCCCGTTACTTTAAAGTGATGTGTCTGAAATGTGGTCTTCCCTTCAGATGTTACTCGTAGGTCTGTGTATCTCCACACCACTAGCCTGTTTTAGGAGTTGCTCTGTATTAAGTTACATCACTTTTAGTGAGCATAAATCACAGAAAGCCATTGTTGTTACAGTCAGAAGTAACTTCTATGAAGGTTTTTTCCTCTTTCTCATTGTACAAAATGCATATGTTTTAGGGTACCTGTTCCTCAGTGCGCATGCACCATACCATCTGGAAGACATGTACAAGAACTATTCAGTCTCTGCATCTGTATCCCGAGGGTGGTTTAATAGTACATAGAAAGTTTTTCCCTGATTACCCCCAAAAGTGAATAGCTTTATTTATTTACACTTATATAAAGGTGAAATTCATCATGTTCCTTAAACAAACAAAAAACTCATAATACCTGCCAATTAAGTTTTAATATGAGAGGGGAAAAAGCCCTACTATTTTGAACATCAGTGGTTGTATTTTTCATATAGATAGGAAAGGGTAATTTTCTCTCCTTTGGTGTGTAGCAGTAATAAGATTAACTGCAGAATAGAAACAGACTATAAGATTGCTGTCCAGTGAACAAATTAAGTGTGAAAACTTTAGAGTATTATTGTTAGCTTTTGGCTTTTTTGTGCTTGAGCAATTCTAGATGTTAGTAACAACAGCAAGTATAAGGTCCCTGGATGAGATCTCATTTTCAGATTCCTATTTTTCTTTTACCAAAAGAAAAGCAGGCTCATAATACCCACGCAGAAATGCGCTTGAACACACAAAAAAAATCCATCCAACAACAAAACTCTGACAGATAATTGATTAGCCATATAAGCTAGCGTCTCAGGAAAGAAACAGCAAGCAATCTAAAGTCTGGATGACTATTGACTGAAGGAGATGGCTGTCAGAGCTATACGGTTGTTCACTTTTTTTATTACAAGAAAGATGGACCCAGTTGTAAATAATGGGATGTGCAAAGTGATGGGTACATTTGCAGCTGTGAAGAGATCACATTATAAATAAGAAAGTATTACACATTTCTGCAGTGTTGGCATAGCTGACACACTGTCAGCAGTGAGAGGTAAACGAACAAAGCAAACCTTTATAATCTGTCAGTGTTTTGTGTGTTGTGTTCCTGCTGTTTTGAAGCTAGAGGGGTGAGGTAGGATGACAAAGGAGAAAGGAGGTAGGAAAGATGGGGAAGGAGTATTTTAGGATTGTAACTAGCATTTCCTGTTAATTCTGATCATAAGGAGCATAAGGATCATAAGATCATAAGGAGCATAAGGACAAAATTAAGGGAGATTGCACTCAATTTTAATTTTGTATCCAAAAATGTACCTGCCATTTCCAAGAACTTAATTGGTGTACAGAAGGTCCTGTATTTATCATTAGAGACAATACATCACAAGGACAGGGAGAGCAAGTTTTCTTAATGTTATGCCTTTTATTCTACTTTGTTTTGGTCCTGGATGGGACCACTTTTCTGTGTGGAATGATAGTGTAATTTTGCTTCTTTTTAATTTCTAGATTCTCCTACATGGGCAACTTTATTGGGGGTAAAATGTGTTTGGTATGTATGTGCTACGTATATCTTTAGGTATATAGGTATTCCAGAAGCTAGAGATTAAGCAATGATGAGTAATTCTGGAATAATGATAGCCCTCTGTAACATCAGTCAGCTTGAAATTAAGATATGAAAGAAAAATCCCTCTTCAGCTGTAATATGAAGCATGCTCCCTCTATTTGATTTTGCTTTTGGTCTAAACTGAGGCTAATTATATCTTTTAATTTTGGGAAAGTTATAAAGTTAGTATAATATTTAAGAAAAAAGAAGCTTGGTTTCTTAAGAAATATTTGAAATGGATATTGTCAGGCTCAGCCATGGTGAAGTCAGTGTGACAGAGGACTGTGACAGCTTTTTGCTGCTGGCCAAGTTGCCCTTTGGGCAAAGGCAGCTGCAAACAGCATTTGAGAGGAGCAGGAGAGTAGGGATGAGGAACAGGCAAAGCTAAGCATCTGAACAAATCTGTCAGGAGGACATGGGATCCTGAAGTCTTGTAGCTAGTAAATGTTTCCCCTTTTGGCTTGGAGTAGTTTTTTTTTAAAAGCCATTTCTGCTTACTTAGTCTGCTGTGTGACAGCAGGAGCCATAAGGAGCTATGGGAAGTGCGAAGGATGCATTGTGGGGGTGTATGTGTTTCAGCAGGTGGTTCCTAAAGTTGTTTGCTACTAGACCAAGCTGAAACTGCTTTTTCCATATGCAGAGTTATTCTAGCTCGTATCTTTTTAAAAATGTACTGCACAAAACAAAAGAATCTGTGAAGATGCTGTAAGAACTTGTATTGTTCAGCAGCCTGATACCTTGCAATTTGAAACAGTGAAGGAGGCTTTCATATAGTGGAATTTTTCATTATTGTCATAGTCATGTGAAGCTCATAACCAAAACAAGTCATAGAAAGAAAGAGAGAAGACTGATATAAATGGCCTAAGATTAAGACTGGTGGTCAGACATTGGCAACACTTCATCCTTGCTCAAGCTTGAGATTAATCATTTGTGCCAATATTTTAAAGTTTCTACTAGTCCGAAGGCTTGCCTTGGGACATCTAGGGTGGAAACGTAAATTGGATATGCTGGAAACTTGTCACTCTTGAGTCAACAGAACGTCAAAGTCTGGATTTTTCAGTCTCAAGAACTGCTACGCTCAAACGTGACAGGTACTTTTCTCCTTTGTCCTAGCACCCAGTATGTAATGATGACAGTCATGCACATTTGTAATGTCTATGGTGACATGAAATAATGCAATAATGAAGTATCACCTACAACTGAAAGGGTGATCTACAGATTTAGTTTTCTTCTCCTTTAAAAGTACAAATATAAAAATATGAGAATAATTTGTGTGTGCACCCCTAAGTATTGAATGCAATTAATTGTAAGTATGATCTCTGGTGTCAAGTGATTGATCTTTTTTAATAAACCAGCAATTTAAATGTATGTAAACTGTGTAACAAGTGTTGAGAAATGCCAAGTCATTAGTTCCAATTTCTTGCAGATGTTGGCAAGAAAATAATTAAAAAGTAATAAATATACCAAGCAAATATTAGCAAAGCAATTAAGGGTTTGTTCATGCAAATGTGAATTTATTACCAAGTGTAGTGAACTTACTACTTGGAGTTGTTCTGCTAGCTTTCAAGACCTGATCATATGTAATACTAAGCACTACATTTAACAGTAATGTTTTTACTTCTGCCTTACTACTAGAGCTGTGAAAAATTAGTTCTCTCTGAGAAAGGAAAATGTTAACAACATTATTTCGGTGAGACTATAATTCACTTAACCAGTATAATCTAGTGGAGAAGTGAAAAGTCTGACATTTCTCTACGATCTTAAGCAGGTAGCTTTCCTTTGCTGTAGTGTAGACTTCCTTATCTGTGAAAGAGTGCTTATTTTTCTGCTGTTCCTACTAAGCAGGACTGTGACCTTGCTTTGTATTCCATCTATACAAAATGCACAATGGAAGTATCTCCTGCTCTCTGTTCGTATTAAGATGTAAGAATTCTCTAGTAAAAGTAAATGTTGGGGTACTTCATAACATACGTAGGAAAATATGCATTCAATTATTATGCTAGTGTGTTAACTTACATGTATGTATATTAAGTATTGCTGTCAATCACAGATTTAGGTCTTCATAGCATCACATCCTCACCGAAACACAATTCTGAGTGACAGGAATACTCTGTGTGTGTCTGTGCATTTGTATATGTATACACATATATGTATATAAATACAGACAAAAATAAACTGTGTGTATGTGTGCTCATATATGTGTATATGCAGTGTGTGCATAAAATCACTGCAGCTATAGTTTGCTTACCTTCTGGGAGAAAGATACCCTTCCTTGCCCAACAATATTTCTTACAATTTAGGGAGGAAGGGGATGCTTTTGCAGTCCTTGCACCGAGTAGCATCACTGTAAGCAGGTGGTGGGGTTCTCAAAGGGGAGCAAACATAGGAAATTGGGGTGCTAATAAGGATAATCAGACCTTTCACATCTGGAATTTGTTTTGTGTCATTCTATAACTGGGATTGAAATGATCAGTGAGATCCCTAATCAGGCATTCATGAAAGTAAGGGGTTTTTTTTTTTTTTTTTTTTTTTTGTATATAGAGCTGCTGTATATCATTGTATTATATTTTGCTACAACTGCAAAACCCCTCAATCAGTATGTATATTAATCATATTCTTGCAGTGTATTTTCTTACTGTTAAATCTAGATTGAAATTATTTCTTCAGCTGATTAAAAGGACTTAAATATTTGATCGTGTTCCTTTACAGGGCTACCCACTGCAAATGCAAGTATCTTGCTGTAATTATGTTATTTTTTAAGAATTAACATTTGATTTTTGCAACAGTCTCTCTGTTGTACTTTCTGCTATGGAGGGTAATAGTACAGAGGATACTCATTTGGGACTCGGGTAATAAACTTGTTAGAATTCTGGTGCTTAAAACCTTGAATATTTTGATGGCTTATCTCTTACTCTTTCATATTTTTCAATAACTCTTTATTTTTGTATTTGAATGTCATCTCCATTGAATTGTGGAAAAAAAAAGGGTTTGCTTAAGCTTTGCTGTGCTGTCCTCTTACTTGAACTGCTCTTGGAAATGATAAGAGGTTTTGAAGAATCTCTCTATATATGGCATGGGTCTCTGTAGCTTTAAGCTAAAAAAGATATAAATTTATATCTCAGCCATTAAAGCATTTATCTGAAAAGCCTGGGGACCTTGGAAGTATTTTCACCAGCTGCTATTTATTTGAATATTCTAATACTGAGAAAGTTATTATTAATTGCTTTTTTTATATTGTAGACATATTCAAAGGTCTCACTTTGAACTAGGGTTTCATAAGGCTAAACTTCTTACGAAGTACATAAAGGGGCCTAACCTGATGTAGCAAATGAAATGGGCAAAAATGGACTGTGTTTGTTTAATAGAAACATATAGAGTCATGTCTGTCTCTCCTGTCCTTTCTCTGTACCCATTTCAAGTTTATCATTCTTCAATATAATTGAACACAACTGTATGCAGAATTCTAAGTCAATTCTTCACAGTACGAGTGCAATAGCGTTCATATTCCAGATCTCTCTTAGAAAAAACTCATTTGATTCTTCCCCCCGGTAGTATTAGCCTCTTTCATGATCTCATCAGATTGATTCCTTATGTATTGTCTGTTGATGATTGGCAGATGCAGAATTTTCTCCTCCTCTCTTTTCAGTTGATGCCTTCAGTTTAAAATGAACATTTGTAAGTCCTTCAGTTCATTATTTTGAACTCTGTACTATCCTATTTCTTCCCGTTTTTTAATTAGTCTGCTTCTGTGGGTCATCCATTCTTTTCTGAATTATATATATTCTGTCTCTAGTCTGTATTGTTGACTCTCATGTTTGTGTCATAAGCAAGTTTTATTAGCACACTCATGTTTTTGTTCTAAAGTCAAGTAACAAAAATATTAAAAAGGTCAGTATTGTGACTGATTGTTCAGGGGCTCCATTTATAGTGTCTCTTCAGTCTGTTTTCTTCGGAGCACCATCCACTGACATCCTTATTAGTCCCCATCCCTTCTCTTCAGTTTAATTAATATCTTGGGTGGCACCATTTGAAATACTAAGTAAAGTTAAACAGAAAATATACACATATTTCTCTTGTTTAGCACATCAATTTTCTGAAGAAGAAAAAAATGCAAAAGTTGCATTTCTGTTCAACTTAGTGTATATTATCTCATTTTTCTATTTACCAAAGAGTCTTTGTTCTTATCTACAAAGCCTTACATGCCATTCACACCAGATAGATAACTCTGAGCTTGTCTTTATTGTTCCCTTCCTTGACAATGTCTTCTCTTATATATCATAGGGTTGGCAGACTTAATTTAAAAAAAAAATTGTTGCTGCTTTTAATGTGTCAGTTCTTTCAGTATCCTGGGATGATATCTTGTTTTTCCTGTTCAGGTTACATTAAGCTCCTTGAAGAAGGGGGAGGAAAAATAGAAGTGGAAGGTTGGAGCTGCTTCTGCAACAAAAATGAGGGAGGAGGAAGCTGGAGTGAGGAGCCAGTTGAACAGAGGGTTTGGTTAATCAACAGGGAAAATAGTGGGATCTAAGTATGACGTGAATGGTATGGAATAAGGGGTGGAGAATCTCCTGGGTTAAGCTGAGACAGAGTTAAATTTCTTCATAATAGCTAGCAAGAGGCTGTGTTTTGGATTTCTGCTCAGAAGAAAGCTGATAAAAAGTGATGTTTACACGGCTGCCAAGGTCTTTCAGCTTCTCTGGCTGTCTGCAAACAGGAGAAGCTGGAAGGAGCACAGTCCCAGTGACTAGCCCAGGATTTGATCTTAGGTTCAGGATTGAGACCCAGAGTGACCAATAATCTGTTCCATAACATACACATCATGCCCAGTATATAGGTGAGGACCCTCCGGAAGATCGGACCTTTTGGTTCCAGATTTCTGGGTCATCTCGCTCCAGGTGGTCACTCTCCCAAGGCCTTCCCCCCACTCCCCACCCCAGTCAGCTCTGGGTCTGGGATGCTCGGACTGTTATCTCCTTTCTGTGAGTGCGGTTTTGGGACTCTCCCTGCTTTGGGATCGTTAGCTGGGAACAGGCTGAGCCTTGGTCATCGGGTGGGGGAGCAGTGTCACTGTGTATCACTCATTTGTATATTTGTATATAGTATTATTTTCAATATTACTGTAGTTTAGTTATTAAATTGTTCTTATCTCAACCCGCGAGTCCTTTTTTTCTCCCTTTACCCCTTTAATTCTCTCCCTGGTTGGGGTGGGGGGGTGGTTGCATGAGTGGGTGTGTGGTTTGGCCCCCAGCCAAGGGCTAACCCATCACACCTGGCTATTGTCCTCAGCAGCTGAGGAAATCCTTGCTCTTTGGGGGAATCTGCCCAGGCAGGCTGACTTGTTTCTCTTTATTGCAAGATTTGGTACATCAAAAGGGAAATGCTTATCGAATCAGCTGAGTGTATTGCTGTGTTTGCATGTGGAAAAAGTACGAGTGAATAGATTTGCATGTGAAAAAAGTGAGCAAGTTTGCCTTCGAAACTCTCCAATGCATTAAAAATGGGATAGTCAGTTATGCTGGAAATCCAGGTAGAGGTGAAGGAGGAAGCTAGAATAATGGAGACATCTACAAGAACAGTTTACCTGTTGTGACACAAGACACTTAAGTGACTATTCTAGTTCAGGTCCTGTGAGGCAGTGTTCTGCAAGATCAACTGTTTATGTCCTTTTTTTACAACACATGAAGACAATTTCCACTTTTTTATATTTCTTTTAACTTAGGGTACTTTAGTATTCCTCGGCTTCCCGTTCTTTGCTGAAGGACTGAGAAACTGGAGTTAAATGATGATATACCTTAATTTAGTTTTAGGCTTCTGGATTGTGTAGCAGATATCGTTTAGTTGGGAGCCCCTTAAAATCTTTACTTGATTATTTCTGTTATTAATTATATTATTTTAACAGCTTGTAATGGAAGTTACATGAACTAAAAGGCAGAATTTCAATGTCTTTATACTGATGAATAGTACCACTGATGGACTCTGGTTGGTAGTATACAGAACTCTGTATTTGCTCAAACAGCAGAAATTCCCTATGGCTGGGAGGGGCGGGGACATTTGAAGAAATCCATCCAGTACTGCCAGCCAGAGACATTGCAGGTTGGGCAAATGAAGTTGCAGAGTTTTGTATTCTTGAAACCTGTAAATATTAATGGACTTCCTATGGTATTTGGCTTATGTTTCTAAGAAGTTCACACCAAAACGTTGCCCTGAGCTCAGACATTCTTCCACATCTAGTCTATTAAACATTGGGAAGTCTAACTCAGGAGTTGTAGAGCAGCACTACTGATGCAGTAGTCTGAAAAGTCACTGGCTAGAAACGAAAAAGGCAGTTACGGTCTGATGGAGGCAGCTCTTGTAGATCATCAAAGCAATGAGTGGTATGAGCAGGATTTCCCTCTACATCTATGTTCTAGGCTCAAATGGATCAAATAACTTTTTTTCTCTTGGCAGTTTATATAGAATGTAAATGATGCATTTTTCAAAAAGTCAGGAAAAGCTTTCAGTGCCAAGACCTCAGTCCGGCAAAGCTTTCAGTGCCAAGACCTCAGTCCGGCAAATACTTAGGCTTATTCGTTTCTTGAATTCAGATGTTGATAAGTTTTTGTAACAATGAGGCTTGAGTGTTGATTTAACTGCATGCCAACGTTGATCTCATTTTGCTTACCTGCTAATGATTACACCTGAAAGAGGCAAGAACTTTTTTTTTTTTTTTTTTTTTTTTTTTTTAGAAATAGGCCATTTTTCCCTTGGGTAAATCAAGAACTGTTTCTTGTTTTTCTTTTTTCTTACCTTAGTTATCTGGTCTGTTAGCTTCGCATCTTTAAATTAAACTGGTTTTGACACGAAATTAATTATGAAGAGCTATATCCCCAAAAGAGACTCAAAAAACCACCCCACCCCCCCACCACCACCCCGAGTTAAACTAAGGGGTTCAAAAGGACCTTAAAAATAATGGTTACATTTGATTTTTCAGGTGTGCTTCCCCTTTCTCATGGCACATATGGAACACTTCTAGGAAGTGATTGTATGGTTAAAAAAACCAAACAGCTTTGACTTTACCTATAAAGAGTATATAGAGAACGATCAGCTCACCAGTTCTGGCAAGATAATGCCTGCAGAAATCACAGTTTTGTTCTTTGCAGTGCTGAGGTTGCTTGCATTTGGAAGGCAACCAAGTCCTGTGCTTTGTTTTCTGTCCCAACATACACAAGTTGTATAAATGAGTATGAACAGCTGGCTAAGACGTCAAAGCATAGGCCTGGCCGTGATGGAAATGAACAGAGCTGAGTTCTTTCTGAAAAGAATGTGTCTTATTGCCTTTGACCTTAAATTCACAATATTCTGATGTAAAAATGAATTTACAAACTTGGCTGTACAGTTTCTTGACTGATCTTTTCTGTCAAGTTGGATCAATAGCTAAGGTTTTCTTTAGATCAGTAATACCGAGAACTGAGTAGAAATACAGCTTTAAAAAAATTGGTTTTTAGGCTTCATAATAAAATCAACAAATTCATTTGTACTGGTGACATTGTATTAAACATTGCAGTTGGACTATTGAAATGTTTATGCTGTTAGGTCCATAATATAATGAACTGGTGCTTTAGGTGAAGCTTATTACACTGGAGGAAGGAATGGAGTAGGCTAGTGAAGGAAAAGCTTGCCTCTCCCCTTTTATGTTTTCTATGTTTTGTACATATCTTTTAAAAAATACTTTAGAGTGTGAATTAATTGGGTTTTAAAATGCTTGATTGTCCAAGAGGTGTACATTCAGTCACAGAAAAGGAACAAAATAGTAGTTGCACAAAACTGATGCAATACAGCAGTGGTGTTTTCCTAAGCGTGATCTGTCTTTGCGTTTGCAGAGCAGCACTGTCCTGTAGGCAAGTTAAAAGAGCAAGTGCTGTTGGTAGAAATAATAGAGGGTTTGATTTGTGTTTTCACTTTGGAAGCTGAGGCCTTGTCGTAACTACAAGGATGCTCCTGGGTTCCAGTCACTCAGGTTATGGACTCGATTTGAGCTTGGTGCTGCTCTCCTTCTGCACTTGGGTGATGCTGTAGTCCATCCCTGATGTGGAGTAGGCTCTTGCTGATTCACACTCACAGATAAAAAAGATGGAGAATTGCTCCCCTGATGCAAGGTTTAAATATAGCCTGAGGTATCTGGTTCCAGTTCCAGGGACTGGAATGAGCTGCAGTGATAAGAGTCTATCTTCAGTCTTCAACATGGCAGGATGGGTAGGACTCCTGCAAGGTATTACTCAAAGTCATGATCGTAGTTTGAAGAGGCTGGTGAATAATTACCAGACGTGGTTTTTTCTTGTGATTATTATGACCCCAGCTACGGAAGACTTCCAATACAGCTGCTGAGAAGGGGCTAGTAGACAGCACTCTTACGCTGTAGTTAGTGTGCCATTAGTGGAGAGAACAGGATTACAAAGCTGCAGCTTTGTGTTGAAAACCTTTGTGAAGTTTTTTGCTCTAAACTTAATTGATATGATGGCCTGTAAATTAGGAATTGAGCTAAGGCACAGATGGCTTAAGTTAAACATAAGAATTCAGTGATACAGCGGTTTTAACTGTTTTGGCTCCTCAAAATTTTCTACTGAAAAAATAAATCTAGGCCTGCTAATAAGGGGTGAGGGGGTCAGGGGGAGATGGTGGTGATTCTTGTTGTCTTTTGCAGATATTCAGGATGTAATTCAGGGACCCTGGTCTTCACAGCTCACCGGTTGATAATAACTGCTGTAACACACCCAGAAGTGGATTCCTAGCTTCCTGATAACTTTTTATTGCAGTTTAGCTATAGGACTGTTATTCCACCTTTAGAGATAGATGCCCAAGGGTTTAGCTTGTGTAGTACATCTGAAAAATCTTCCAATAAAAACCCAACTTTTTTCTAAATGAGAAGTATATTAACATATGAAATCTTTACCTAGCTCTAACACATTCTCTTAGGCTTCAGTCTTCCAGGTTTCCACAGACCTAACTGGTCCTCTTGCACAAAGTTTGGTCCCTTCTTGCTACAGGTTGTAAGATAAAATCCTTATAAAGCCTTGGGGAAGGAACACTGTAACAGTATCTACCTTTTTAGTTTCTGAAATGGTCAGTAAGTTTTGATTACTAAAGCCAGCAGGGGATTGGGCCTTTTCACTTGTTGCTCCCCATGAACTAATGTTTAGATGGCTTTTTTAGAGCCGTTAACAGTTTTTCCTGGTTTCCTTACATTCCAAAGTGCTTTGCACTTCCTATGTTTAGGCATTTGGTTGCTCCTTTCCAAAGAAAGGGAATGTGCACTGAATGTGGTACCAGAATACCGCTTCCGAGCTTGTTTGCAATACAGATCTCTCTTTACTGAGACTCCCCCAGGTCTGGTAGCGTTGATACCTCTGGGTTGTGTTCTGAGTTGCCAAGTTTGAGGGTAAAGTTATTCTCTCGCATAAGACAACCCCTTGAATGGTTATTGCAAACATTATTTCCTGGGAACAAAGGTTACGCTTAGCATGGGGCACTAGTCAAGACGGTTAATTTTCACTCGCTGGGGCTTTTAAGTCGAAAGGCAGGAATATAGTGGTGCTAGCGCCTGTGACTTGTGCTGGGAGGAGCGTGAGGTACGTGATGGGCCTCGATAACCCCGGCCACGGGCACCGGCGTCTCCTTCCCTCGGTGTTGGCCCTGCGGGGAGGAGGGAACAGTGGGCTCCAAGCGCTTTGTTATCCAACAACCTCCCCATCATACACAGCCTTGGCTTTCGGTAATGCAGCCTGTGCTCGCTTCTTCAGAGGCGGCTCAGGAAGGCGAGGTGGCTGAGGGGGACGCGGCCGTGGGGGCGGCAACTGGGGCACCTCCCGGCTCTTTCCCCTTGTCGAATGAGCCGTTGTCACGTCGCGTTACAGTGTCCCGCCGTCATGGCGCTGGCCGGACCCCACCACTGGGCCGCGGCCTTGCAGGAGGTGCCGGGGGCTGCCCACTGCTCCCCGGGGGAGGGTTTGGGGCGGCGCCCCTTCGCCCCTCCTCTCTGCCCGGCCGAGCGGCCCCGCCGGCGCCCGGCGCTGCGGGAGAGACGGAGGGGGCGGAGCCGGGCCGGGGAAGTGCGATGGTCACGTGACGGCGGTTGTCACGTGGCGGGGGAGTCGGGCCCAGCCGCCGCCGCTCCGGTAGTGGTGAGAGACGGAGCGGGGAGGGCGGGCAGGGGAGGAGGCGCGCGGGGGCCGGGGCGGGTGAGGGGAGGGAGCCCGCGGGTGCGAGTGGCCGCCGCCCGCTCCGCCGCTGCGCCCCGCCGAGGTGAGTGCGGGGGTGCGATGCGCGGGGCAGGGCCGCAGGGCAGGGGCCGGGCCGGGCTCTGTGAGGGGCCGCAGGAGGCTTCGGGGCTGTTTTCCTTTTGTTCCGATAGGCACCTGTGTGCCGGGGGCCGGCAGAGCGGTCCGTTTTTGTGGGGGGTCCCGGGGCGCCCCCGGGACACGCGTATCCGTTGTGTGCCGCGCGCCTAACGGACAGCGGCCGGGCTGAGCCGCGTTGGCCAGCGTCGGTCCTGCCGCCCCCTGCGTTGGCCTTGGGAACGGGGAGCGGGAGGCTGGCAGGAAACCCCTCGCCGAAGCCGGGCGGTGGAGGGGGGATGCTCCCCGCGCTCTCCCCGGGGCCGCCCCTCCGCCCCGCGGAGCGGCCGGGGTCTGGCAGCGGCCGGCGCGCCGGGAGCCGCGGGCGGTGGCGGAGCGGCAGCGGTGCCTCGGCATCGCCTGTGACTCTCCGCGCTCTGCCTGGAGCGGTGCGATTTAAAAATTATTTTTCTTCTTTATTTTTTTTCCCCTACATTCCCGCCACCCCTCCCGCATTTCTCTGCGGCGGGGAGGCAGGCGGTTAGAAAATTTGCCCTGTGATACGGTAAAATTCGCCTGGCGAGCGCAACTCCTTCGCGGTCTTTTGTGTTGTGTCTTCACATAAATGTCTGTGTACGAACATGTTCGAGCACCTGGGCTTGCGACAGGTTTCTTGAAAAGTGCAGGAATTATTTACCAATTCCGTACTTAAATTTGACTTAAACAGTAAAACAATGAAGGCAGCGGTGCGGGTCAGATCAAAGGACTGGCTAGTTTAGATCCAGTTTCTCCAAGCAGCAAATAGCAGGTGCATAGGAAAACACCATAACAACAGGGTAAGCGTGCTGTGAAGCTTTGGGAAACCAGCCAGGCCTCCAACAATTTGAGGTTAAGGGACATCCTAAGGCAAATCTGATGTTTTAGTATTTAAGAGACCTTTTTATTCCATGACTTAATTATACATGTTTTAAAAAAAGAACGAGAGAAAGGCCTCTAATATAGAAAAGGCTTTTCTTTGCCTTCTTTAAAACAATAAAATTGTACTTGTTATTGTCATAGAGAATTTAATTTTGCCGGGATGACATTTGCCTGTCTGAGGATTACTGATTCATGAGCAACATATTATGTTTTAGATAGGTAAGTGGTATTTGCAATGGATACTTTCTACAGGGATGGAAGCTTTAAATAATGAAATTGGTTCTTAATGTCTGTTTTTTTTGGTGAAAGTTTTCTTAAAATCTAAATTTAATACTTTAATAAAGTGTAGTATAGTAAGAACTTGCTCAAAATAGAAAATGTTTTACCATAATACAAAACTGAGAGCTTTGAAGATGATTATATGAATATGAATCACTAACATTTAACTATTTCTATTTAAGCTAAAAGAGTTAATTTGTATAAAAAGAAGAGGTTTATTAATGGAACAGATTTTTCATTATATCAAGATTTCTGGTAAAATTATTTCAGTAATACCATCATAGATTTTTCTGTAATAGCAAAGTCATGGTTATCCCTAGGGATGCTAGCTATCAACTTGATCTTGCAATCCTAATTCAAGAAATAGCTTCATGCTGGGAGCTCCTAACCTGATTGCTCTTATGAAGAACGTTTGCACGAGTGGGGCTCATTTTTCACAGGCAGTGTGAATGTCAAGCAAAGCAGAGCTGTTTCAAAAAACTGCATATCCCCCCACGCCCCCAGTGGAATTTTATAAGAAGGTCATTATCAGT
This sequence comes from Pterocles orientalis, assembly GCA_011057875.1. NCBI lineage: Eukaryota > Metazoa > Chordata > Aves > Pterocliformes > Pteroclidae > Pterocles > Pterocles orientalis. The sequence goes on from WKFP01015363.1 coordinate 1,247,239, forward strand.
TTCTTGGGGGCTGGAAGGAGGTAGTGGGTTGATGTGTGTGTGTGTATTGATAGATATTTATAAGATTAAAAATAGCTTAGAAAACTGAGAACTGTAACTGCTGTGAATGACTTTCATGGAAAGATGATTTTTTTGGTTTGAATACATCACATCACTGCTTCTAACAACAGGCTGTGGAATTTGTTCTCACTTAGTCAACAGATGTTTATTCTAAAACCCTTAACCTGTTTCACTCTTCTGTAGAAACCTTACTCACTTTGAGCTATACTGATCTCATGATGGACAATTTAAAGTATTCAATATATTTTCTTCAGTGAGTTGATGAATAGATTTAAATTGTTCTATTGTAAGCTTACACCAAGAAAACTGTTGCAGTGCAACTTTCCTTAGCCCACTGTATAATTTTTATTACAAAAAGTGATTGGTTCAGCTGAACTTCCAAATAAAATTACTTTGTTTATAACTAGCTTCTAGAAAGGGTAGTACTGGTTTTATAAGTATGCTTAATGATTACATAATACACAGCTTTTAACACTACTTTTCAATAGTAGGTCTCAAAGCACTTTGCAAAAGAATTCAGTGTAATTATTCTCTTCTTATCTAAGGGTAATTCACATCTTATCTAGTGCTCATAAAGAGGACATTGCCTGGGAGCGCTGTAAGAAACTCTATAAGAAGGTGTAACAATAAAATCAGATTTTTAATTTTTTTTTACAATAAAACCCCCACAAACTCATCTTTCTATTTTGTAGTTTCCTGTTGTAGCACTTTAATTTAGTTTAATGATGCCTGAGGGCATTTCATACTGTACCTTCCATACCAAGGTTGGAAGGTAAGCCTGTGCTTTATGTAGAACAAACTTCTGTTAGTGTCACAAGAAACCTTGCTGAAAGCTTAACCAAATTCATTGGTAAGTTAAAGAATGATTCAGGGCAGTTTCTGTTAAGGTGATCAGAGTAGTAATGGTGCGTGTCTCTAGTTCAGTTACCAGGAGCTTGGCTGCTAAGAGAGTTTGTACAGATGTCTCTTGGTATTTATAAGGAAAAAAAGCAGGAATGTGTGTGAATGAGTGAGTTACATGGCCAACATCCTCATACCTTCTTGATTCTTCCTTCATTTCCACGTTGGAGAGTTGGTAGGAATGGTATGGAATCTGGCATTTCATTTTCTTCACTGAAACCACCAGTTTCAGTCACCTTCGGTGACCCGTTTTTGTGATGCATCTGGTAGCACAACAAACTTCTGATGTTAGAGGTGTGAATTACACAACCTTAAACTGTTGTTTTCCAACTACCTCTGTAAGTTGGAGTGTGCAGATGATTATCACTAATTAAATTATTGCTGCATTTTAATAGTTCAGTTTAGAACTTGAGGTCTGCTGGGTTGATATTTTCCAAAATAGGACAGAAAAGCGTTTGTTTGTTTTTTGATTCCAGTGAATGCATTAAAGCATTGTGATTTAGTGATAAAATGGAAGTTAGGAAATGTATGAAAGATTTGTAATGGAAGAATTATAATTTGGGAACTATATAGTATACTATATACTGAATAGTATGGCAACTGTATTCCCATATAGTGTAATGCTATACAGAAACATGAGCTCATGTAACTTACATGTAAGTTATAAACCCTTTATTAAAGGGGATGAAGGCTTACCTACTGTAATGAAATGTTTGCCAGCAGGCTTGCAGGTGTCGTCAGTGATTTTGGTTGACTCTCTGTAGAAACAGTGCCAGCTTGTTGGCAGGCTAGCACCTAGGCTTCAGTTAGATGTGTGCGTTCAGATTATTTGGAAAAAAAGGTCCAAGAGGAAATGTTCTGGGATGTCGAGTTCTAAAAATAAGTTTTTCTGCCTGTTTCTGCGTTCATTGTTTATGTGTGACTCTCATTTTGATCCGTGCTTTTGTATTTGATCCATTATTTCTAATGTTGTGTTATTTTTAAGTGAAGTCTTTGTTTATATAATTTTACAGTGCTTAAAACATTAATATCTTTTGAACAGTCTATGATAATATTTTTCACTTTGTGCTTGTACCTGTGAAAGACCTTAGTCTTATTCAGCTGTTTGTCATATCCTTGATAGTTATAGTATGTCAAAGCTGGTCTGGATAACCTGCCACTGGAAAGCTGGGCTGTTTGTGTAGTGTGGAGGTCCTGATTGATTGGTGATTGTTGCCTTCTGCTAAGTTACAGAGCTAACAGACCCAGCTGGTAGTCATACACTTTCCTAGTACCCTGGGTTTGAAGAGTCTGGAACATCCCTTTCTAGTGCAGTGTACTCTTTGCAAGCATGTACTTGGAGATTAGGTCTCCCATTAGAATATAAAGATCTAGCATTTCTCAGTACTAATAGCAGTCCATCCTATCGGTTCTTCCTCCGCTTTGTACGTGCGGTGAAATAGATTCCTCTCCTTTGAAGACACTCTTCTCCTGAAATATTTGTTGAAGCAAATATCTTGCAGCTGAACTGATTTATGAATAAAATCTTCATGTATCTTGTTTCACTAGTTTGAATAATAATTACAAAGTAAAAATTTAAAGAAAGCCAAACCCATTCACGTAGCCATTTAAAGAAAATTACTGCAAATACTTTACCAAGGGTACCTGGCACCATTTAAGCAGACAAAAAACATAGAAAGGAGCCATAAATGTTGGACGTAATGAAAGAAGAGACTCTTTCTGCATGTATCGAAAGAGTACTATAGAAGAACAATGTTTTTGAGGATAAGTAGCAAATAAAGATATTGCGAAAAGCAAAGGTTGGCTGCCCGCTGTGATTGTGATGGATCACAGTCCACAGCAGGCTCTTTAGTTCGAGAAAGACCATGGCTAACAAAATTCTTAAATGATGAGAGGGAGAGAGCACTCTCACTTGTATTCTGGTTTGGGTGCAGTATCTAGTACAGTGGGAACCCTGGTATGTTGGACATTCAAGCACTACTAGCAATGTTGCTGCTCGTGCTTGATAAAGAACAGATCTCCCTATTCCCGTGGCACAGTGGAATGACTTCTAGGAAATCCTTTCAGCTGTAAATAACTAAGTACTAAAACACAGCCCCAAAGATCTACCTGTCTAAAATCTGAATAAAATACACAAAAAGGAGATTGACTAACACAAACTCTCTCTTGCAGATAATATAGGCTGTGGATAACAACTAATGTTGTATTAAAATATTTAAAAATGTTATTCCTAAAGCTATTTGAAGTGTTATATAAAACTTGGGGGAGTGAATTCAGCTAAGGGAGAAGGAGGAAGAGTTATGTATTTGTGGTATCTTCCCCAGCTCTCATGAGTGATGTAAGTATATTAAGAACTGTTACTATATTAATATTTTGGCTGCCATACAAGTGCCCTGCATAGTGTTTGGAAATGAGGGATTCGAACAGTGTAGGTGTTTCACCAGCTTTGGATATTTTACCTTCCTTTTTCCCAGGCACAAAAATACGGACCTAAGAATGGTATATCAGCTCAAACCAAACGTGTTTCTGTATCTATGGCTTGTTTTTAGCAGTGAATGATAGCAGATGCCTAGGGAAGTGTATCATAAGGTATGCAAATAGTTGAGTGAAGAAAAGTATCGCTGGCTTCTAGCAGGATGCAGCTTAGGGGTCTCTGGGCAGATGATGTGGTATTTAATAATTTGATTTTAAATAATTATGGTGAATTTATGCAATCTCTTTTTGAAGCCTTAATAGCTTTAGCATCCATAGGATCCTGTGACAAAAGAATGACAGAAGTGTAAGTGTCCATTTTCAGTTAGGCTGTTGCCAGTACAAGAGTTACAGTCCTCCACACCTGTCATTTTGCTTGGTGTAAAACCCTGTTATTTTTAATTTGTAAAATCTGATATGAAACTTTTATGGATAAAGTTGAGTGCTTGATGTGTACTTACGGAATGTCAGCCCTTGCGTATGGACTCTTATTTACTGAGAAAGAGTCATAAAATGATTTTTCACAAAATCTCACTTTCAGTAGAGTCCAGTTTGTTTATGCTTTGTATTTCTCTTAAAATGGAACCTAAGAACTGCTTATAGCCAGTTTTGCTCTTAGCAGTGTGTCTTTTTGTAAAGACTGTGACATTTGTATCTAGATATTAATTATATCTTTATAAACATTATGAGCATAAAAAAGTTTGCTTTTGAAAAGTAATTGCCAAGTTTGTGGTTGTTTTAAAGAATAAATAAATTTTTGATTGAGATTTTGGTGTGAAGTTTCTGTAGTTGAGCAGCAGAGGATAGGTATTATACCCATATTTATCGTATTGTAATCCAAACAAAATGTAAGACATTCCTGAATAATTTGGAAACAGAATACTGTGCAAATGAAGTGGCTCTTTCCTCTGGTCTGTACTTTCACTTCATTGGTAAAGGAACCGAATCAGATGGGTTTGATTTGCCTTTCCAGACTTGGATTGCTCTGGAGACTGCTGACTTTTCCACTTTAGATATGAACTTATCCCTGGCTCAGATTCCTCCTTCCTCCTCTTGAGTGTTAGAGTTTGGTAGCAGATCTTTAAAGATGGTTGAGGCCTAAGGCAAAGGACCCTTTATGGCAGTATATGTATATATATATTTTTATTTTTTTTTAATTTGTCAGAAGAGAAAATGGGACTATAGCTCCCATTGGCTGGTAACTATGAATTTATTTAAATAATGAAAGTGGTTGAATTCTATGAGATAGATTTAAATAAATGCATTTGAATCTTATAATGACATGGGAAGCTATGCAGTGAAAATTTGCTATCTTGCATGAATGATCAAAGGATAAAATTAAACCAGCTCTTGTTACAGGTATGCAGTTTGGAACTATTTGCATTTTTTCCAAAGCAGAGATGAAGGTATGAAGAAGAAAAAAAAATTAGAGAGATGGGGAAGGGGACATGGTTCTTCTAAAGATACATATAGCAAGCCCTATTATGAATTGTAATAGACCACAATGAGCAAGAATTAGTCTGTTTCTCTCAACAACAAATCTTTGGTGCAGCAACAAGCTTTTATAAAAAGCAAATACAAATCATAGGATTAAGTGATTAAGCCCGCTTCCTCTGAGTTACAGACCTTCCAGAGGTGGATTCCTTACAGATCTTGCCAGCCTGCTGAGGAGACATTCTCTCTTCCTCTACACTAGTAGAATAACCCTGTGGAACATGTATTAAATCCAATATACATTATATCCCAGTATTGCAAAGAGAGTTTTTTAATTTGAAAGTCTGTTCACTGGGCCTGTAATAAGATTGAGGAAAGTATACTGTATAGGAAAGTATAATTTGAGCTCAGTACTAGTGCTAGGAGTATGCCTGTAACAGTGTTAGCACCACCCTTGTGTTGCCAGAAGGTTAAGTACTTCATAGAATCATAGAACCATAGAATCATAGAATGGCCTGGGTTGAAAAGGACCATAGTGATCATCTAGTTTCAACCCCCCCGCCATATGCAGGGCCGCCAACCACTAGACCAGGCTGCTCAGAGCCACATCCAGCCTGGCCTTGAATGCCTCCAGGGATGGGGCATCAACGACCTCCCTGGGCAACCTGTTCCAGTGTGCCACCACCCTTTGGGTGAAAAACTTTCTCCTAATCTCTAACCTAAACCTCCTCTGTCTTAATTTAAAACCATTCCCCCTTGTCCTATCACTATCCACCCTCGTAAACAGTCGCTCCCCCTCCTGTTTATACGCTCCCTTCAAGTACTGGAAGGCCGCAATGAGGTCTCCCCGGAGCCTTCTCTTCTCCAAGCTAAACAAGCCCAGTTCCCTCAACCTTTCCTCATAGGAGAGGTGCTCCAGCCCTCTGATCATCTTAGTGGCCCTCCTCTGCACCCGCTCCAGGAGCTCCACGTCCTTCCTGTGCTGGGGGCCCCAGGCCTGGACACAGTACTCCAGATGGGGCCTCACAAGAGCCGAGCAGAGGGGCACAATCACCTCCCTCTCCCTGCTGGCCACCCCTTTTTTAATGCAGCCCAAAATACAGTTGGCTTTGCGGGCTGCAAGCACACACTGCCAGCTCATGTCCAGCTTCTTGTCCACCAGGACCCCCAAGTCCTTCTCCACAGGGCTGCTCTCAAGGAGATCTTCCCCCAGTTTGTATAAATACCTGGGGTTGCCCCGACCCAAGTGCAGCACCCTGCACTTGGCCTTATTAAACCTCATTAGGTTTACACGGGCCCACTTCTCCAGCCTGTCCAGGTCCCTCTGGATGGCTTTCCTTCCTTCCAGTGTGTTGACAGCACCGCTCAGCTTGCAAACTTGCTGAGGGTGCACTCGATGCCATCGTCTATGTCATTGATGAAGATGTTAAAGAGCACCGGTCCCAAGACGGACCCCTGAGGGACACTGCTCGTGACCGGCCTCCACCCTGACACAGAACCATTAATCATAACCCTTTGGCTGCTCTGGCCAGCCAATTCCTAATCCATCGTACAGTCCATCCTTCAAATCCACACCTCTCCAATTTAGAGAGAAGGATGTGGTGAGGGACCATGTCAAAGGCTTTGCAGAAGTCCAGGTAGATGACATCCATTGCCCTTCCCCTGTCCACCGAAGCCGTCACTCCATCATAGAAGGCCACCAGATTGGTCAGGCAAGATCTGCCCTTGGTGAAGCCATGCTGGTTGTCTCGAATCACCTCTTTGTCTCATATGTGCCTTAGCATAGCTTCTAGGAGGATCTGTTCCATGATCTTCCCAGGCACAGAGGTGAGGCTCACTGGCCTGTAGTTGCCCAGGTCTTCTTTTCTCCCTTTCTTAAAAATGGGAGTAATATTTCCCTTTTTCCAGTCTTTGGGTACCTCCCCAGACAGCCAGGATTTTTCAAATATGATGGAGAGCGGCTCAGCAACTACATCAGCCATCTCTTTCAGAACCATAGGATGGTTATCATCTGGTCCCATGGACTTATACAAGTTCAATTTCATGAGGAGGACTCGGACTTGTTCCACCGTTACAGTGGGACAGAAACCACTGCCCACACCCTCACCTAGAGGCTCAGGGTCCTGAAGTACTTATTTTTATTAATAAAGGAATTTGAAATCGCTCTTTCTTCCAAGGATTTAAATGAGACACCACTGATTAGAGAATGATGTTCTAGCTTGGGAGATGAGGAAGAAGATTATATGGAAAGTTCTTATAATACAGTTTAATTTTCAGCACTGTATTGGTGGGTTTTGCAATCGTTATTATAAATATGGAGACCAGATGACCTGAATAGTGGTTTTTCTGGGCTAAAAGTGACCCGTAATGCTGAAAGATTTCATAAAAGATAGTGTCCTGTTTTCACGAGATGCAAAAGTGAAGTCTTTTGTCACTGTCATAGGGAGGTTATATTCCAAAGGTTGGATAGTTACTTAATTCAGTCTTCCTCTTCCCCCTTTGGAGTTCGGTGTAAATACCTCTGGTGTGAGGAAGCTTCTAGTTGGTTTGGGGAGAAAATATTTGTGATTTAATTGTCTAGTGCTGTGATGACAGAATGAGCTCTTGTTGGTTTTAAAATAGCATTGCTCATTGAAACTCTAGAAATACTGGGAAAGCTTTCTTCCCTGGTTTGGATTTGAATTTGTGTCCTTCCTTGTCGTCCAAGAATGAGAGTGAAAACCAAGAAATGACCGACATTTGCTTTGTGTTGGGCAGAGAATGAAAACTCTGCTAAAGCAATCAAATTACCTGGAAAACGATACTATGATTTATATAGTGTCTTCAGGAGTAGGTCTGCTACTAGTTGTCCATCTTTGATTAAGGAAGACGTAGTGGGACAGATGTGTGATGACGATTTGGATCATAGTGATTCGCCTCCATCTGCATTGTCACAGTTTTGACAAATATCATGGCTGATGACTGAGTGTCCGTATTGATGTACAGCTGTCTCTTTGTTTTCACTTATGTCTACTGCTTTGGTTCATTGGTATGTAGACAAAGATCTCATCGCTTTCTGAGCCTAATATGTGCTTAAGCTCTTGCAGTAACTTTTCTCCGTTGGAGTATCTTAAGAGGTTTGGGTTGTTGCCTTCTGCACTGACAGGACTAGTGTGGAAGCATTGAATGAAAGATCTTGAAATGCTGACAGTGCTCAGTTCTGTTTCTGTTTTGATTGCCCCAAATGACATTTTTGAAAGCGATTCTCCATGTGTGGGCTGATAACCCTATTGATAAGAGTAGGCCTGAGGGTGATGCAGGTTGAATGGAGAAAGCACTGGACAATGTACTAAAGATTACATGACTTCTTTGAGTTTGTGGCTTTGATTAGGCTTGGTTTTTTTTGGGGGTGTGTGTAATGTTTGTTGTGGGGGCTTTTGGTTTAGGTGTGTTGTTGGGGTTTTTTTGTTTGTTTGTTTTGCTTGGGTTTGGTTTTTTTTTAACAGTGATTAGGACAATTTCTTTCAGTCTTTCTGGTTGAAAGTTGGGACCCTATATCCTGGATGCTGTTATTGTTATTGTCTTTGTCTTCATTGAAATTTACAGTTTTGCAATTTTGTGGCGTGCTAGGCTAGACTGGGTTTTGCTACTACTTATTTGTTTCTTCTACATCTCTATAGCAAATGTAGTCAGGAAAGAAATTTTGGGGGTTTTTATTTTGTTTTAAAGCACCTCATTATGTTAGCTGATCTAAAAATCTATCTGGAAAATTGCCCCAACTTAAATAACAATTGCACATGGACATACTTGGCTGCACAGCAAGATCTATTTTTATAAAAGCGTTCTGTCCTGTTTTCACTTAATTTTAATGATCGGGAGTTTTACCTTCATTTGAGAAATCCTAATGAATTTTGGCATCTTTTCCAGTCCTTTCTAATAGATAAATGCATGCATCCTCCAGATCGGATTTCAGAATAATTTGTGTAGGGGAAGCTCTGCTTACCTGTGAGGTAACCTCAGGTATTCCAGTAATTCACAGTGTTCAAAGTTTTGCCTCTGCCTGTTTGGTGTTTTCTCTAGTCTTGTGATTTGGAAGGTAAAGTTGACTGTAGGAGGTTGTTTCCGTGTAAATACGAGATACTAAAAAGCAACTGCAGTCCCACGTAGATCAGTATTCTGATGAAGTATTGGTTTTGTTTTTTAAATGAATCTGTGTCAGTCTAAGTTAATAATTACATTTGGATTTTATTTTTGTTCATTAGTTGGTGATTACAGCAGCAGACTGGGAGTCAGAACTCCTGTACTTCTCTCAATTCTGTAGTGAGCTTCTGTATTTCCTTGAGATGCTTAATTGTCTTTTACTCAGCAGTATAATGGGGATAATGCTATTTTCCTACTTTTCCTGGGATCGCTGGGAGAGCACTTCTAGGACACTGGATAAAAGGTTCAAAGTTCAGGATCACGTTAAAAGAAAACATTGTGCAATTGGGAGTGAGTCAAATGTTCACTGAACTGGAGATGAGTAGGCTATCTAAAAAGGTAAACTAAAGAAGTTGCAGAAAGAGAGGGGACTGAAATAGGACAGGCTGAGCTATAAATAGTTATGTGATTCCTTATTTCCTTGTTTTCTTGCTGATTCTTGAGTGTGAGCTCTTGACGTATTGCTTAATGCCTGTAAACCACGAGACACAGCAATGGTGCTAAAGTAATGATACTTTAAAATAATGGCAAAAGTGCATGCCTGAATTAGGTACCTGTGGAGGGCACGTATTCGGACATATTCACTAAAGCACACTTGTAGTTGGAAAAGTTCTCTGCCTGTTTGTAGCAGAGAGTGAATTGCAGACAGGGTCCATAGTGTTGCTCTATTAGAATATGGTGTGGTGGGAGTTTAGGGAGTTAGTAATGACAATTCTGTATCGCTCATTCATTGGCAAGGGCGCGTTTGTGTCAGAAAAGTTGATTCAACAGCTTAGTGCATTTTTTTCTCTCATATGTAGTAGAAAATGCATCTACAGATTGTTCAGCTTTATCCATAGAGATGCTTTTTGGCCACAGATTTTTCAGTAAGGTTGTGGGAGTTTTCATTTTCACAATCCTTTAGCAATGTCTCTGTTTAGTGAAGCAGTATGAATAAAGCAGGGGTGCTCTTTTGTTGAAAAGTCTTATTCTACCTGTTTGGGGTTGTTTCTGCAGGACAGACTCCTAATTCCTATAATAATTTTCTTTAGTACTTAGCTATTATACCCCAGATTTATGTTTGAAGTAGTATATGGTATCCAAAATACAATTTATCCCTGTAATAGATTTGTTAAGGCAAGAATTAAACATTAAGGCTATGTAGCCTAAACTTCTGCACAGCACTGTCTTTGTGTTATATGTGAAGTTGGGTGCTAGGTTTAAACCAAATTGGTGTTCTTTTCAGAGAAAGTAATTATGGGATTTTGTATTATCATTAGACTTATGTTCAGGTATGAAGCTGGTTCTCTCAGGTAGTCAACTGTTAATAGGTCTGTTCTTTTCTTGCATCTAGGTGTAGACCTCGTGAAGAGGAGAATAGTACTTCAATGCAAAGAGGCAAAGATAAAATTCCTTAGGTCACAGAGAGGGGTAAGAAAAGGCAAGAAAGTCCTTGTTTCTCATGCTGAGGCTTATCAGTATTCTGGTGCAGATGTTTACTCAGAAATGTAACTGAACAAACAAAACATCCCATGAAAAATGCAGTGAAGTGAATTGTATTCTTTCGTTATAATTTTCTTTGCCAGGTTTCCCAAGTTGTGGTGCAAGGCTTCCTGTGCTGCTTGAGCTGCATTTTTGAGTTTTTCTTTCAGGACAAGGTCCTGTGGCTATGCAGTTGGTACTGTTTCTAGTTCATCAAAGTGAGACCGTTAAGGTTTTTACTTTCCAGATTCTGATGTTTGTTAAGTGGCCTGTACCATAGTACTCGAGCCTTCTTGTTCAAGCTTTTCTTGCAGGATATTTCAAAGCTGTCCGTTTTAAAGTATGAATAGGGATGGAGAAGTTGTGGGAGATGTGGTTTCCATACCAGATAAAACTCTCAGAAGTGCACAGCTTGTTTGGCAGCATTAGGATATCTAGTGCACTTTGCAGCACACTTGCTGTGAAATGACAGCCAAGGGCCTTTTGTACAGTGTTTTGGAAAATTTCAGGCCTGAACTCTGGTGAAAACACTGTTCACACAAAAACTGGTATGTGACCACTGCTCTGAAAGCCATTATCTCTCGTCTTATGTTAAGGTTTTCAGACTCAACACAGACACGTCCTGTACTCTCTACTGTTTGAAGGATTAAAGGCTTAAGAAACATGATACTTCAAATTGTGAGTTACTTGCCCAAGTACCTATTCATGTGGAGTATCTCCTGCAGAATTTTTCTGGTATTTACAAACAAAGTGAGCAAAAGCCTAGATTTTTCCTAGAGTAGGTTTGCTTAGTCTGTGTTTGGTTATTTTTTTGGTCCTCTAACTTCTGAAATCCTTACTGATTAGTCTAATTATAAACAAGACATTTTCTTATGCTAATGATAAGTCTCAATCTGCCTTGGGACAATTACCAATTTCCACAGTGACAGTGGAAAACCTGAAAATGCTGCCACTAAGTAGCTTTCTCAGCTAGGAAAGAAATGTTTATTTTTGGTGGCTTGTTAGATCCTTAGAAGTTGATTTTATGTAGCATAGTCATCACATCCTTCAGACAAATTCCCTGGCTTTTTGTGGTTATACCTAAAATCAGCAGGGTATCATAGTGTGTTTGTAGCTAGAACCTATTAAGACATATTTTGCTGAACCTAGGCCTTGATCAGTTGGAAAGGTTGCTTCCTGCTTTCTATTGCTGGTTTCTGGTGCATGTTTGTGTTGTACAGAAGCAAAAAATGAAATGAAGGTATTATATGCGGGTTTGGGGTTGAGACAGGCATATGGGTTGTCAAAGAGGTATTTTTGTTTGTCTTTTCCTGTTCTCCCAGCCCCAGTGATGGTATATGATTACAGTAATAGCCAAAAAGGTGTCGGTAAAGAACCTAGCATGAGGATAACATGCTTTCTTCTCTCAGCAGTTTGTAATCTGTATTTGTTTTTTAAGGCAGACACCTATTGTACACTTCTGTCGGTTGGGTCTTTATGGGAATAATAAGAAAGGAATCTGACATCTTAATTTTTTCATCAGCATTTTATCTGTTTTGCTTAACTGCTTATTGTACATTGTTTTTCTAATAACACACTCCTGTTTTCCTGTGTGAGCTTGGAGTGTTTAATTTATTGAGATAGGATTGTCTTGCTTAGTGGATTTTATGAATGTGTCATTTTTATGTCAAATGATTTAGCTTTTCATTGGCATGCTAATAAAAAAAAGTTTCAATAACTGGATTTTTCTTGTGTGTGTGTGTGTAAAAGTGTCTTACCAGTGCTGTTGCTAGACTGAAAGACACAGATTCTCCCACCCTCCTCCCACAGGCCCTGTGTCCCTATTAAGCTAATTAAACGTCCCTTGTACCAGCTGGCAGGTGACACTGTAGTGTGTATGTACAGGCTATGGGCCTGTTTACTCAGGGCAGGAAGCTGATACTATGCCTGGAGTCTGATTCAGGTCTTTTGCCCAGGAGCTTTAGCATCATGACTTCAAAATAAAACTGCATGAATTCCCCATGTTAATCTAGTGCTCTTTTAACCCTGTGAACCGCCTGCCTGTTCTCAGTATGACCTTAATTCACCCCATTTCCCAGAAGGGAAACTTGCTCCTTGTGTCTCTGCTTGCCTCTTAGAGGGATTCCCTCCAGCTCTGTCATTAGCTGTGTGACCAAGATGATGTTGGTCATGATCTGATGTCTCAGCTGGAAGGGAGCAGATGAGTCACTGGTCAGGTTGGAGCCATCTTCTAAAGACTGATCTGCTGCTGCCATATGACACCGCAGGGTTTCGCAAATAACCATTACAATTTTTCTTTGCATGTGTGCATATACAGATGGCTTTGAATGGGGGGGGAGTAGAAGTACTAATTTCTGCATAGCTCCTCTATTATGAACCTTCCATATGCATTGTTGGTGCCATATTCATCCATCTGAAACCTTCTGTATGTTGAGATTCGAGGTATGAAGACTCTTATCTTTTCCTGAAGTTTTAAAGAAATGAAACTAGTATGTCTGAAGAGCTTTAGAGGACAAAATGTGTCGAGTTTGGCTGTGACAGTTTGGTATGTCTTGTCCTGCTGTAACTGTTAGAGACTATCACCAGTTCACTGCAGAATGATTAGAAGAGAATGCATGCCTGTACCTCATGCAATTTAGAGTCTGGCTTTTTAGCTTGATCTTATCTTCGTTGTCAGCTTTTAAGCTGAGATTCAGGGCCTTTTTGTGTTGTGATAGAAGTGCAGACATGGCTCTGTAGTGTGGGAGGAACCTTTCTTAGAATACCGTAGCCAACAGCCTTTTTACTAGGACATGTTAGAGAGTGTTTACAGGGTAGCTAAAAATGGATATAAAAAGATACCATTTTTAAGTGGAACTGTTTGTTGTAGTAAATTTAGCCTTTAGCATAAGTTGTCAAATTTAAATAAAATAACTTTGCTAAAAAGTAATATGAGTATGTATTGCTTAAATATTTTTTGATGAAGTTTTAAAGTACATCAGATCACTGGAAGGAGGAAAGTTGCTAGATAAGTAATTGGATTCAGTTTGCTGAAAGGGCACATCAGCTTGCAACAGATTTTCTTCAGTAGGCATAGACTAAAAATTATGTGTTTATTTCAGTCTAGTTTGTAATTTTTTTTTTTAAAAAGGAGAAACTGAAAAGGATTGTTTTCCTCTCACAAAATCTAAAAAAAATGAAATGTGATGTTAAGATAAACTATTTTTACTGATACAGTCATGTAGTATCCAGAAAGTCACCTCAGTTCACTAGCTGAAGAGAATGCTTCCTTTAATTTTTTAAAAAATACATGAATTTAGGATTTCAGTGAAAAACGTGATTAATAGAGGCATATGAATCTGAAACATCTAACGTATTTCTATTTTATTAGTAACATTCTCTACATCCTGTAAAACTTCGATTTGTATAAATGGAATTATCTTTTCCTTTGAAACTGACTTGACACAGTTGTGAGTTTGAAAGATAAGCCTAAAATATAATCCTATAATGTATTACAACTTTTTTTTGCTATCGCCAGCAACAGTGGCAACATTGAATTTGACTATTGGCAGTGGTAGTTCATGTTCTGGGCTGGGTCTTGTAACACTTCAGAGTACTTTGTGTACTTCCAGCATTATGTATGTATATGTTGGGTGTTAGTGGTGCATATATGGCAGTTTGGAGGACATCTGGTCTGGAAAATGAGAAGGACCATTTACCATTCTTTACCATCCAATATTAAAATCATCAGTCTGAATAGATGTATGTTTAAATTACGTCATTATTTAAATATGAATGTATTATTGAATTTCACTTAGCAAAAATAAATATCAAATATGAGGTATAAGCTATGTTTATGTGCAAATCAACATTAGTTTAAGGTTGCTATCTAGTAACAGGCTTTCTTTCAGGAAAGGAGTAGAAATGCAAAATCAAATTAAAAATGCATGTTTAAATCAATTTTCCCTGCTTGATGATTGAAATTGTAACTATTCTTGGTTACTATAAATAACTTTGAATTAACCTGGCCCAAGTGTCTATCCTTCTGCAGTGAAATACAGGAGAAATGTGTTGACGCAAGATGCGTTTTACCAAATGTTGATGGATATTTTCAAATATGAGAATAAAAAGCAGAATGTTGGTTATGGCTTTTTCTGTGGATCCAAAACAAGAAAGAAGCAAGACGGGAACGAACAGGAAAACATCAGCGGAGCCACACCTCATGGGTAGTAGAATCGTAGGAAGCCAATAATGGTAGGTTCTTCCCTCTTATTTCAATGCTATCTTTCTCTTCAGTATTAAGGAGGATGCTCCAGCTCTGACCCATGCGGAAGTTCTGTGGTGCAGCTCAGCTGATATAACATCTTTCTGTTTCTGAAAGGTCTCCCTGCACCTGAGTCTTGTGGGTCCTGCCTGCTCCTTTGCTTCAGCTTTGACACCCATCTGACCACCTCCGTATGGCCACAGAATATTCCTCACTTTTCTTAGTATTTATTTGCTGATGTTTTAGGAAACTGAGTTTGCAAGGAAAAGTCAGACAGGCACCCGGCAGTGAACAGAGGGACAAGGGCCAACCAGATCTAGGAAGCAAATTGGAGCAGGTTATAGGGGTGGTGGAGATGAAGTCTTTCTGTGGCATAGGCTCCTTTGAACAGTTTGCTTGTCTTGCAAGCCTGTACCCTGAGTTTCTTCATCTGTTGCAACAGGAATCATACTTACCTATCTTACAGGGTTGCTAAAAAGACCTTGTAATGTATGTGTTCAAGGCACCATAAGTGGTGAGAAAGATCTTAACAGAATCAATCCTATCTTACTGTATACTGAATGAACTTGCTACTTTTGCCATAAAACTATTTCTCAAGAGATAAGATGTCATAAAGCTATTGGATTACCATTTATAATGATAATTCTGCCAGTCACATGTCAGCTCTCATGTTGAAGAGTGGTGAAGCTCTTTTAGGATTAATAACTTTGTGGGAAGAGCAGGGCTAGCTGTGTGAATCATTGAAGGTACCAGGTACCAGTATAAGTTGGGTACTGACCTGTTGGAGAGTAGTGTAGGGGAGAGGGACCTGGGGGTCCTGGTGGCCAGCAGGATGACCATGAGCCAGCACTGTGCCCTTGTGGCCAAGAAGGCCAATGGCATCCTGGGGTGTATCAGAAGGGAGGTGGTCAGTAGGTCGAGAGGGGTTCTCCTCCCCCTCTACTCTGCCCTGGTGAGACCTCATCTGGAATATTGTGTCCAGTTCTGGGCCCCTCAGTTCAAGAGGGATAGCACAGAGCCACAAAGATGATGAAGGGAATGGAGCATCTTCCTTATGAGGACAGGCTGAGGGAGCTGGATCTCTTTAGCTTGGAAAAGAGGAGACTGAGGGGTGACCTAATCAATGTTTATAAATATGTGAAGGGCGAGTGTCAGGAGGATGGAGCCAGGCTCTTCTCTGTGACCTCCAGTGATAGGACAAGGGGCAATGGGTTCAAGCTGGAACATAGGAGGTTCCACTTGAATATGAGAAAAAACTTCTTTACAGCGAGGGTGACAGAGCACTGGAACAGGCTGCCCAGAGAGGTTGTGGGGTCTCCTTCTCTGGAGACATTCAAAGCCTGCCTGGATGCATTCTTGTTTGATCTGATCTGGGTGTTCCTGCTCCGGCAGGGGGATTGGACTAGATGATCTTTCGAGGTCCCTTCCAATCCCTAACATTCTGTGATTCTGTGAAGGTTGCTATGAGAAACCCAGAAGTGTTTCCATGGGGTATACCATAGTAATTATAGAAGCTTCTTTTGAAAATTCATAAGGCATCAGTTATTTGTAGCTCTGTTTCAGAGCAAATAGAGCAATAACAAATGTTCAACAAAGCTGTCACCTGTGTGTATCCTGATTTAATTTTGCAAGTGCACGTGGCCTTCCGGAAGCTAGGCTTGGGTTGGCTTTTAGTCTGTTAGACCTCTAGCTGATCAGGGTACAGTTCTGAGAAGCAACAATAAAGGGCATTTGCTATCAGCCCATAGCCGTTGCCTTGTGCTTGCCTTTTGGCCTTTGCAAGGAGAGCAGCAGATCCAAGAATCACAGAACACATTGCATGGGGGAATGTGACACTGTAAGTGCCTTGCTGTGCTCTACTTAAAAATTTGATAAATTAAAATGTTGGAGCATTGAGAGGGAATATTCTTGTGACATCTATAAGGCTCTGTATAAGAAACAGTTTTATTGTAGAACGTCCCAGTGTATGGGCTTCTCATCCCAGTGGGAGACTGGATGCCCAGGAGAAGAAGGTACTGTCTGTAATCAGATCCCTGCAGCTCTGCATTGCTGTAGTATGGCTGTCTAGAATCTAGCAGTGTCTTGTTTTATTTTACTGTTCATATTGCTCTGTACAAGATGGATTTCTTCATCTGAAATGGAAGTTTGTAAACATACAAGCACAAACTAAAGCTTGGGAGTAACATAAAAAGCCATGTTACTGGTTTCAGTCAACTGAAATATCAATTTGTTTTCTGGATGTGAGCTTTAGCTTCTCAAGCTTTAATAAACATAGGACATGAGGTGATCGTATGAGCTCTCCAACCTTTTTTTCTTACATCAGTTGCAAGACTTCAGAAAGTACTTTGCTTCAGATGCTGTTTGTAGTTAAGCAGCTAAAAAGAAATCTGATAGATTGGAGATGGTATTATCATTTTATTGATATTTTGCCCTTAAAGGGAAAAAATCCATTAATCTTGTTAATACTATCTCCTACCTACTTGATATACAGCAGGAATAACAAAAAAATTGAATATATGCATGATAATTAAATGGACCAGACAGGCATTGCAGACAACTCATAGCTGTCTTGTAATACTGAGGGTAGAGTATCTCTCTCTACATGGATGGAAATAGTTTTAGAGAGCTTGTATTTCTACTTCTGTACTTTGATCATTCTTGAGAGCAAGGGGAAGAAAATTTGGTTTTGTTAGCAGGCACCTTAAATGCCATGTATGTGTGGAATCTTCTGGGTTTTACTTGCTTAAGGACTTTGTGCCCAGTAGGGATGGACAGGAAAGGATGGATTATTTTTGTAATGGGTTATGTGATTATCCATCAGTAAAATGTTGTTTACTCCCATTCTTACTGATAGATTTTAGATGGATTACTGTAGGATTGGCAATGTGGGGAATATTTGGAAGATACAACTCCGACAAACTAGAAATTTGTTGGGTGCATTAATTTGTGATGTTATTTGTTCGTATATGATAATCATCTTTGGGAGTTTGCTTTTTCAAGATATGGTGGAACATTTGTCCATTCACTGTCCATGTTGCTGTTATTTAAAAGTGTATTTGACATGTTTGGAACAGTGTGTGCCATTTCCTTATTCTCTCTTGTGGCCGTTGTCGTAATGCACTGACATGCTCAGTCCTCCTTCTCACAGATAATCCTGGCAGCCATTCCACATCCTGCTTTGACCAGTGGCACAAGAATTACACAGCCCCTTGTACGAGAGAAATACATTACAATATGGACACAAGGAGAAATAGCAGTGGCAGTAATACAGCTCTTGCTGTGATGGTCTATGGTTATAAGACAGGATATTAAAGTGTAATGTCTTGTTTTCTATCTTTTTAAAAAGAAATAAGCTTATTTCAGGGAAACACGTAATCTTGGGATTATATACAAAGCATAACTTTCTTCTTTTTTATATCTTCATTACATTTATATCTTCAGTGCAGAGTTGGTAGGTTGACAATCCAGTGAAGTCAGCATCTGTGTTGGGTATTATTTGATGTTTTAGAACCACTGAGTAACTAGATTTTCCTATATTTAATTTAGGTTTTTCATTTTTTTAATAGATAAGAATAGAATTTTTGTATTCTGACATGGTAATTTGTTCATCAGCTGTCTTAGTTTCATGCTGTCATTCAGTAGAACAGTAAGTGAAAAGTATCATTTTAGTTATTGGGGTAGAGTTTTCTTAAAATGTCATTATTGAGTTACTTAATTTCAGAAGCTTTGTATCAGCTTTGTGAAATACTGTATATATTTTACCTTTTTGTCTAAGTAATGTTTTTTTGTGCGTCCATCTACTACAGATCAAGTCTAATAGCTGTTTCAAGCAGATGCTGAAGTGTTGGTTTAATTGCAATCTAGCTAGTATAGATAACAACAAAGTGTATCATTTTCTCCTAGTAACCGCCTGTTGTTCTGTGGTCTGTGCATAATACACGGTTAATGGAGAAAGTATTGGGGTGTCATGACAGCATTAGATACTGAAGTAGTATATGGTAGTATGTTCCTTGAACCTAAAAAGAAGCTGGAATATACTGATCCTCCTAAGCTATAGAATTGAGATACTGCAGAAGATGTTTTACTGTAAGAAAGAAAATTAATTGCAGGACTAGCTAGGAAGTAGTGAGAGTATTACTTTTACTGAAAAATGCCCACAAATTTACAACATTTCTTTCTTGGTGAAACCTAGATGTTTGTTCAGTGGAAGAACATTTTCCATTGTAGAAATTATAGTTAGAAGTAAGCACTATCTGGTAGTTGTACAGAGTTAAATTAATTACATGAAGTTTGGCTATCTTGGGATGTTACCAGCTTAAGAAATAGATACATCAATATGACATAAAAGGAATAAATTTAATATTAAAAATTATACTTTTCATTTACAGATTGACAAAGCTGAATGGGAGGAATTGGCATTTCAACTAATTTTTTAGTTATTTATAGAAATGAATTTTGTAAACAAAATTTGAGTAATATCTTTTCTACTTTGACAGCATTAAAGTAGTTCAGGATTCTTACTTCAAATAACTCATGTTGCGCCTTGAAAATACTTTTCCAGAGTTTCTGAAAAGCTTTTTCTGTTCAATCACTTTAATCTATGATCATTTTGACATGTTTTTGTATCATATTTAAGAAAATAGAAGACACAGTCCTTGATCTCTGTCCTTCCACAGAATACTTCTGTAATCAGCAATTTTTACCTATTACGGACTTCTTACTGGAAACGTTGTAGTGTCGCACTGTCATGCAACAAGAATGATAGACCTGTTTGTGACTATAGTGTAGTGCTGTTTCTTATACCCACTTCAACATTTTGTATTTTATGTACCTAAATCTTTCACAGCGGGAGCATCTGGCTACAATGAAGAGACAATCATAATTTTGAAGACCTCTACAAAGTAAACACAATTAGACACAAGACTGCTGTGGTAATTAACCTAGGTGCAGACCTGCCTTCAGCTTACCCACCAGAGTATGACTGTGCATAGAGGATGCCTGCTTCTTGCTGGCCTCCTTGCATCTGTTTACAGGTTACCAGTCAACAGTTGGCATATTAATGCAGAGAGAGCAACTCAAAAACATCATTCACTTAACGGGGTACGTATATGTGCAGCTGATCTCCTGCCCTCTGAGTCTTGCTAGTGAAACAACTCACTTCTGTACAGAAAGAAGTCTTTGCTTTGCTACAAGCATTCATTTGAAGCCCCCAGTTCTTACAAAGGCCTCTTCAGTAACTGTCTATTGTCAAGGCTGTTCTGGGCGAACCACTCTTTGACTCTTTGTCTTCTGATATTATATTCTTTTAACCCAGAGACCTTGGCACAACCTTCCAGAACCTTGAGAAAAAAGCATGGAACTTGAAGCAAAAGCGGACAGGTGTGGGAAGGAGGTGGACCCATTCCTTAGCTTTGCATCTCTCTTACGTGAGTGCACGAGTGTCCTTCCTCTCCCATCTAGACCTCAGAGCAGTTGTTATGAGGTGGGTGCAGATCCTCTAACAGACAAAAATCTTCAGTTACAGCACGTTTGAGCGACAGTCAGGACTAAAGTTCTTGATCCTAAAGGAAAAGACAAAGAAACCCCGGTTCTTTGACAACTGCAAGTCTTTATCTTTTTATATTAAATAAATAAATCAATAAATATCCAACTCATTGAAGGTCTGCAGTGCGAGAAGTGCCTTGCTTCACAGCTCTAGCTGAGCAGCCTGTGATGAGCAAATGGCTGCGCAGTGGGAAGCTCGTACCCACAATCCATTCACACCTGAGATGCAGATTGCAGGCATCACCAGGAGCTCCCTCCCCACGGGCTGACACAGCGTCCTTCCCTGCTGCAACACGCAGCGCTCAAACTGCTCTGCAGAGGTTATCACATTTATGACTGAAATATGTCTTGCTGCCCAACATAAATAATTCTTGTTTATGAGACTCGTCTGAATTTTAAAACCTGGTGACGACTGTTATTTTCTTCCTTCAGCTCCCTCTTCTTTTTTAATTTTATTTTTTGTTTCCAGTGTTGCAGTGCATGTGTCATGTACAAATGTGTATTGGGATTTTGGGGGAGGATATCAAAACTTCAATGTATCTTCATAAGAAAGTATTCAAAGAGCCTGTGGGCAGATACTGAAGGTAATTAGGAATGAGCTGGAACTGCTGCAGGCTCAAGGGATGTTTGCAGGCTGCAGAATGTTCCTACGGGAAAGAAATTGCTTTGTAATTACAGGCAAGGACAGTGCAGTCAGTTCGATGGAAAAGAGATGGTAAGAGTTGGGGCTCCCCCCTCTTGAAAATCTTTGAATGTCATCAACTAGACACAGTTGTTACCACTTTTTAAGTGAAAGTCCCCTGAAGTATACATTGTGTAAGTGTTCTCTGTGCTGCAAGGGTTGCAGCCCTTTCTTGAGACAGAAGTTTAATGCTTCTAAGGAAAAGGAATTTCGTGGTCGCACTTCACATTTTTTTAATCTCTACAGATTTTGAATGCACGTTTTGGTGGTGTAAATCTCCAGTTTATTTAACAGGAGAATACGTTATTTTTACATTTTTATTTTCTGAAGTATTTTAGCTTACTTCAAAGTAAATGGCTGATGGGTAGCCTTGGCTTCAGGACATAGTGGTAGCCATCTTAAATTCATCTTCAAGAGGCAAGCCTTGCTTCCCTCCCTGCTGAGTGCAGCCTCCTTAGTTCAGAAATACTCAGTGCCCAAAATTTTTCATCAGAAGCCTTCAAGTGGCAGTACCATTTGCAAGTACTCCTCCCTTCTGTTTCTTACCTGTGTTGTACAGCTCCACCATCTCCATTTTGCCAGGGCAGCTGAATGTGGGACCATGCTGGAACTGTGTTGGGGATTGATGCAGCTTCAAACATAAAAAGAAAAAGCTTTTGAGCACAGTTCAAATTGATTGAAATCTAGGCTGCTTCAGTGCTATACTTCCCACCCCCTTTCTTACATTGGCAATAGTGCTGCTGCACGCACATGGTGAGTTCACTAAAGGAAGCTCCCTTAAAATAAATTACTGGTTTTGGAGGGTAGGTTTTTGGCAAGATCAGCTTCCTGAACTGCATGGTTGGAAGAGTGCTGGCACTTGTGTTAGGAAAGGCTGGAGGTGTATGGCTTGTCACAAGGGAAGCTGAGAGTATGTCTGAATCTAGGAAGCCAGATTTATATTGGTTAAGCTGTTGTGGGTCTTCATTTCTGAAGTTTTTAATTGGATTATTTTTCTGATATAGTTCGGGGTGTAGCACCTTGAACGATCATCCTTAAGTGAAGGGCATGGCACGCTGTGCTAGACAGAGGTTGAGAAAGAAGTGGTCAGGGCTACGGGAGCAGAGATATCTGTTGTTTGCCTTGGAGCTGAGTGCTTTTTATTGTGAAGTCTAGCCTTCAGTTATTTTTCTGGTTTGCTTCCCTGCCATATAAGCATAACACATCTAGGATAGTTTGACTCGGAAATTTCCCATGAGTATGTTTGACCACTAACTGGTGAAAGGGACTTGTGGCAGTTATTTCACAAGTGGATACGATATTTATTCACCTAAAGTATATAGTTGCTAAAGAAAGTATTTGAAAAACCAAACCAAAATAGAACAAAGTGCACCTAGGTTAGATTTTCTTTCTTGCGTGTTTTGATAGGTTCTCTTTAGCTTAAATATCCTTAGTTTTGGGGTTGAGTGCAGTGCTTTTGTCTTTTCTAATCTCTTTTCCCTGTGAACAGCATAACTGTTTACCTTGCTTCTTCCACAGGCAGGGTTTTTAACAATGTACTGTATTTTGTGTCTTCAGGCGTCCTCCACCTTCTGGAGAACGTGTATACATTTGGCAACTTACAATTAGTAGCTTCTAACAGTTTGCTTGAGGTCTCTTGGTGTTTTTCTTGAAAATATTATTCCTGAAAGCATTTTAAAATTTGTTTCTTGCTTGTTCTTTTTGTATTTTTTTATTTAACTCACATTTAATCTGATGGCCTAGCATCAAGCATTGAAAGTGGAGTATATATCATAGTTCTAGAAACAATACAAATATTTCTCTTATTTTTCATAAAAGAGAGCTATACATGAAAAAAGATCTTGTACTTTAAAAAATGTATACAACATACATATATTGCCTTCTCCCCTGTTACAGGAACCCAGGAGGGTTATTCAGCACATTAGAAATGCCGATCAGCTACCACCGTTTTTTATTTTCACTCCTCTGGGAGTGTAATTTGGTGCAGGAGGTGGTTGTAAGTTTGTCAGAGTATTGCACTGATATAAATTTTGTCAATATTCACAGTGAACGTCTGCTGAACAGCCACTAGTGCAAGCTTCACTTCTCTCAATATGCCAACAAATACATTTTCTGTTAGTTTTATTTGCTTAGCGATATATAGGTACATCTAACTAACATTACAGTGTCTGTATTAATGGGCTGACAGTTACTATCCCAGTGCCCGGTGTTACAGCTTTGCTACACATCTGTTTCTGTGCAGCTACGCTGGGGTTACAGATCTCTTTACATCTCTGATTAGCACACCCAGGTCATGCAGCTGTGCCCAAGTAGGAGAAGAGCTCCTAGAATTACCCAAGAATGAACATTGTGGAGAGAAAACCATTTAAGAACAAATAGAACAAAAGCCAAGCATCTTCTAACGTTTTTCCCCCTCTCTGCGCTAGGGGGAGGGGTGAAAAACTAGTTAGCTTATTGATGTTTGTTTAGAATAATGTTTTCCAAATCAATTTCATATTGTTGTGTAATATGAAAGAGAGGTGTTAGCCTCAGTGACTTATCCGACAATAGGTGAGTAAAGCAAAGGTAATTAGAAGAGATGAGTGAAAGAAGAGGAAAACCAGTATTTATTCAGGTCAAAATTATATTTTCTTTTTACTTTTTTTTTTTTTTTTAAC